>LQNS02276621.1:76538-124260 GCA_001587735.2 Parhyale hawaiensis
AGCTTTACAGAGGCTCTCGATTAACATTCCCTTGTGGCCGATGAAACGTAGTCGCCCCTGAGCACGCATGTCTGTCTTTGTGCTGCGTCGTTGGCTAACTTTGACGCACGACCTGAGGGTCGAGGAATGATGCCACACTTCCTTAGGCATATTTGTGTGGGGCTGTAGGTTGACTCTGACGCAGCAAGAGGGTTGCGTATAAAACTGTCAACATCTAAGCTGAGCTACAATGACGATATCTCAAGACACATTGATTGCCATTTTGTTATTGGCTGACAGTGACACAACCTGAAGATCAGTGAATTTTTGTGTTCCTTAAAGACCGTTGATGCTCGAGTGTTGTCTGATTTTGACGAAAGTAAGTGATTGAAAAAGGGTCTCTACCTACGAAGGCCTATCTATATGCTAAATAACTGACTGCTGTGAGGCAAAACTTGAGAGTCGAGTTAAGATACCGTTCATCTCTAGGCCTATTGATGCTGGATCATTACTTGATTGATACAAGTTGCAGGTTGAGGAAGGATTTTACATTTACATTTTACGGATCGTTGGGTGCCACAGACCCACAACCTGATGGTTGAGGAAAGATCCTAGATATCATGTTTGCTTCGAAAGCATCTTCGGAGAATCATTGGCTGACTTTGGTCCGACTTGAGGGTTGACGATAGATTGTACATTTCTCAAGACAAATTAAATTCTTCTGTTGGAGTATAAGCTAACTCTGGCACACAACCTGACAATTGAGGAAACATATGTCGCACTTGTCAAGGCAAATTTTAAGGGTGGCAAGCGGTGTTAAGGCATAATATGCTTCATGTATATGTTTATACAGAAGTACACTAGAACTCCAAAAGGCTGTAGTTGTCAGTTGTACAGCCTGAATACTCCCGGCAAGGACGCTATGGTTCTGTCAGCGTTTATCTGTCTGTCTCTTTGCTTATCTGTCTAAAACCAAGTTAACTCAAAAAGTTACGGACGGATCTTCCTAAAATTTACGGTGAAAAATGTTAGATAAGTTAAGAACAACAGACGATTAACTTCTGGTGAAGACCTATCTGTCCAACCCTTTGTTTGTTTGTCTACCTGTTTTGATGTGCAATATTACTCACACAGTTTTCAACGGATCTTCATGAAGCTTGCATGAATTATTGAAAATATTACAAAGAGCGAATGACCAAACTTTTGCGATGATCTGTAGTTTGTTTGTCTACTTGTCTCCATGTTTAATTATATGTTTACCAGCAACATAACATAAAAAGTTATGGACAAATCTTCACGAAATTTGCCAAAATTGTAAGAAATGTTAAAAGGCACAGGTTACCAGATTTTGCCGATGATAAAAAAATCCTGGTTTCAGGACCAATTTAAATATTTCGTTAACATAGCTTTGCTTGGCAGAGGTTTGCTTTTTTCGAGTGCAGTTCTAGTCCGAATTGAGGGTTTTTATTGCAGGTGAAAATAAATTCTCTACGAGTAAGTCATTTGGGGAGGCTCGCAGGATACTCGCGTCTTAGCAATATGTATAATTAAATTTTCATTTAGCATATACATGATAAGTATACTTCTGAACGGTTTACACTTAATGGTTATAATCGCTATTCGTAAGTCTTCAAGAAATGGTACAAATTATGGAAATTTTACCAATTCGAAAAAATGCACAGGTGTAACAAAAACCCGGCGAGTATTTCACGAATGACCAAACATAGATTAAAAAGCATAGTTTGCAGACTGTCTTCAGGAAGGTATTATAGCGTACACATAAATAATAAAAAATTAGTAAACACTAGGTAGTGACTACAATATAAGCTATTTACTACTAAATTGCTCAATACAGAACCTCCTGTTGGCAGCTGGCTGCTACCACCACGGCCTTCCTTTAAGATGCTCTCTCGATTTATCCCGTCAAAATATTCAAATTAAAGTTTTGCTATTAGTTCTCGAGAGCACTACTAAGTTAGGATANTGGGCCATAGCTTTACAGAGGCTCTCGATTAACATTCCCTTGTGGCCGATGAAACGTAGTCGCCCCTGAGCACGCATGTCTGTCTTTGTGCTGCGTCGTTGGCTAACTTTGACGCACGACCTGAGGGTCGAGGAATGATGCCACACTTCTTTAGGCATATTTGTGTGGGGCTGTTGGTTGACTCCGACGCAGCATGAGGGTTGCGTATAAAACTGTCAACATCTAAACTGAGCTACAATGACATCTCAAGGCATATTGATAGCCATTTTGTTATTGGCTGACGGTGACACACAACCTGAAGATCGGTGAATTTTGGGGTTTCTTAAAGCACGATGATGCTGGATTGTTGTCTCATTTTGACGAAAGTAAGTGATTGAAAGAGGGTCTATACCTACGACGCCCTATCTATATGCTAAATAACTGACTGCTGTGTGGCAAAACTTGAGAGTGGAGTTCAGATACCGCACATCTCTAGACCAACTGATGCTGAATCATTAGTTGACTGGTACAATTTGCAGGTTGAGTAAGGATTTTACATTACCAGGGGTTTATTTCTTGAGACGGATCGTTGGGCGATACAGACCCACAACCTGATGGTTGAGGAAATATTCAAGATATCTTGTTTGCTTCGAAAGCATCTTCGGACAATCATTGGCTGACTTTGGTCCGACTTGAGGGTTGACGATAGATTGTGCACTTCTCAAGACAAATTAAATTCTTCTGTTGGAGTAAAAGCTGACTCTGACACACAACCTGACAATTGAGGAAACATATGTCGCACTTGTCAAGGCAAAGTTTAAGGGTGGCAAGCGGTGTTAAGGCATAATATGCTTCATGTATATATTTGTACAGAAGTACACTAGTGCTCCAAAAAACGATAGTTGTCAGTTGTACAGCCTGAAAAAGTTGCTCTGAAGAGAGTCTTCCGAAATCATCAAGTCGTGCAATTATTACACAGGTACATGTGTAACACCGACCGTTTCGATCGACACTTTGCGGGATCGCTATAATTACTTCCGGAAAGGATGTTGTGGTTCTGTCAACGTTTATCTGTCTGTCTCTTTGCTTATCTGTCTATAACCAAGTTTGCTCAAAAAGTTATGGACGGATCTTCCTAAAATTTACGGTGAATGGTAGGTAAGTTAAGAACAACAGACGATTAATTTCTGGTCAAGATCTATCTGTCCAACCATTTCTTTGTTTGTCTACCTGTTATGATCTGCAATATAGCTCACACAGTTTTGAACGGATCTTCATGAAACTTGCATGAACTATTGGCAATGTTACAAAGAGCGAATGACCAAACTTTTGCGATTATCTGTTTGTTTATCTGCTTTTCTCCATGTTTAATTATATGTTTACCAGCAACATAACATAAAAAGTTATGGACAAATCTTCACGAAATTGGCCAAAAATGTAAGAAACGTTAAAAGGCACAAATGACCAGATTTTGCCGGTAAAAATCCTGGTTTCAGGACCAATTGGAACATTCGTTAACATAGCTTTACTTGGCAAAGGTTTGCTTTTTCGAGTGCAGTTCTAGTTAGAAGTGAGTGTTTTTATCGCAGGTAAAAATAAATGCTCTAAGAGCAACTCATTTGGGGAGGCTCGCAGGATACTCGCGTCTTAGCAATATGTAGCATTTAATTTTCATTTAGCAGATACATAATAAGTATGCTTCTGAACGGTTTGCACTTAATGGTTATAATCGCTATTCGTAAGTCTTCAAGAAATGGTACAAAGTACGAAAATTTTTCACTTCGAAAAAAAAAATACACAGGCGTAACAAAAACCTGGCGAGTATTTCACCAATGACCAAACATAGACTAAAAAGCATAGATTGCAGTCTGTCTTCAGTAAGGTATTATAGCGAACACATAAATAATGAAAAATTAGTAAACACTAGGTAGTGACTACAATATAAGCTATTTACTTCTAAATTGCTCAATACAGAACCTCCTGTTGGCAGCTGGCTGCTACCACCACGGCCTTCCTTTAAGATGCTCTCTCGATTTATCCCGTCAAAATATTCAAATTAAAGTTTTGCTATTAGTTCTCGAGAGCACTACTAAGTTAGGATAAAAGACAGTGTGGGACAGGCCAGCGCGTCATTTAAATATCAAATTAAAAGTCGACCCGAGATGCCATCAAAGCGTTCGACATAAGGAGCGACTTGGGAGATGGGAAGGTGAGGAGGTGCGGGGAGGGGGTAGGTCGTAAGGGGTGGTGAGGGGAGCCCGGTATTGATGCGGGGGGGGGGGGTTGTTGTTGAAGTAGTGGTAGCGGTTATTGTCGTGATGGTAGAGATAATAATGGAGACTATTGTGAGGGTGGTAGCAGTTCTGGTTATTGCAGATGTTAAAGCTAAGGTCAACTTCACCGTACGTTCAGACTGGGAATTCACATGCACTGATTTGTACCGAAGATAAATGTTCGTTTAGCTACGAGGCTTGCGCGGTTGAAGTCAACCACAGAATGTCAGCTGTAGCGTCAAAAATATCAAAGACGAAAAGTTCATAGCTATATGACGAGTGCGACCGTCATTGCTGGTTAAGTCAGTGCCGTCGCAGTGGATTTTGAATATCAATCATCATTAGCGATGACTGCATAACCCAGCATTGCGAAACTTTACCTTCAGGGCAAGGAAGCGACCGTCAGACCCTGAGACACGAGCGGGGCGTGCTATCCACTCTGCAATACGGGCAAGGTGGTGGTTGCTATGATGGCCTTGCTCGTTGTTAGGCGGGGTGGTTGATGTCATGAAGGTAGTGATGGTTCTGGCAATGATGCTGTAGTTGTTTGGGCAGCAGTTGCCGTGGCTATTGTTTTTGTTGTTATAGTGATAGATGAGTGTTTTGTCTTTGTCTTTGCTGGTACTATAGCGGTGGTTATTGCTATGGTACTGGTTGTCATTATTGCATTTATAGAGAATGAAAATAAATGCAACTGGATATCCTGCTCTAATTATTATTAAAAACAACTATTGAGTGCTATGTAAGTTTTTAAAACAACTATCGAGTGCTATGCATGTTTTTAAAACAACTATTGAGTGCTATGTAAGTTTTTAAAACAACTATTGAGTGCTATGTAAGTTTTTAAAGCAACTATTGAGTGCTATGTAAGTTTTAAGACAACTATTGAGTGCTATGTAAGTTTTTAAAACAACTATTGAGTGCTATGTAAGTTTTTACAACCGAAAGAAATACAAACTGCTCTTCATTGACGGCAAGAGCAGTTTGTACTCTGCAGTAGAGTCTTATCTACTCTTCAAATGTCATTGAAAAAATTTAGCTAAGAACCTTAAGTTTCTATTATTTTTCTCCTTAGCAGTGCCGTGGNATGTAAGTTTTTACAACCGAAAGTAATACAAACTGCTCTTCATTGACGGCAAGAGCAGTTTGTACTCTGCAGTAGAGTCTTATCTACTCTTCAAATGTCATTGAAAAAATTTAGCTAAGAACCTTAAGTTTCTATTATTTTTCACCTTAGCAGTGCCGTGGCGATTACTAAACGTCCTTCTTGCAACATGAAATCACAAACGATTCCATACCATAAAATAAAATACTCAAGCAGCTGTAGGTAGTTTCGATATTTTCACCGTCATATAGCCTTGGTGGTAACATTCCCTGTTTTCAGAACGAAATTATCTTACAATGCAAAGCCATTTAAAAAGACTCAGGCAGCTGCATGTTGTTTCTATATTTTCCCCGTCCTAGCGCCATGGTGCTAACTTTCTGTCTCTTTTCCCCACTGCATAAGGCGGGGACCCATTTAATTGGAACCCTCCCGTGCAAATTGGACGAGCATTTGTCGCTTGCAGAGACTGCAACCCAGTCTGCACGTGCTGCTGTCACCGTGTTGCACGGCTGCACGCGTTTGGCGACATTTTTTTTAACTGCACTAAGTCAATTATTTCCATTGACGAGGCTTCAGTTTGTGGTAGAGCAGCTTATATTTCAGTGCCGTGATTGTAGCTGCTTCTAAGTACGTTCATGTATCGAATATCAAGAAAGACCTAGAGTAGTACATATTACTCATGTTCAGTACTTAGTCTATACTCAGTAATATGAGTAATCTTTGCTCGTTACTTCGTCTGAGTGTTTTAATCCCATTTCGTAATGAGCTATGATCGAGGCTTGGAATATTACTATGCGCATATTCACCTATTTTTAATCCCTATTTATGTTGCCTCTTTAATCGTTCGTTTTTTCCTGCAATGAATAACCAGGTCAGAAGTATTAAATTAAATATAGGCGTTATTATTTCCCCCACCAAGAAGGTTATGTTTCTGTCGGAGTTTGACTATGTATCTGTTTGTATGTCTGTTTGCCACCAATAAAGCTCAAAAACTTACCTGTGGATCTTCATTAAATTTACTGGAATAATTGTGTGGTATGTTAGAAAGAACAGATGATTAACTTTTAGTGACTATCCGTTCAACTGTTTTTCTATCTTCTAGAGTATTTTTCTTGGTGGCCCAATTCAAAAAATAATGATAAGCAGATTTTCAAGAAATTTGCAGGAAATATTGCTACGAGGAGCAAAATAACAAAAAATTTATGATGATTTCTTCGTCCGTTGTCTCTTTGTTTCTATGCAGATTATCTGTTTGTCAGTAACATAACTCAAAGAGTTATTAAAGGATCATCATGAAATTTAGTAAAACCGTTGAGAATGTTAAGAGGCTCGAATAATCAAATTTTGGTAATGATCTATCGGTCCGTTTGTGTGTTTGTTCCTCCGCTTGCATTTTTCTTTTCTTCTTAGAACATACTTTGAAAAGTTATGACCAGAACCTCAAGGAATATACAGCAACTGCTGGGAATGTTACCAGCAACAGTAAATAATATTTCAGTGATGATAGAAAACAAAATCCTAGAATCAAAATTAAATTGAATTTTTGTAGTTTTTAATATTATCCCCTCTCACTCAAATCCAGTGTCTATTTTTTGACATATTTAGGTAGAATGAAGCATTCTAAGACGTTTTTCATGAATAATATTTTCGTCGAAAATGTCCAGTTTTCGAGATATTTGACTATGAAGTTCCCATTATTTCTCTATGGGAGAAAATGAAAGGCGTTGTCATAGGCTTGCTAGCGACCCCATTGGAACCTAACCGAACCTAACCTAGCCTAACCTCACGTTACATAACCTTACCTAACCTAACCTATCCCAACCTTACCTAACCTAATTCAAAAAACCTATAAAAAGAGGTTTTCCATTACACTGTGAGAGTGTGGTTATAATATAATTATCTCCCATAGAAAACAATGGGAATTTCAAAGTCAAATATCTCGAAAACTAAGCATGTCCTACGAAAACGTTATTGCTGAAAAAAGTCTTAGAATGCCAGATTTTACCCAAAAAAGCTATGCCAACAAAAATACTGGGTTTTAGTGGGGGTAATAGTAAAAAATACCGAATTTTTCAGTCATATTACAAATAAAGCTTTTACAACGGCAGGGACGCGTGTGCTTAAAACAGCTCTTATAGAAGACTAAAACCGATCTATTATATTTAATGGCTTTAGTTTCATATAACGGCTGTTTCAAGCACATGCACGCGCCCCTGCCGTTATAACAGCTTTACCTGTACAGTGCTGGGTGGAGGTATATGCTCTCAGACTGTTTCCCTACTTCACTATGCATCCACCTGTCAGTTGCAGAATTCCCAATAAATTCTATGAACACATACAATTAATAGTATATTATTTCAACTAAGCTTTTACCATCAACTGTCTTTTTACTATCAAGTGGTCCCATCCAACCATTATCGATGATTATTGCTGAAATCGGCCCAGCATGCACGCTAAGTAATATCATATGGAGGAATATTATATGTGTGATGTGTGTTATATTTTCAGGCTGTAAGATAGCCTCGATTAAAAATTTAGATTAGATTAGATAGGCGGCAGAAGATGAACCAACAGGTCCATTCTCAAAGAGACACCGAAATTTACGCCCCAGCCCTCTATGAGCTATTGGCATTATATTAGTAGGAACTAAAGAACAGGGGAAAACAGAAGAAAAAAAAAGAGGAGGGAGAAGAATCTTCTGCAAAGAGACGATCATGAATGCACGAAAGCACGATCAATAGCTGCCAAAATGCTGATGTCAGACTGTGTAGTTGGAGCGGAAGAGAGAAGAAGCCGGACCAAGGTAGCCTCGGAAGCTTTGGCCGTTAAGAGCGCGCGACTCCTGGAGGAGGAATGCTTAGCTGTGGGGGAAGTTTCTCCCAATTTAGGTCAAGACGATTTTTAAAAGCGTTGACTGATTCTACACCAACAACGTCGGAAGGGAGTCTATTTCAGATGCTGACTATGAAATACGGAAAGAACTGCTGACTTAAGGTTGTTCTTCGAGCTTTATGCTGGAGTTTTTCACCGTTGTTTCGCAAGCAATCATCAAGGTCTCTTTCAAAGAGTGCCATTGTAGGTCCGTCGTTGAAGCCATTCAAGTACTTGATTGTTTCTATTAGTTGCCCCTGAGTCGTTTTTGCTCGAAAGAGATTAGACCCCGTTCTTTTAGGCCACATTCATACGCTTGTTTCTTAGCTGCGGTATCAATTTCGCTGCTCTGCGTTGGACTCTTTCCATGTAATCGATATATTTACACAGATGTGGCAACCAAAATTGAACAGCAAATTCCTAGTGTGGCCGCACTATAATGCCTTGTAAAAGAGAATGATGATGTCCTTGGACTTGTATTCAAAATTTCTGGTGATGAATCCCCGTATTCTGCTTGCCCTTTTCACACTTCTGTCAATTTGCTGACTGAGTTGTAGTTTGTTTGTAATAGTGATTCCCAAGTCACGTTGTTGGGTGACAGCAGCCAAATTCAACTAAGCAAACTCGTTTCCTGCTTAGTTTATGATATAACTTTGCTGCAAGCGAGTTTTGCAGATAAAGTTTCAAAATTCTATGAGTAGAAAATAACTACGGTAAATATCGGCGGAACGGAAGCTCACTTGTTATACCTTCTGTCTGTTTTGGTTTATTCTGACGCTGTTAATTCTAAACGTTCTGGGAATGTACTGCAGTAAAATATTTTTCTCTTTGGAATTTTGAAGACAAAGGAATTACCCAATTGCCGAACTAACTCTATTTCCGAACAAACAGTTGTATTTCATAGGTGAAAATAATAATCCCATCAAATAATAACGGTCTGTTCGGAAATTGAGTTAGTTCGGCAATTGGGTAATTCCCCTAGTTACAAGAATAGGGCGAAGTAAATTTTCTCCATTGGAACTTCGAGACAAAGGATGTATAGCCTAGATGGAGAATAATCAGCTGCAAGAATGTTATTTAGTTAAGTTTCCACCCTTTTAGCTTTAAGTTGAGCAATCAGTCTGGATGGAGAAGAATAAGTTGTCAGAATGTTATAGGTAGGTACAGTTAAATTTCCTCACTTGGAATTTCAAAACAAAGGATGTATCATTGCCTGGAAGGAGAAGAAAAAGCTTGGATCTTTAACTCAAGGGATCGGTCTGCATAGAGAAGAACCAGTTGCCAGAATTTCGAACAATCGAGTGTTCTTCCTTCGAAATTTGAAAGTAGAGGAAGAGTCGTCTGTAACTCTCTCTCCAAATGGGAAAGAGAGACCGAGAAGATAATCGGATTAATATGCTAGGGCGATTAGAATGAATCTGTTGATCTTCTGCAGAAAATCCTGGCTGGGGCAGTGCACTGGAGCGACTTTATCGAATCATAAGAGCATTGTGGTCATGCGATGTATCGATTACTGCAGGCCAGAGCCTCCATTGTTCTGAGGCCAAGGGTGTGAAAACCGTGAACCAGCGGTGACGGTTTTTTTTGTGCCATCTGTCCGGGTGCGAGCCTTTGTCAGATGGTGACAGGCTCCTTTAGGTGCCTACTATGACCAAACGCGTGCCGATAAACTTACTTTTTAGGCATATATAAAAGTGGCTCTTTCAGTTTAGTAAAAGCAGACTCATCTTAACCTAACGCTATTTTCAACGCGAAGTTGTGATAGCGTAGGCTCTTGCTATGTATTAGAGTGTGTACATAAATTTGCTTTCTTGTTTACTAGAAGCTCATTATAAGTATAATTACCTTTGAATTACTTTAGAAGTTAGTGATGTAAGTAGCTCATAGGTTTAGCTAATCTCACTCGCCTTGCAATCAGCATTAAGCAGTCAAAATTTCAGATAGAGACAAGCTCAACTATGCACCTCATTTTCAGCGTATTGAGATATGTATCTTTACGTCATAATTTAGTAGATTTAACGTTAAGAAACATTACAACAGTCTAATTCTAGCCCGTGCTTCAGACGCTGATGCACCGCGTCTTTTGTTTTACTTCACCTATAAACAGCATTACTTCGCCTCTACTATTATTTACAGTATAAACACATTTTATCATAGAAGACACTCTATACTTAGACTCGGTTAGCACTAATATTACTAACTAGAGTAGCCTCCATATGATGAGCAGTGGAGCGCGTTCCCTCAGCGAAGGTGAAAATCAATACCCGTGGCAGTTTTGTTACGCCACCGACGTTATTCTGGCATCAGTATTGTTTGTTTTTCCCACGATAGGGCCAATATCTTACCCAGTGTTGGTGCTGATAGTGCAGATCTGCGGGATCAGGAGCTCTCTGATCGGTAGAGATCTGATCTGCTTTTATTTTTGCATCGTTTCTGATCTACAGTAAATGACTTCACTTCATTTGAACGATGTTAATAATAATAATTAATAATTAGCTTTTATTAAGAAGGATGAAGTGAAGTGAAGTGTGATTTTTTTCATCTACAGTTTTTAAACAATTCTCACAGCTAAGATCTATTTTATGCAATGCTATATGGCCTGACATATAATTTCATTTATAATCTGGTGGACCTAATTTTGTGTATAGGATGCTTTTATGTGTGGGTTTTTGATTAAGTATTTCAAAGGATTTCTTTTTTAAAGCTAAATTCTCTCTCTGCACTTTAGTTGTACTTTTCAGCAATGATAGAGATAACACTTTCGTTTATGAAGTTGCTTATTTAAATATGCCGTAGGATTACCTCTCCATAAACATATCGTTTTTATTAGGTCGCTAACTGTTTTCTGAAACTAATATTCACTTTATGCAAACATAGTGCCTCTAAGTAATGAGTTTTCAACGTTTTGATAACTTTCACAGTTTCATTTAGTTGATTAGTTATAAATTATAACCCACAGCTATCATATTTGTCGGAGATCAAGTTATAACTTTTTACCGAGTATCGTGTCTGCAATCCTATTTTCACGTATCAACATCTAAATGTCCTCGATGTTTGCCCCACGTTTCATTCAGTTCTACATAGTTATTAGGTTCAAAGTTGAATAAATATACATACATTGAGCATTTGGAAGTACAAATTTTGAATCTAAGCAATGAAACTATATGAGAAATGAGGGGAGCACATAAAGAGGAATACCTCCACCTGCAATCGCAAAATGAAGTTAATATGTCTACTTGTCTTAGTTTTCACACGGCTGCTTCCCAAAGTTAACCTGGTTTTAGGATATACTCGTGTTTATGTCACTATTGACCTTGTTCTGAGTTATCTACACATTTAGTTGAGTATTTAACTTTTGAATCATGTACTTATTTATGCAATCATACATTTAATTCTATTTTCATTTTGGGTTATACAATCGAGCATTTTTTAGACTGTTATGATTCTTATCGGTGAATTACTAGTCTTCATATATGCACTTAAACGCCCAAAACAAATTTAATTTTGATTTATTACACAATAGATTAGATAGGCGGCAGTAGACGAACCAAAAGGCCCACTCCCAAAAAGACACCGGGACTTACACCCCGGTCCTCTATGAGCTATTGCCATATACTTCCGCATAGGTGTATTTGACTTAGCATTATATGAAGCTTTATATAATCTTGTATCAATTTATACGTTGTGGTGCACCTGTTTACGTAATTTTATACGTCAGATAATGGAAGAAAACAAAAAAAAAAAAAAAAACGTTCGAATCCAACATCTAGGCACTGCAAGGATGGACGTCAGTTTTATACGGATTTCTATACAAGATTGTGTATTCATGTACCTGCTCATTCATTGGTGTACCTATTCACCCTATTTTACACCTAGGGGATGAATGAGGACATCCGGATTCGACAACCACACGCTGCAAGGATGGAGGTCAGGCACACGGGTTACATAGACGTACCTACCAGCCTCTCAGAGACTCAGCACGGGCTCAAAACTTCAATTAAAGCTTCAAACGACAGCCTTCGGATGGCACCAACAAACAGCCTCTCTCCAGACGCAAAATCTCATTCAACTGATTACCATTTTTATTCCTGCCCAGAGCGACAGTGCTATAGAGAACTTGGTGACTGGTTGTGGTGGTGGTGAGGGATGGTTGCGTTATGGCCAGAGCCACACTATATAATCGGACACTCTACTAATGGGCGGACGTTCAGCTCACACAGCGTCCTATTGTACAGTGAAAGTCGGTTGGTAAGATATCTGTAGAAAGTATTCCAGTTGAATAATATGCGAGCTGAATATCCGTTTTTGAGTTGAGGGTGCAGCTGTACAGTGTGGACCCGATGAGTGGTTGTGTCGAGGGGTGAGGAATGGTTGCGTTAGATGGTGATCTGTGCGGACCTCAGTTGGGGTATAGCAGCGTAACCTGCCTTCTAATCTCTCCTGAAATTGGTGAGAGAATTTCGTTCACTTATGATAGTCAGAATATTAACAGCTGAAACATGATTCTATCTCTGAACTTTGCTAACTTTGTTTTTTGGGGGGATAATTATAGCAATACATTTTAGAAGAATCCCTTGTAGAAACACTGCTAAGCTGCAGCAAACTTTAGGTAAATGTTCAATATGAAAATGAATAATACTACATGTTGCCGTATTAGCAGCTGCTTAAAAAGACGCAGGTGCTGTAAAGTTTCTGACATGCATAGTTAAGTGCCAGGGCACTGACTTAACCAGCAATGGGGAGGGTTGGGGGTTGCATGTTGCCAATGGGTCTTCCTTCTTTCGACGCCACGGCTTAGACAAGTTGAAGTCGACTGCTTCTGTGATCTCAAAAATCTTTAATAATAGCTGCTCGAATAGATATTTTGTAAAACTGGTTAATAGCAACGATTATTATTGGAGTAGCGGCGGCTGAGCGCACGCCAGGGAGCTTCTCAGCTTCACTAACTTCACCAAGTTTCCCCATACAAAAGTGTCTGTTGTTTGACAGGTCGAAGGCTCCAATGGAGCGAACTCAAGTGAAGCTCAATAAAGACGGCGCTAGAACAAACAGACTGGAGCAGCGACGGCATGCAGCCCTATGCAAAATAGGTAATAAATAAGGTGGCCAAGCAGGGGGAAGATGTTCTATGAGAGGGGGGATCATGCCAGCCGAGTCAGAATTGGGTTTCAGATAACACTGAGGATCCCAAAGCCTTAGCGTCGGCGCCGATCAGCTGATGGGACATGTACAGTTTTTTGTGGTTCTATACGCCTGGCGGCTGCTATTGCCACTGCTTGTTTTTATTAGCTATATCAATAGCAGATTAGATAACGGCCAATAAATGAGCTAACAGGCCCATTCTCAGAGATAAGAACGAACCTTGGCTTCAGCTCTCTCCAAGCAATTGCCATTACGCCAAGAAAAGAAAAGCGAGTGTGCCTTTTTTGCGTGAGAAAACCGCAGCCAAGGAGATGCCGTAGGACTAAGCGATGTGTATTTTCAGAGTAGTAAAACAAAATACTAAGGCCCGTTTTACACCATATCTTCAGATAATGTATTCAGTTAAGGAGTTCAATCCTAATTTTATAGCAAGATGCCAAAGTTCGATATATCAGACTAGACGTGACCGAGCAGCTCGACAGCGGCTATAAAATTAAACAAGATTTGGGACGGTCATTATAAAAATAGCCAATAAAAGGGCGGACGGGAGACGATGATGACAGGTGCGCAAAATATGGCCGGGGTGATCTAAGGCTTAAAAGTCAGCATCTTGATACTGTGGGCCGGTTATTACATAGCTTAAATTAAAAAAAGTATTCTTCTTCTCAGAGTCAACTTTTTTCTGGCACTGAAAGTATTAAAAAGTACGGAGCATAAAGTTCTCAGTATAATTTGGAATTTAAAACATTGCGCATTAGTCTATATAATTATAAATAATTATATGCAAGGAGAAAGCAGAAAATTAAATTCACGGGATGAAAAAATGCTTATAAGGGTGGGTCTTATTTTCCTTCTGCCGAAATTATAGAAAATACTGAAGAAAAAATAGTTCTAGAGATGATATGAAATTATCAAGGGTGCCCTTAACTCTCATAGCTTGTTCTAATATCAACAACAAAAATGACTAATAAATAATTTTTAAACAACAGGAAACCTGAAAGTGGCCGTGAATAATTGTCATTGATTTTTGCAAAACCATATCGTACCTATTGCCATCTCATTTTAATCTCCATCAATCGCTATGAGAACATATATACTGCTTTTTTATTCTTTCTAAAGTATTTTGTAAGGCACAAGATTGTAGGAAGTACAATAGGGGACCGCTTATACAGAGCCTCTACCCCAGGCCTCAGCAATCAATTAGGTGCTGATTGACAAGCGAAGCTCTCAGATTGATCATGCCTGGCACTCACCATGAGGGGTAACTTGTTGCGCCTCGTGCATAAAGCCAAGCTACTAAATACGACAAGCGTACTGAACACAAAGAAATATGCTAATGAATTTAATTTTTCTCATAACCAACGCTGCCAGCCTTCCAAAATGATAACAAATATTTTTCACCACTGAATTTTGTTGTTCATGTCCAAAATTCCGCTACAGAGGATTTATTGTACCTGCTTGCTTGGTTACCAAGTTAAAATATCGAATAAGCTTAACTTGGCGGTGGCTATCACTTATAGTTAAAGGTACGTTGGGCTACCTACGAACTTCTTAGTTCGCCTTGGTTTGCTACAGAAACTTTTCGAAATTCAGTTTGGGACGACAGGATCGATACCGACTATGGTTCTAATGTTGCCTTGGCAGACCTAATCGAACACTCACCCTCGCAGCTTCGCCATGGAGGAGAAAAAAAAAGAGAGTCACCGCACCATTGTACCGGCACGGCGACTTCTATTTGTATTTGTCATCGAGCGTCAGCAGAGCGGGACTCGACGGGCTGCCTAACTGCGTCAAGTTGAGCGAGCTGGATCGTAACCCGTCATCCGTTTAGTGTCGAGTTATCAAGGCCTGTGATAGAATGTATGTAAGTATATATTTGAGTTTATTCATATTCAACCACTGCAACTAATACATATTATGTTTGGGATCGAGCAGTCGATGCTGGAAAATTTGTGCTTCTCAATGAAACTTATGACGTCCGGGACAAACGTTCCGATTTGTGTTTGGCATCAAAACTCGCGGCTTGGAGACATAAACGTTTATTGTCAAAATCACGTAGTTCAAAAACAAAGAATTTGACTATCAGCTACTTGGATGACGTGCCCATGAGTCATTGTGTATGTAAATTTCACCGTAAAATTATGCAACCTAATTGGTCGTGACAGCAATAGTATGAAAGATATCAAGAATAACACTATACTTAGATGGTAAAAAAGAAAAAAAAGTGCTGTCACGGTTAGATAGTTGCGAGGCCGTAAAGGATAAAGTAAAATTACCGTAGATAAGAATATATGCCAGCAGAGGATGATTGAAGGACAAGCTAGCTATAAATAGCTACTCGGACAATGGTTATTCAGGCATAAAAAAATGACGTGAGAATATAATAAATAAGAAAATGCCTCAGCGAAAGTTCAGCTAAGAGAACGATATGACATAAATTTGTTTGCAAAAATTCAGGGAAGAAGAGATGAATAAAAAAAAAATTCTGTCAGTGAGACTTGAGTGAAGGACATGCTAGCTACAGCTACTTGGACACCAGCGGTGTGGCCATCAGGGACGACGTACGGCCGAGATGGACAATAGCGGCGGTGTGACTTACTGGCCCGGCCGGCGCAGGGACGGGCCGCGCCGTGAGGCCGCTAAGCCGATCACGATCTCCGACTTCGTCCGGCGTGCTCGGCGTTCCTTTCTTCCTAGAGCCCTTTATTGCCTTGAGTAATCCTAACGCTGAACCCTTTTTATTATTGGACTGTTCCCTTCTAGAGCGAGGCACTTTTGTGACTCGGCGTATCGATGTCAGTCCTGCCTGCCCTGGACCGAACTTAGATATATGTAGACTCGCTTACAAGATTGATAACATTTATTGTCAAAAATAGCACGCTCAAACGGAAGTAATGGGTGAGGTTACCAATTTAGAACCACTGATTTAGAAGAGCTGAAGGAATGAATATATTCTTGGAAAGTCACACTATTAAAATAATGGACAAGACTTGTAATTTCTAATTTTTACTGTACAGGAGCTTACAAAATTACGTGCGTACTCCATTTAATTCATGGATAATACTTGCAATTTTCAATCAGTGATTAAGAGGAGCAAAGTAAAATTTTGATAATGAAAATAAACCTGTTTTGAAAAACATATTAGGCTGATAGGTACTCATTCCACCCTCTAATTCAATGATACAAAATAATTTCACACCGATGGCTAGAATGAGCTTGCCCCGCTTAGTACAATTTAGAAATAAGTATTAAGATAAGTACCAGTGACCACAAAGGACAAGTCAGTAAATAACTCTAAGATGTATTCTAGCACAGAAACGCTTTTATTTTTACAGCAGTTAATGCTATATCTCCTCATTCAAATATCTTAATCATACCAATTCTGTAGGTTCAAAGACATATTGTTTTATATAGCAGATTGTTGATACAAAGTTCCTGAATTTTGAGGAAAAGGAGTAAACTGAGTATTGAGGAGTAATCAGGTACCATTATCTGAAAGATATGTCTTCGACTGAGATTCACTTAGTTTGCACCATGCCGTTATGGATTTCAGACTTACGCCAGGCCGCACTGTGCATTTACACGGACAAAAATAATGTAAGGACGCGAAACTGCATGGTACGTCACTTATGCTACTGTATCTATGCTGTGAATATAAATACGGTATGTAGTAAAACGACACGAGGGCTGCCCATCTTAGCAACCAGTTGGGTGTTCAAATACATATGTGGTCCCTGCACAAGACATCTCTGCAGATAAAGCTACTTAATGATTACCCAATACTCAAATTTTTTCTATATTTTAGCAATTTATCAGTTCTTCCACGGCAACAGGTAGCCAGATGAAACAGGAAGCTTCAGAAACCAATAGACATGATACCATAGCATAGAAATAGTAATAGACAATGAACTAGCCGTAGAGTATGAGAGAAATTTTTTGATTGGTTCATCTCGCAAATATTTATGTAAAACCCAGTACTTTAATTCATCGTTTGTTTATGTACACTGACAAAGTATGTGGCCCATGTACGCCATGCAACCTTGATGAAGAAAGCATGTTTTTTTTTCTGTAAATTAAGCTAATCGGATCATATATAGTACTTGTAAAAGTTTTAACCCTCTTATGCTTCTTCGTGTGTATAGGAATTACCTACATTAATAGTTAAATCCTATTCTAGATGTCCGTAGACTTTTTCTTTGTCTTTGCTAAATGCAACAAAATGATGAGTTGCTTGAGTGCCTATTTGAATGTACTGTATTTACCTAGTTGCCTGAAAATTCTACTACCCCACATATATTTTCAATAGACATCAAAGATATCGTAAACCGAAATTTTAATCAAAGCAGTTAGAAAGAATTGAACATCTTATATTGCTTTCTCTAACAATATTCATAGTTTCGTCTTTTGTTTAGCTACATGGAGCTAAAATCATTAGTTCTTTGCTTGAATATGTGATGATGGATTATAGGGTAATAACAGGTATTAATAAATTCCTGCAATTTTTGTTAGAGACAATACACCTTCTAACTGATTTTGAATACTTTTGTTTCGGGATTGTTATAAACTTGATATTCGCACTTCAATTTCTTTAATGTAATTCTACTAGCTTCAGGAGTAAAGAGGCCTACAGGGACACACTGAAATTTGTGTTCTAACATAGTCTCTTTTGTAACACAAATACATTTCTTCGACGGTTTTCAGTAGTGGATGCCATTTATTAAAAAAACAATTTCACCATGAAGGTCAAGCATTTGTTAGATTATTTGCTTGTCAATTGACTTTCCGTCTCCTACCGTTGTTACTTCATAAACAGTTGCGGTAAGTGGCTAAACAATAATGCGGTAGCAGGAACTGCCAACTTATTAGCAAGTTCCCTAAATCTGATCTGATAGATCAGTCAATAATTTCATCCAATTCGTGATAATGATATAGGAACAAAATTCGCTAGAATCTTGGAATGTTTACGAACAATTCAGTCAATATTTATTTCTTTCCCTCGGTCTCCAGTAACAGTATATTGGCTGCAGTAGTGAATATTGTTGCACAGAATAACCAGTACTGTACTTGGTATTCTGTTCGTGACGATGCTGTATTTTGATGAACAATAATTCACATCATGCAATCGCATGATCAACTTTTGCGTGGATGTTCAACTTATACAGTCTCTCACGTAAGTACATTTCTGGGCCATCTTGGATGGCAATTGCCACTGTGTAATGGGACGATATTCGAGCTCAGCGTCCACTCGTAAGTTGAGTTTGTAAAAGTACAGTGCTACAAAGGCATAATCGGGTCTACGAACTTTCCAGCCTACCATCTTGACCTCCCCTACATAGACATCAGTTCCAGTAAGTGGCGCCGCAGTTAACACTGTCGACCGCTACCAGTACAGTAGCATTATATTAGGGCGTTAAATTAAATGGTGCGCTCCCCTGAAGTGCATATGGTGCGCTCGAGCAGAAGGGAAGGTGGCCAGAGTGTCGACCATCGGAACATCTGTTGCGCTGCCGCCGTCCCTGCACGGAGTCTGGAAGACCAGGGCTCCAGGGATCAATTACGGAACGTTAAATTTTTCCTACGTGCCACTGGTAACACGTGGTTACACTCACGACTGTAGGAGTGTTTGCATCTGTGCAGTTCACAGACTGATAGTGTGGGACTACAGCCAAAAAATAGGAGTGTCAAGAACTGTATAGTGCACAGACTAGCCATGCAGTGCTACAGTTGGAACTGTAGGAGTGTTGCCATCTGTCACGGTCACGATCAGGATTGTACGAATGTTAGCAACTCTGTAGGCCACAGACTGGTAGCTAGGCATTTCAGTCAAGACAGTAGAAGTGGTAAATGATGTAGTTCAGAAACTGGAGAAAATATGTAATAGATTTGTTAGTGATAACGACAGCACTTTGGATGTCTCCGGGTGAGATTCAATTAGCGGTCAAAATACTCCTAAATTACTATATGAGTCTACGGGATGTACGATGGAGAGTTTTCTAGTTAATCAAGAGAGCGAAACTTGTAAACTGCTTTTTACAATAATATTCATGTTTTTTATGTTGGAGGTAATTCTAATCTAGAACTTAATTAATTAAAGGTAACACTCTGGTTACACTTAGTAGTTACAACCGTGTTCCTTTTACTGATCCAATGCATCTGTAGAGCATCAGTATTAAAAGTAAAAACTGTGATAAAGTACTCGGTTTTGCGAAAAGAGCTTACTATGTCAGTAATAAATTTCAGCATTCAGCAGTGCTGACAGCCTGTTGCATTCTAAATTTTAAAAATTAAGACTGTGCTCATGCCTCATTATTAAACGGCAAATACTAAAATTTATTGGACATTTGTCAGTTAATATATGGCGAATGCAGTAAATACTTTACTGCTGCATTATTTAAGTACCTTTAACGGGAGTCATTGTTCTTATGGAATTATAACTACATCAACGTCAACTATAGTGAATAACAGAGATAAAACTTGTAATCGATTCGTCGATTCCTATCACACACAAAAGTGTTAGTTCTAAACTCATTATTCAAATAAGAGTGAGCTGTCGAGGTAGGTATTTACCAAGCCATTAGGTCTCAATACTAATACGGGCTGCCCTTCAACTCGTTGTCATGCTCTGATGACACCAAATTAAAAGTACATAAAAACGTTACTAAACATCGACCATTAAGCAAAAAAGTCGATAATTGCATGCTCCGCGTAACATAACGATTTGGAACTTTCCACCGACAATATACTGCCATCATAGTCTGGAAACGGAGATGGCTATTTATTACAGTATTTTCTGGGTGATAGATTGAAGTTAGATCGATGGTGTCTGACCATAAGCTTAATATTTTTAAATAATAAACGAACAACATTTCAATTGGGCACGCAATACGCAAGAAGTATTCTGTTGAGATATAAAAACTCCACCACCAGTAGCTTCAAAGTTACTCTGTCTCTGTAACTTTATGCTTAGCTTTGAAATAGTCTTATTGTGAATGCTCCTAATTTGATTTAGCACAGATCTTCTGGTGTTAGTTAGTTTCTATACTTTACCACATTAGCAATTTTCAAGTTCAAATGCAGAAATGAAAGTGGAGCTGCATGCTGTCCAGCTTCTTGTATTCCCTCGTAAATATTTCGCTGGATAGCGTATTTGGAAGCCGAGAGAGAAATTATGAGTTTGGAAACTGCCCTGCCGGGGCATCACTAAGAAATGAAGTGCACGTGTATTAGGTATTAAAACTGAGCTCTAGTATCCCACATACTTCAGTTATGCAGGACTCGGCTGTTGCAGAATACAGAGGTGTCCACTACGACACATTAGCTATTTCCTGCACGGAAAATGAGCGTAATTAATGCGAGTATCTTCAGTTCATCTTATATTTTAGCTCTTCTCCGGACATAAAATAAACATAATTCATGAGTGTATTTAATATATTTTGGCAACACGAAGCTCTCCTCATACAGCTTACAAACGATACAAGTATCCATATTATAGGACGGGAGCCTTGAACAGGACACAAGGAACTTCGCGTTATTTCCTTCTGAGTCGGCATTTATGTCAACCCTAGTCTTTGATTTTCACAATAGTTTCACTCGCTAACAAACAAGTTAGTTGGCGCGAAGTTTTACAAAGAAGTTTAAGCTTCAGGCAACCCAGTACATGTGTCTCACTTCTATTGAACCCAATCAGAGGTGGTCAATAGAAGTCATTGAAGTCAGCAAAGGAGACGCCGCACCTTCCTTCATCCAGACCGTCTTTCAAGCTCCGTCTTATCGAATTAGTATCCAGAGACAAGAGATCAATCACTGGCTTGCTTCTCGTGTGGTTCAGCGAGACTGCCGCGCTGCATGTCAAGAGGCTCGCGAAAAATTCCTTTTCACAGAATTTACAAAGCCATCACGTGGGTGTTCTTAATGAATTACTTAAATTGCTATTGTCTGTTTAAAAAGGAATTGTGAAGAATGTAAGAGTTTGGATGTAATTTTTTTTTCAATTACAGACTTGATCGAAATCCAAATGTATTTGAAAAATTATATAAGCAAAGATTTGAAGCACATATTTTTCCAGTTTCATATTAATATAAAAACTATTTTTATTTGTTATGTGTGATAAATGTTTGCCATGCAACTTAAGTCAAATGACTAAATTGAGCCAATTGATGTTGATTGATTTATATATATTTTAATTTATGTAATTTGTGGAATGTCGGTATGTTCACCGAACTCTCGCATTATTTGGAAAATTACCCCAGTCAATAGGTAAGCGGCTAAATTATTTCACTGTATATTATAAAAGAAATTGAAACGTTTCATCCTTCGCGTTATTGAAAAAAAAAAACAAAGATCTGTGCCCTTCAAGAAAAAAAAAAAAGGAAGTGCCTCCATATAAACCAATGAATATACCATAGTTTCTAGTATTATTTGTACATAGGCTGCTATGAGCTAGAAGTCGAGTTACGACTCGAATTTGCAATTTCTAGGTTACAGCACAGATAGGTTCTTAGCAAGTGAACATGGTATTTGTATTTTCAATGCAAGACTCACACTATCTCTGGAAAGTGACTGTCCCCAAAAATATTTTTGCATTCTTGCTAAAGCTCTGCGTCGTTACGGGAATCTTTATTTCCCAAGAGCCAAGCTTTGCCCAAGGGAGTTCATTACAACCTATTTCTTCAGGGATATTCAATCTGACGGGTGAGGGAGAAACGTTCGATTTGGCTCACTTTACCCTCATTTGGCGAGTATCAATTTATCGCTTGGTTAACCTCTCTTCTCGCCGATGATTCTATTCTTAGTGCAACAGTGGAGGCCTCGTAGCGCCGCCCAATCTGTCGTGGACGAGGATAGTGAAGGTGCAGCACGAAACATTTTCGGTCTAATAGCCTCCATGCTACCATACATCAGAAATCATTCTTGTTGATACATCGTGTCACTATAGAAGGGAAATCATTCTTGGTCTAATTTCTTTCCTAGTGTTACCGCAATGAGAAAGCATTTTTGGTCTAACTGCTTCTTTCGTGCTACCATAGGTGAGGGTAGTAAGATGGTAAAATATCGATTCCAATTTTTAAAAATTGTCGTTTGTACGTATGGTAAAAAATACCCCCCCCCCTCAAAAAAAAAAAAAAAAAGAACTGATGGGCGCGCTACAAAATTTGTTATAATTGTCGGAAGATTTACAACGATTATTTGTTTGGCTGTGCAAGTAACAATGGTTCCAACTATTGGAACATATAATTCAGTTATTTCGACCGCTAACACCTCAACGGGCTGTGCTTGCAGAAAAAGTAAATTACTGTGCCTGACCCAACAGCTTCGCCATGTTTGCTGCAAACTCCGAATGAATAGGGCGAGGAAATGAAACACACACGGTACAAAAACGAAATCAGGAAACTTATCAAATACTTGTTGCAAGCGGAAATGGGGTTATGAATCACTAGAAATAACAAATTGGTGAAAAATAACGAGAAGCAGAGAAATGAGGGAACATGGATTACTGAAAAGGATAAATGAGGGAAAACATAGGTAAGTCAGTAGACAAATGACGTTATTTAATTATACGCAGTGAACAATTTGAAGAAAAAAAGAATAGAAAACTATTACGTCAAAAAGAATGACAGGTACCGACTCAGCGAACGCTGAATCAGTGCCCTATCAAAAAATCATACGAAATTGTGATATGTTTATTTAGGTGGCAGTATCGGCTAATATCACCTAAAAACTTTCGATTGGATGAAAAAAGATGTAAATAGAGTAAGGATGAAGTTCCATATTCGATATCAGATCCTGGAGTGATGGGTAGACTAATTCCCCATCTGTGCAGCGGCGGCAATCAGTCACGCTCTGCTCTGGTCGCCCTCAGCTGTCATCTCTCTCTTTGCTCAGGGCTCGTGTGCAACTTATTTCTTTCCGACAGCAATCCATCTTCTTTTTGGCAGCCGCATTGATATTTCGGGATACATATGAGTAGTATAACAAATACGGGTACCAGAACACATATTCAGTTTTTGTTATACTACTCATATGATTTAGATGAAAGTTCAGTCCCACGAGCAAGCCTTTTATGTTTATACAGAAACTATGCTCAAAATATGGTGTAGTGCTTGGTATACCTGAATGATAATTCAGTCAAAACAAGTTTCTGCAGTACCACTGACGTTGCAGTGACGGAAATTTTTAATGTAATACTAAAGCAGTAACATGACGTTACTTTTGTTCCACTGAACATTGTGATCGCAAAGCCGGACTATAGTGACTTTAGTTTAATTTGCCTCCTGTAACAATGTCATGCTTCCTCCACCTCACCACCACCACCACCTGGCTCACCACCACAGCACTCCGGGCACCCTAGGGGTCACAACAATGGAGGTGTCATAAGGAACTGCAGGGCATTCTGTTGCCTTAAATAAATAGCGTCTCGTAACAATGCTCATACCGAACCAATCCTCTATTGAACCGATCTAAAAACACGCCGTCAAGCTGGCGACATTCTAATAGAGCTTCCAGATGCGAATTTTGCGCTCACGTGGTCGTAGCACACGACTACTGGGTGCTGCTAATAGGCAAACTGCCTTGACCAGCTTCCAACTTGTACAATATTTTTTTACTTGCAATGAAAATATAAGCTGTTGCGCTTTTAGTAATGAAGTGCGGGCCACACTATTCGCCTTTGGCTGAAAATTAAAAATAATAAGAATTAAAATAAAAAATATTCGGGGTTGGTTTTTCTCTTTTATAGTAAAATGTTCTGTTACTCAGAGAAGATCATGCGCTTCTGTCTCGGAATATTTTGATAACGTGGCTGGAGAAGCGAAATTAGATGGCTGGCAGTAGACGGACAAACAGGTCCATCTCCAGAGAGCAGCCTGGTAGTATGCTCTGGTCTATACAGAGCTATTGCCGATGTCGGAAAGAAATGGTTGTCTTAAGAAATCATCACGGTCAGCAGAGTGGTAGCGCAAGCATGGTAAGTTCAGCAGATAGCAGGGGCTCTGAGTGGTCCGTCAGTAATTGGAAGTATTTATCTGTTCAAGTTCCACTTTTAGTGATGAATTTTGAAACTAGCAGCAGCTGCACGGAGTATGTTAGACTGCCTTGGGTAATCTAGACAATAGAACTTTTTGGATGCAAGTCACCCCATTTGGCTCAGAATTTAATATTGTGCTAAAGTATGTGTACCGCAGCAACCTCGCCTTTAAATGTAGGCCATTAACAGACTGACTATTAAAGTTAGATCATAAAACAGATAATATTATGTGACTTTGTTATTTTTATGCTCACACAGAACAGACGTTATTAAGGTAAGTTTATCCTTTTACTTATAGACTAAATAACATTAAATAAAGTTAATAATTTCACTTGAATATATCAAACACTATATGCATTGCATTATGCCTTTGTATATTTTTACTCACATTTTGTAAACAATATTGTTAAACTTTTATTCACTAACTCAGAATTAGAAGCACAATACAGCGGATATAATTCTTTTACAACACCGTTCATCCTAATCGGCAGTTCCTTAACAGCGTGCAATAATTCTTCACAAGTTCAAGTAACTTCTGCGCTCCAATTTTCCCAAGCACACTTATTCTTGTGTCAAATCTTCGCAAAACTATCCAACTTTCCCTCTATTCATAATCTCTTCTCAAGGTCGCTTTACATAATAATTAACTAAATAGTTCAGTTGCTGAAGTACTTCTAAATTTATTCAACTCACGCCATCCATTTCCTAGGAACAACAATGCTCATTAATTCCCACACTCATTTCTCGTCTGGAAATGATGATGCAACATACATCTGAGGCGCTGGGGCTGCGGCTCTAATATAGGAGGTAATTTTTCTCCCTCGTTATGCTAATATGTCAACACCAGTAACTTGGTGCTTATAGGCCTAGCCTTCCTGCATGCTTCTTGTTGTTGTAGAGTCTTTGCACTCAAAGTTATGGGAAGTACCAGACATATTGTTAATATTTGTTGTTAAGGGTGTGATGTTCTTCTTTGTATTGAAAAATGTGAAAAAACATGTGAATGCTTGCTGTCGGATATTTTTTGTTATCTTAAGAAGCACAAGTTAGTTTTCTAATATTTATTAGAAAAGGTTACATATAGAGCACATGAAAAGCTACATACTCTGAATGCTTGATGGATAACAGCTTTAGAAATTGTTTGAATTTAATATCATAGTTCGTATCAGATAGTGATTCACTGCCAAAACGGAAAAACTATAAGTTACAAAAAAAATTATACTAAGACAACACCTCACCCACAAATTAGTGATAAAAAATTTTATTCATACGCTTTGATTCAAATTTTATTTTTTCGGGGGATGGGATACCATCTCCTGAAACGTTAAATTTTAGATTAATCGACACTATAAGTAACATTACCACGACTGATATGATTTTGGTTCTCACATGAATTATCATCAAGAAGAAACAGGGCAAATATAATTTTTCTTCAATGTCAACTGAGAAGTCAATAAGTGTGCTAAATACTGAAACGAAAAAAATGGTATATGAACTATCATAGGCCTTATGTTTATAAGAAGCCCATAGCATTCTTCTTTAAAGTCCTAAAAAATGCTTATATCGCATAACTCTTTACGCAGCTAACATTACACAGTTGTTTTAGCTTAGTCTAGGCTTCTCGAAACTTCCTGTTCCTATACGATGATGCACATATCGCTGGTCGGAAGCTTGTACGTATTGCTTGTAAGGTGATTCTCATTATTATTGTCCCGTAATAAAGAACTTTATAGCAAAGATACTGATTATTTTTTTTAGGCAAGAAAGGGTAAAGAGAAGGGGAAGAGAGAGGTGGTTGAGTATGATTTTCTTATGACTGAATAGTTCGTGGACCGCACTATGCATTCGCACCCACAACTTGATACGAGTATGAGCAGTTCACACGGCGTTGTAAAATACATTTACAGGGGGTAGTGCAGATACAGTAGCGTGAACGATATGCGAGGTGCACATCCTCGCTTCAAGTTGTGCTTTTGAATGCATCGTGTGGTCCGGCATACGGAACTCACGGATCATAGAACAACCCGGGCACCTGCGACAAACGGCGTTTGGCAGCGTGCACCAATGGCAGGAGTTGCTCCCAAGATTTCGCGACCAATGACAGACTAGTTGAAATTCGAAAGCGACCATACGTGACGTCATCATTGGGTGAGTCGGTCCAGTGGCTGTTCTATGTTCTGAAAGCACAACTTAGCGTAGTTCAGCTATTTCGTATCAAAAATAGCCTAGCGGTATCATGTCTACCGTCCGGAAAAAAATAATCTCTCTCGTACACTGGACGTCCACCAATCACAGACGGTCCGTCTTTTGGGCCCGCCGCAGCTGACACGGGCCTACACATTTTTAATTAAGGTCCTCACGTGTGCCTAGGCTGTGTTTCATTTTTTGTTTGCTTTGGTTTGGCTGCGAGGAACATCGGCCAGTCTCCCTTATTGGAAGCGATCGCGCCAGTGATGTGCATAATGACTTCGTTTTTTGCGACGCTCCTGAAATTTTTGGAACATTTGAAATTCATCCATTAACTCTTTACTGGAAAACGAAAAGGAGCAATTACAGATTCCGGTTTCCTAAGTCTGGCTCAAAAGGATTCTTTCATTTCTGACTGGATTTTTGTTGATGTATTGCAGGTCGTGTGAAGTGCTCTAAATGGGTGCAAAGAAGTAAGCTCAAAAGTGCACCAGTTCTGCGTTAAATACTTTTCATTCTCTTTGGCTACAGCTTGCAGTCAAAGTGCACTTAGCTACGTCTGTAGCATGGTTATTGGCTCCTGAGTTAAGTACTATTCTAAACTAGTTCTTTGACATTCTATTTGCCTCATACTCCACTCAGAGGGCACTTAACGACGTGTCACTTATCATTTGACTCCGCCACTCAGCACTCAGTCATACTGCCACTCATCTATATCTTCAACATATTCTTTGGCTCCGTGGCTCAGTCAGTGCGCATTTAGTGCTATCTGAACCATTTATTTTGACTTCCTTGTTCGGCCTTAGTTCTCCAATATTTTCTTGAAAAACGCATCAGACTTATGTCATCAGTACTATATAATAATTCACGGCGTATTTTTATTTATTTATGCATACATTTATATCATTCCTGTCACGCTCTATGGGAATAAGAAGTGAGAAATTCAAGTGCTGAATCAACCCGTGCGAAGTAGTCACAGCTTGGCGTGGCCTTTTTACGCTATAAGATAGGAAGAAATCCAAGTGCTGCGTCAACCCGTGAAACTTTCAAGGCTTGGCAGGACCTTTTAGGTTGGACACCTGGAAATTCCACGACAATAAACAAATTGATATTGTATAATAATTCACGTCCTGTTTTAATTTTCAGTGCATTGAAGCCCGGCACAGGAGACAACGGGTATTTTTCTGACGTACTAATTTTCTGCCGTCATTGGCAATGACGGCTCGGGCCAGTAGTACTTGGTAGTAGTACTTGGTAGTAGTACTTGGTAGAAGTACTTGGTAGTAGTACTTGGTAGTAGTACTTGGTAGTAGTACTTGGTAGTAGTACTTGGTTATAATAGGTAAACATACCACAGGGCTGGAGACACTCCTCGTGTTGATGGCAGCAATGTCCTACTTGCATGAACTTCTGAACTACTTCGTTCAAGATTCACATACGGAAAGTCATTTCAGACGCGTCGCGCACTTCCTCTTACTTGGAAAATTCGCCGCACAGATTTCGAATCTGACGTAAGGACCCTCTACGGAAGATTAAAGCGCGACTGCAGTTCGGCCAGATCGCAAATCTCTTTCGCAATTTGAACGATTTTTGAAGCGACGGAGTGCTAGAAGAGTCGTTTATGCATAGCAGTGACGCATTAGCATATGATCCGGGCGACAGCCTGTGCTTCAGCTCCCGCGCCCTACCTTACGCCCCAAAATTCAAAGTATGAAACACAGAAATAGGCATGGTGCAGTTCCCTTATTCAATTGGACTTAATTTTTATGATGTGGTTTCGGTTATACGCAAAACCTATTGTCTGATAGTGGATTGTGTATACGGTATTGTATATTGTTGCAAAGTAACTTATAGTGTTATTTCTATTAGAAACGCAAGACTAAATCAAGAATTAGGGATATCAGGAGATATTGTTGAAGTCTCTAAATTTGCAGGATCCAGGCATAAATATCATTCTGCAATATGCTTGAATTTGGCACATATTGTCGAGTTTTGTGCGTCACCCGAATTCAGTTTCACTGCTAGTGCATCGAACTAAGCATAGACGATCCTAGCAGCAATATCCCAACGGGGCCAGATGAAGTGCCCGCAAAATCCTAAAATAGGTCAGCTAAGCACTTCTTATGCTCTATAGTGCACACCTTTGTGGTAGAAGTTTAGGGATGAAAAAATTCCAGTCACCTAAAAACACGGAATCATAAACCCCTATACAAAACTGGAAATTGCATGGATCTAGTAGACTATAAACCTGTCCTCCCTAACTAGCCACGCAGTGAAGAAGTTTGAAACTATGTTTAGGAAGAACTTAGCGTGTCATTTAGATAACAATTAATGAACTACTTACATCAAATCAACATGGCTTCCGTCAGAAACAATTCACGTTCGACGTTCAAGGTGCCAATGCAAAAATATAAACGTAATCTAGTTAAATTTTGCAAAAAATATTTCTCAGGTTAACCCTGGGATAGTATTATTCAAGCTCCCCAATATAGGTATCTGTGGGCAATGTCTTTAGTGGCCGAAAAATTCCTGACAAATAAAACGCAAAGTGTAATTAAAGTCGTAAATTGTAAAGTGTCCAACAGACAGCCTGAACTCAGTGGCGTCCCACAAGGCACTGTACTAAGTGCACTGGGTCAAATACTCTTCGTTATCATGATCAAAGGTATGGGGCATCAATGCAAATTTGCCGTCCAACCCTCGATTGCAGACAACACACGAAAGTCGGCAGCGGTACTGTCAGTGGCAGACGGGCGCACTCTGCAATTAGATTTGTCCAGTATCATTTACTGGTAATCAGACAGCAGCTTCACCTTCAACGAAACAAAAATTACATTGTTGCGAGTTAGGAAAAACTGTTTTCTTATCAAATCAGCATCCTATGCAACAAACGATGGGCGTAAGATCGAAAGAAGAAAGAAAGAATGTTTTTAGAAACCCTGAGTGAGAATGCAGGACAATGCCCCTATTGAGGATCAAAGTATCTAGAGCTCGAATTGTAGGCAAGAAATGAAACGGATGGGTGCTTCGAATCAGGCATAATGTTCACCTTATGGAAGCAACCGGTGCTGCTAAGGAGAGAATAATGTTCATCTTTCGAGATACAGAGCAAACAAAAAGAACTTGAGCGCTTCAAGGGAAGCCAGAGATCGTTCCCTGTTCTGTTAAAATATGAGGCATGCAAGATTTAACTATCATCAAAGACAAGCTACCTTCCAATGTACTTATTTCACTAGAAATTCGAGGGCTTTGCAGTCATATATGTTTGGGAAATTCTGAAAGAATTACTGTGAATCTAGCGATAATTGGCGAGATATCCCTATATTTCACGCAACCATGCTAACCGGTTTGCCTGGCATTTTCGTATGAGCCCAGAAAGTTCTTAAACTTCACAGTTTCAATGCTACCGTACCGTATTTTCGAATTCGACTAAGCATTTTGTTGAACAAGCTCGCACCCCGACGAGTGATGCCGTTAGAATAGTTCGCGGCTATCGCAACACCGCCATTTCTCACTCTTTGCTAGCGCAACCAAAACACCAACACCGTATTTGAAGTGATTCTATGAAAGCTACTACAAAGTACACTAATTCCCCAAAGCACACACATATAGAATATGACCCGTGCTAAATAACCGCCTAATTTCTAGTAAAAATAAACTTCAACAAAGCTAGATGTAACTTTGAAGTTAAAACGTTTTCAACGACAATAAGAAGATAGTTCTGAACATTCACTAAACATAGGCTAAAATATTGCCTAAGCCACCTTTGGAACGTGTCTCATCAACATATAATGACATGTATGCTGAAAACTTAGGTACGAGACTTAATCTTGCTTAAAGCCTATAGATCTATAGAAGTCCTATAGATGCAATATTTAAAGCTACAAAAATGAATTGAGTCCTCTGCTATCCGGCATACTATTTAGTCACCAAGTACGATGAAAAAAATCCTATGAACTATTAGATTTCACTTTCAAGTTACCCACACAGTAGTAAACAGTCATATGCTTGGCTGAAGTAATCTATCGAACGGCAAAACCACGCACAGACTTTCACAACACTTGCCTCTACTTTGTATGGGTTTCATCTCTTACTTCTATGTACTCTTATATTCCGAACTGTGCTGGTCCTGCAAGGCCAGAAGACGTCACGGTGTTCAGCCCTGGCGTCGGCGAAAAGTGTTGAGGACGAACCGATCGTTTCAGACAAAAATCGAAGTCACCAAACCACATTAGGGCTTCCATTATTGGCTCTGTCACAGGGAACGATAATCCTATTCCCAAAGTCTGCAANTAAATTCTCTGTTCCAATGCAGTCAAGAGTTCTTTCTCTCTCTCCTGTCTGAAATTGGGCTGCTCCATGCTATTCGTGTCTGCAGGTATATATCTATTTATTCTCATTGTACGTGGCCACCAATATTGGTGACTGGGCCTAATTACTTGGTTGAATTTTGGCTACTTTGTTTATTCTTGTAAGCTTGTAAGCATATTCTGTGAACCCATTGTGTTCTTAATAAAAGCTAATTATTATAATTATTATGGAAACAACCGGTACTGCTAAGGAGAGAATAATTTTCATCTTCCGAGATTGCGAGCAAACAGAAAGAACTTGAGCGCCTCAAGGGAATCCAGAGATCGTTCCCTGTTCTGTTAAAATTCGAGGCAAACAAGATTTAACTATCATCAAAGACAAGCCAGCTTCAAATGTACTCATTTCACTAGAAATTCGAGGGCTTTGCAGTTATATATATTGAAAATTCTGAAAGGAATTACTGTGACTAGCGATAACTGGCGAGATATCCCTATATTTCACGCAACCATGCTAACCGGTTTGCCTGGCATTTTCGTATGAACCCAGAAAGTTTTTAAACTTCACAGTTTCGATGCTACCGTAGCGTATTTTCGAATTTGACTAAGCATTTTGTTGAACAAGCTCGCACCCCGAAGAGTGATGCCGTTAGAATAGTTCACGGCTATCGCAATGCCGCCATTTCTCACACTTTACATGTGCAACCAAAACACCAACACCGTATCTGAAGTGATTCTATGAAAGCTTCTACAAAATACACTAATTCTTCAAAGCACACAAATATAGAATATAACCCGTGCAAAATAACTGCCTAATTTCTCGTAAAAAATCTTCAACAAAGCTAGAAATAACTCTGAAGTTAAGAATTTTTCAACGACAATAAGAAGAAGATATCGCTGAACATTCACTAAGCATATGCTAAAATATTCTCTAAGCCATTTTAGGAATGTGTCTTATCAACAGTATAATGACGTTTACGCTGAAAACTTAAGTGCGAGACTCAATTTTGTTTAAAGCCAGCTTCAAGTATGAAGAAGTCCTATGGATGCAATATTTAGAGTTATGAAAATAAATTGAGTCCTCTGCTATCCGGCATACTATTTAGTCACCAAGTACGTTGAAAAAAAAAATCATGTGAACTATTAGATTTCACCTTCAAGTTTCCCACACAGTAGTAAACAGTCATATGCTTGGCTGAAGTAATCTATCGAACGGCAAAACCACGCAAAGACTTTCACAACACTTGCCTCTACTTTGTATGGGTTTTATCTCCTACTTCTATGTACTCTTATATTCCGAACTGTGCTGGTCCTGCAAGGCCAGAAGACGTCACGGTGTTCGAGGAAAAGTGTTGAGGACGAACCGATCGTTTCAGACAAAAATCGAAGTCACCAAACCACATTAGGGCTTCCATTATTGGCTCTGTCACAGGGAACGATAATCCTATTCCCAAAGTCTGCAATTTGATCTCTATTCACCTGTCAGTAACAGTCCATATTGTCATTCAAAAAAGCTGGTGGCGCTCTCCGCGACGACGGCGGTCGACATCGCCAAAAGCCGAAGACGAAATCTTGACATCTGAAGGTCGGACTGGGGGAGATTTTGGCTCCGATTCGAATAGTGAGGTGGAGATTGAGCTTTTGGAAATGGGAGCACATATATATAGTCTTATAGATCCGGTGACTGGGCTACGCATAAGTGGGACCTTGAGATATGATACCCTATATTGACTTTGCATGGTGACACGAAGATTACGATTCTTGAAATGGGGTTGTTATCTCCGCCAAGGAGGTTATGTTTTTGTCGACTTTATCTGTCTGCCTCTTTGTCTGTCACCAAGACAACTATAAAAAGATATCACCGGATCTTAATGAAATTTACTGGGATTGTTAGGCATCTCAGTTGAAACAGATGATTAACTTTTGGTGAAGATCCGTTCTACCGCTTGTTTGTTTGTCTGCCTCTTTTTTAATACCGAAACTCAAAAAGTTCAGAACAGATTATCATCAAATTTGCATGAGTTGTTAGATATATCACGAACAGTTAGTGACCAAATTTCTTTGCTGATCTGAATGTTCGCTTGTTTGTCTCTGTGTTTGATTTTATGTTTGTTAACAAAATAACTAAAAAAATTATGAACGAATCTTTTTTAAATTCACGGGATTTATTAGAAGTGTTAGAAGACATAAATGATGAGATTTTGGTGATGATCGGTTTATCTGGTGCGTGTGTGTTAGACTGATGTTCGTCAGAATGTTTCTTAGCACCATTACTAAGTAAATACATAAATAAATAAACAAATAAAAAATGTGAACTGATTTTCAGAAGAGTTACAACAGCTATTCTTACTGTCAAAAGGCATAAATGATTAGATTTTGGTGCTGATGCAAAGGAAATAATATTTTCAAAACAAATATGAATTTCTCGTTGCCGTTGCCTTGCTTGGTGGTGGTATGCGCTTTCAAAGTGCTTTAGTTAATTTTGTAGACTGTACCATGGATGGGTTAAGGCCACTGCAGACGATAGCCTCATGACCTTAAAAATGAAAGTCTCGAGTGACGTCCTGCCTCGGTTTTGCGAGTCTCGAGCATGCACACGATGGAGTAGAATGCGTCAGCTGCACCTGAGGCTTGTTTACAAATAAATTGAAAGTTCGACATATAAAGTAGCTACATCATTTGTACGCCTTCACTTCTCTATTGTTCTCTCTATACAATAAAATTCGAAAAAGTACAAGTTTACATAAAATACAGTTAAGAACGTGCCCGACTCAAAGTGCTAGGCACTTATGGGGCAATTAAAATATACAATCTGTGAAACATTCGAGGTGCATGAGCAACGCTTTCATCTTGAAAGGAATCAAGTTATTCCATTATATACATACGAACATGGTTTACAGATGAAGGTCATCAACTCATTTTGATACACACAATTCTGTTTTTAGCAGTAACCATTATGGTTATTATCCTAACCAATAATATTATGCTAACCAATAACTATGGTACCTATAGTAACAGAAACTATTCAAACATTAACTATAAACATGAATTGTTGGAACGAATCTATCTAAATGCATATATGTTCTACTAACTACGATTTACCCGAAGCGCATATATGCTATTGATGGTTTGAGTGACCGTAACTTAGTCAGAATTCTCATATTTGGCAAGGACGTATTGTTTGAATTTGAACTTAAACGTGTGATCCGACATTGGTTCGACAAGATCGTTAGACAAACCATTATTTAGCTTTACACATTGATATATTGTCGATCGTTTTTGAAGTTCAATCCTGACACGCGGTAAAATGAATCTCTGGTCTCTCATATTGTACTCGTGAACAGGTAGCAATGGTTGAAAATGTTCGTCAAAGATCTCTGTATTCAAAGACATTGCATTACGCAAGAATTTCATCAAAAAATATTCATATATGTCATTTAAAGTCAGCAATTTTAGTTTGAAAAGCATGTTATTCACAGACATAGAGGGAACGTTATTACTATATTTTTTAACTTCAGACATAGTGGGAACGTTATTAATATATTTTTTAACTTTAAGAATGATCCTGAGGACATCGTTGACTTCGACAATAAGCGGTCTGAGCATGTTAAGTGAAGATCCGATTCCACTATGTGATGCCCTGAATCAAAAGAGGATAAATGATAGCATAGTTAAGGTAGCCCTTGATAAATATTTTCTCGTGGCATAGATAACCCCCTTCGCTCTACTGACTCTACGATACAAGTCTTATATGTGGTTCAAATAGTTGAGTTTATTTTCAATTTCAATACCAAAATATTTTTTATGAATAAAAACAGAAGAAAGATAATAGTGTATAGAAGTCTTTATTGAGTTGGAGTGATTTCACCAGTCAGCTTACCAACGGTTAAACGTATCATCTGAAACGCGCGATGAACAGAGTTGAATTTGACTAGAAACAAAGATATCTTTTTTTATTTTATTTATTTACGAAGTGAGCTAGAGATTAAGGTTCTAAAAATAAAACCTCGTAGACTCAAACAATCTACTATAGGTATTCAGTGAATCGTAAATTGATAGGTAAAGTTCCTGTAATGAGGGGATGTAGACGCTTGCGTTGAATTTTTGCTATTCATTTCATCAGTTAGTGTAGGCAAAAAGGCTCGCGTTATGTTTATATAAGACTGAATAATTGTTAGGAGAAACAGAGGATTATCTTTTGGTGAAGATTATCCATCCATTCGTTCGTTTGTTTGCCTCATTTTTCTCAATGCTGTAACTCAAAAAGCTATGGATAGATTTTTATGAATTTAACATGAATTGTTAGGTATATAACAAAGAGTAAATGACCAAATTTTGGTAATGATCCGTTGGTTCATTCGTTCGTTTGTCACTGTTTTCAATTTTATACTTGTTAGCACAATACAGTAACTCGAAAAATAATGAAAGGATCTTTATGAAATTTATAGGGGTTTTTCGTAATGTAAAAAGACATAAATGATTAAATTTTGGTGCAGATCAGTTTATTCATTTGTATGTTTGTCTCATGTTTGTCATAACGTTTGTTAGCAGTATGACTCAAAATGTTATGAACGGATCTTCAAGAAAGTTGCATCAAAAGGCACAAATGATTAGATTTTGGAGTCTATACAAAGAAAATGATGGTTTCAGAGCCAATTTGAATTTTTTGCTACCGTTGCCTCACTTGGCGTAGGTATGCGCTCTCAGAGTGCTCTAGTACTTAATGACATTGAAGATGGACTCGCTGCCGATAAGGCTTAATTTCAAGCCACTGAGGCACCGCTCTCAGCCACCGAGATTCGGCTCTCAGCCACTGAGGCTCGGCTCACAGCCACTGAGGCTCGGCTCACAGCCACTGAGGAACCGCTCCCAGCCACTGAGGCTCGGCTCAAAGCCACTGAGGCTCGGCTCACAGCCACTGAGGAACCGCTCACAGCCACTGAGGCTCGGTTGACAGCCACTGAGGCTCGGCTCACAGCCACTAAGGCTCGACTCCTACGCTCGGCTCCCGTAACGCAATGCCGCTAACTTTTACGACGCGTCCTCCCTTTTATTTATTTCCCGTAATGTCCCGCGGGGAAAATTCCCTCTAAAAGATGCCTGCTCAAAGTGCTCTTTTTTGCAGCCACTTCACTGTTTCAAGTGGCAAGAAAAACTCTGGAATTTTCTCCGGTTTTTGTGCTGCGCTCAAAGAACAAGAAAACTTCTTTGCCAAGAACGGCAAACTGAGGTAAACCAGAAAGATGGACTTTGGTCACGCTTACCCTACTGCGTTATCATTGACCTTTCTTACATTTTATGTGAGCTGCTCAGAGAGATATAGCTTTTAATCTAAACAGGGCGAAGACTATAATTTAAAAAGTCAATTTTACTTACAAAAAACTGAATGCTTCTACTCTTGGGCCATCTTCAAAAGCTGAAACATACAAAAAACTGTCAGAACTCGCAACTGAAAGCTTTACGTCGATGACCTAAAAGGAAACAGTATCTGATTGTTACTAAAAACGAACCTACTTACAAAACGGATAGAATGAGGTGAATCATGTAATTTAGTTTTGGTTTGGACTTGAATGACTCTCATATAAGCAGGTCTAAAGGATAATAACTGAAAGCTAAAATATATATTAAGACTAAAATCCTGATTCAAACATTTACCTAGTTCTGTATTGGATATTATGGAAGAATTTGAGGGATAGACTAAACTTGAATCTGCTGTAAAATGGCTTTTAAAGCTATAGTTTTTGCTCTAATAGTAAGATTTAATCCGAGTAAGGTGATAAAACATAACCTAACACATAGCTTTAAATGAAAGATACTGTATCTTATCAGTAATAACAACACAATTTTGCGTAGTCAATATGCACTGGAATGATTAAAATAATAGTCACTTCTATGAAATTTACAGCACCGGAAAAGGATCTAGCGTAGGTATGATTTTTCATATTTTAATTGCACTTATGAACGGCATGTATGGCAAAGAGAGATTGTTGGGTCATGTGGTGGAACATCATGTAGTTTTGATGTACAGTATGCAGTTATTATACGAAATACGAATGCTCACAAATCTTTCCCGTAGTTTCTTATAAGGTTTTTTATTTTTCCTGCGTACTTACTATTATTCAGTAGGCAGTGGTACGGGGGTACTATAGTGGTGTTAAGAGTTCCACTTTTTCCTACAAAATAAAGAAATGTTACCTACACGAGTAGTGGAGGTATATGGCAATGTCGTTAGAAGAAGAAATACATGAAAAATGAAAAGTTTTTACATACACTGGTAGCGGAGGTAGCATATAACGTCTATAGAAGACATCTGCTTGATGGCTTTTAATATCTTCTTATTTCAGCAAATTTTACGAGCCATTGATCTTCCTTTATCTGCTTCTAGCCAAACCGTTTGGAAGTTTCCAGCGGCCCGTTGTACACAAGAACGTCACACCAAGAAACAATAGCTTTTCGGAATTCGTTTGCAGTGTTACTCGACAATGTTAGGAGACGTTCATCTTTTAATTAAAGAGGTCGCTTCAGGACGGGCAAGAAAGACTCCAAGGCGAGCTATTTCCATACCATTACAAGATCTCAGGACGCTTGCTGGGCTCCTTACAGTTACATTTCGTTGCTTTGTGTGTCCACGGGTTGCTGTTGTGGAAACTGCGAGATGGAAAAACAGAAAAACAAGCGAACTAGTAGAGGATACAAAACGTAAGTAGAATGCAAATAGGAACAATACTACCACTACTACGTAAAAAAATTGAAGAATGGACATAAAATGTACTGTAATTGAAAGAGGACTAACATTCAATTGGAAATATGTAAGTACGTAACCAGTTCAATATTAATTGCTTCATTATAGTGTTGTATGGATATATGCATATAACATACTTGATAAGTACCTACACTGTATACTTACAGTGTCTACATTATAGCTTCTATTATTATATTTTTAAATTACAGTTATACGCTGTTTTTCAGTAAGTCCTCTTATGAGACAGTCCATGTTCTTTGTTATTTGATAACCATAATTACAAAAGCAGGTTTACTATCTCTATATTGGCACAAATTTTAAGTCGCCTTGCAAACACAAAGTATTCTCACTGGCGTCGCTACAAACGTACAATAATGCGCCCTGGAGAACACCCTGCATAACTTTAGCTCCAAAGCAACCCAACGCTTGGCCTACTCGGTCTTGTTTTATCGCCTCAGAAATTCTTCGCTAGCAGACATGCTAAAGTGTCAATTAGGTAGCGTCTAGCGTCTAACGGAATGATGCCCCACACACTTATAGGAATTAGCTCCAAAGTTACGAGACAAGCCTTGCCTGCCTGACTCTGCTCAATGACACTTATTCCAAGTCTCTAGGAGACAGTAAAGGATGCCTGCAAACACTGTGAGGAGGAGACAAGGCAGCTTCGAGTTTAAGTTTAGTTTCATGTGATTTATTGTTCATATATTGGAAAAGAATATCTCAAAAAATATGGCGCTACATAATAATTGAAGATAGCTGTGCTCAAGGAGCGAAGACGAGAAGCCGCAACTTGGAGTTTAAGTTTACTTTCATATTATTTACTTTTAGTATTTCAGAGACGATATGTACCTACTTCGAGCTTAGTATAGTTTCACGGGAACTATTGTCAAATTGTTTTGGAGGATATCCAAGAAAGACATAATGTAGCTATAGCTAATTGTTGAAGATCGCTACATTAACTATGGAAGGACGAGACACGGCAAACTTAAAGTCTACAGTAGGTCTAAATTGAAATTCTTGTGATTTATCATTGTGTCACTGAAGGTTTCAAATACGAAGGAAGACATATGTTACGTACAGTATATCTACATAAGGATTGTTTACCAAAGTGAGACGGGGAAAAATATGTCTTAGTAAGTTTACATTTCAGTATTGCATGCTTTATAGTTAAAAGGAGCCATCTTCCTCAAATATGTTTTAATGAGGTAATAGCAGGAATTGGTAATACGAAGGTGTGTACAGGGAGTTTAGGTTAGGTTAGGTAAGGCAGGAAGTGGTAATACGAAGGTGTGTACAGGGAGTTTAGGTTAGGTTAGGTAATGGCAGGAAGTGGTAATACTAAGGTGTGTACAGGGAGTTTAGGTTGGGTTAGGTAATGGCAGGAAGTGGTAATACGAAGGAGTGTACAGGGAATTTCTGCAACAGGTCACGCTCCTTTTCTGCAGTCACTTGATAAATAGGTTAAAAAAACTGCAGTTCACAGGATATATTCAGTCACAAACAGTTACTGTTCAGGTTCGTTGGTTAGGTAACTCTTTCAGATCTTTCCTTTCAGATGTTGCAGAAGTTGGCAGGGAGAACAGAAAATGGGAGCGCTATGCAAGGAGCTAATGTAGCAATGTCTTATTTCTTACTTTCCTCGTCCTGCTTCGTTTTTTTAGAGCTCTGCAAATAAAGCTATGACTTGCTGCTTTTTAGGTAAAGCGATCTTATTACTGCTAGCAACTGTAGTAAGAATTTAGAGAATTTATTGTTCTACTGTTACACGAAAATTTTAAATTCTTATGATAAATGAATGGGCACAACCACTTACTGCAAGACTTCAAAAAACTGCTACACGAGGGTAAAGCTAACTTTTAAAAAACAATAGTTACAAGAAGTCCACGCATACTTGAGATGCTCTTGATTCAGGGCAAAATAGTTTCCCATTGCTCCTGAGGAAGTTTTGTTTGATATCATTGAAAAAATTCCTCTTTTTAATCGATAACAGCTAATAAATATTTACCTGGATAAAAAGAAGAACGAAAAAATGAATTTCTCCTAAATCGAAATGCATTTGTTTGGAAGTGACATTTGCTCAGATTTGTTAAAACACTCTTTAAATCGGACTTCATTGAAAATCGAAATTTACTTGCTTAAAACTCAAATTTATTAGTTTGAAACCAAAGTTTATTACTCGTGTATAACCAAAATTTATTTGTTTGAGGGAAGAATATGTTCACACCAGTTCTCGTTTGCCTAAAGCTGCTTTTTACTAGAAAGTTACAACACTAGGTGTGTTGGCGCTAGCTGCCAATGAATGTATCAACAGTGTGATGGGGTGCGCTGCACGCGCCCAGACCGCTACGAACTGCCGCTTCGTGTCACCCCCCTCCCGCCCAATTCCGGACGGCGTGTCTCAAAAGGCGCTTTCGATTCGCCCGTTGATATTGAGGTACCCGATTCAAATTAGTTTTAATCTTCCCGAAGCTAGAATTATACATCGTGAGACTTAGAGTCAACATTTTGTACCGAGTTTCGTGTGTTAATTACAGGCCGATTAGACTGCCTTTATTTCTCTAGTACGTATTTCAATCCAATGCGGCGAACTTCAAACTTAGGACTGAAGTTTCGATGAGTTAAAGCTACTCTGATTAGATTATCATGGTGGTGGTTGACTTAGGAAAATGATAATAATAAAGGAAGAGAACAAATTGAATACAGTAAAACTGTTCCCAAAATATGATACCAAAGTTTTCCACCAGATAGCTAATAGCATCTCTCTGCTGAATACTTGTGTCTTAAACCTATGCATAGTTCTGCTGACATTAGACGCAATGGAATCATTTTATCAAATTAAATAATATTTATCGTACAGGAAATGCATACGTGTCCAGTCTAGCAAGGAGATTTCAGCACTCACTTTCATTAATAAATACTGGTCATGAGTATAAATAAACTAGAACGCCTTGTGGTGTAAGACGATCTGCCGCGGTGGAGGCAAATTCAACGCCATCATTTTTGATATCCCGCTCAACCAAGTATTTTTGCATGGGTTGCATCTAGGTCAACCCCCCAAAATCCCTACAAAACTTATGATCATTGATCAACTCTTTCGACCACGTTTTGGGTGGACAGACAAATATATAATATGCACGTCGCCGTGGCGGAACTGCTTTGCTCAGAGATGAGGGGGGTGGAGGGTCTCGGGTCATTTGTTCCTTCCGTCAAATTGGCGCCATAGTTCTTGGTGACCCGAGGTCGACTGCAACTACATTTACTCATCTGGGGCCAGTGGGCCTATACCCGCAGCACAAACCAGTGCATGTGGGTTTCCCAGGTGAGAGTGTGGTCTAAGTGGACTTTACCTTTACGAATATATATACTTAATTCTTCAACGAAAATATTAATTTTCCGTCCGTACTTTGCTTTAATACCGAACACGAGCAAATTTCTCTTCAAATTTTAGTTGCGTAATGCTGCAGCGAGAGAAGTGTTTGGTTATAATACAGTATGTACTATCTGTCTGTGATCAAGGCTGTAGTAACGTCGCTAAACGCGTCATATTACGCCCTCAGCTAGGGACTCTACGCCGGCAGCAGGCTATTCTGAAGGTAATAAATTAACGCAAGAGCTTCCTACAGATGATATGCATATAGCCGCAAAGTTTGCAAGAGATGATGTTCAGAAGTAGGTTCGCCTCATTGATATCTGTTGCCCTGGGATCATGTGTTAGCAGTGTCAAGTTCAATTTATTTTAGCAACGAGCAGAATTAAAGTTTGCCGGGGGTGATATTTTGTTTGTTCCTACTGAGCAGGATCTGTATTCATATAAATGTTTGTAATGCGATATGAATAAGTGCAATGCCTCAGTCTGTGATCAGGATCTGGAGTAATTCCTATTGTTCTTATATATTTATGTGTAAGTGTAGATAGTTATTAAATCACTGTCAAAACAACGGCACGGCATTTTAGCATAGTGTTGTATCTGTGGACACAGTTTGCTATTGTTCTACGAAATGCCTTAGAGCACAAGCTGGCAGTACCCAATATTCCATTTTCTAACGTAAGTACATAATCGGTTAATATGAGGGACTATAAGCTGCAACACCCCAGGCTGGCAGTGCTCTGTGTCTGCACTTGAGTATGTTTTTACTGCTCTATCAAAAGCTATAACGCGCCGGCTAGTAGGGCTTGACATTTACGCTCAAATATAAGAAGTTATCTTGGATCCTCTTTTTGTTCATTCTTTTGTTTTCTTCACCCGTTGGGCTGGTTGCGTGGGGGTTTGTTAACCTCATGGAGTTTCTCCATTCTCACGTCGCCAGTCTAGTGTGATTTAATAATAATAATAATAATATTAATAATAAAGTTAGCAATGACATTTGAACGACTACAATTCGGCACTGCTCTGTATCTACACTTGAATACACCGCTTGATAACGTGCGGTATAGACGAGTCTAGCAAGGCAGTCTGACAAGACTGAATGTCGGCAAAACTTTGATTATTGGGGTAAGATTAGCATAGAGTTTCTCAAACCTGCCGGAACCAATCGGTTTTTCTTCTCATTTTTATGACCCCACTTTAAACTTTGTGATTGGACGGCAGTCGACGGGAGAGAAACTTGGAGGTCGGAGCGTGGCGACGCCGCGGCGAACGTTTGACCGGCGGACGGCAGCGCCCACGTCACAGACACGTTCTGGACATGTCTCGCTCTCAATAATTTTATATATGATGCAAAATGCACCTCACTATGGGCTAGGACATCTTTCTCGTATCTATATTATTTTTTTTAAACCAAAAGTTCTTAAAAATAGCTTAATCTTACCTTGGTGAGTCGTTGGGGGTGATTTGGAAGTGGTTTCTGTTCTCCATTTCACACATGATCGGAAGTACCCTTCTGTTCTGTGCCCGTCTTCATTTCTGTTCTTCCGTCTCGCACACGCGTTCGTCATTCACTTCAATGATGCAAGTGCATGTGTTCGTTGGTGCGTGCTATAGAGCTTTGAAATGGGTTCTCGGTGTCATCCACTTATTTTACATGCGCTTGCTAGTTCTCAATTTTCTCATTCGCGCTTTCATATATAAGCCACGAGCTCGTTGAAAACATATTTTCTGTCATATGAGCTCGTTGGTATTCTCTGTTCTCACCCACACATGTTCGTTGATGTTCAACATTGTGGCATGCATATTGGAAGGTGTTTCTTCTTCGCATGTTCGGTAGTATTCTTGTATTCTTCCCACACACGTGTTCGGTAGTATTTCTATATACTTCTCACGCACGTGTTCTGTAGTATTCTTGTGTGTTTCACACGAACGTGTTCGGTAGTTTTCTTCCCACACACGTGTTCAGAGGTGTTCTTCCTTCTAGCATACGTGTTTGACTTTCTTCTTTCTTTCCACTCACATATTCCCTGGTGGCCGGCCTTCTCACAACATTGCTGTTATATCTCTCTGTCATCTAACACTAGAATTAGCTCATATTCTACCTCTTTCTCACACATTTGCTCACTGATGTTTTTCCTTTTCACCGATGTTTCATTAGAATTTTTCTTCCCACAATGGGTTCTCTGGTTTCTTCGCTTCTGTACATGTACATTTAATTTTTACGCTACTAAGCGAGTTCATTCTCTTTGATGATTATTACTCATCTGCGTACTAAGTTATTAAGGCTATACAACGACTGTAATGAAAACTTAAACAAACTACTGAAGACCCTTCAGTGCTTCAGAGAAGAAAACAAAATGCTCGGATTTTATTAGCTAAAACTTGACTATGCTATCTGGAAAAACCGTTAGATTCGAAAGAATTAATAGGTACAGTATGAAACAGGAATCGCTAGCTATTATATTTTATTTATTTTTGTCGTAACGAATTCGATAACCAGTCATACGAAGTAATTCCCTGACGTTGCCACAGTGAGGACTAAGCTACGCTGGTGGGGATTAGTTGCGATAAATTCTGTCAAGTAAGTTTCTCTAACAAATATATTTCAACATTCACCTAATATTGTGTAGGTAGCACGACAATTACTGTGTTGCCCAACTCTGCTAGAGATTAGTTAAGCTTAGTACATATGTATTACTCAATGCTCTTATTCCCATTCTGCATTCTATTATCATTATTACCTCTGCCAAGAGGTTATGTTTTTGTCGGAGTCTGTTTGTCATCGAGATAACTAAAAAAAACTTGTGGGTAGATCTTTATGGAATTTACAGGGAACATTAGATACATTAAGAAGATAGGATGATTAACTCTTGGTGAAGATCCGTCCAACCGTTTGTTTGCCTGTCCGTGTCTTTGTTTTCTTGGTAACATAACCTGAAGAGTTACGAACTCATCTTCAAGAAATTTGTAGGAATTTTGATGCTCTACCAGTCCCTTTGTCTTTATGTTTGCTTTATCTCTGTCAGTAGAATAATCCAAAAAAGTAATGAACGGATCTTGAAGAAATTGACCGGAATCGTTAGCAATGTAGAAAGGCACAGATCATTAATTTTTGGAGATGATCCGACGGTCCGTTCATGTTCTTTGACTATATGTTTGTTTGAGGGCGTGTTCGACTAGGCAATGAAATTGAGCCTTTAAGGCGTGGCTTGTCTGAAACTTCAGACAGGTGTCCTGGTTTCCACCCGCTTACTCAAGTTTCAGGCGTTGACTCATAATCGATCACGTGTATGATTTCGAAGAACTCAATCTTACTTCGTAAAGTGGAGATTCAGTTGGTTTAACATATTCGGGCAGCTTCTAACGCCTGTAACTCGACTCATGGTGTCGAAGCCCTAGTTCCCGTTGGCAGGTCCGGAAAAGTTAAGTCCAATGGGCTTGACTTAGCTCAACTTTGATGACCCACTCGAAAGTGCCCTTAGTGTTTGTCAGTTACGAACGGATGTCCAAGAAATTGACAGGAACTGTTAATTAATGCTCAGAGGCACAAATGATAAAATTTGGGTAATGATAAAAGAAAATATTTATTTCAGGACCAATTTCAATTTTTTGTTGACATTGCCTTGCTTGACGGAAGTATTGGCACTAAGAGGGCTGCTCCAGCTAGTATTGTTACTTATTTATTCTAAAGTCACTGCAAGAATAATTGATAGCACAAGTATAGCAACGTCTATTATCTGGCAGCCAGAATTGTTTTTGTCCAGTTTTATAAAAGAAAATGTTATGTAACTCTCTTGTTTGAGATGTATTTCTATATTTTTCAGACTATGAAGCTGTAAACTCCGTAGCATTTCCGTGCTTAGCAAAAACTATTTACTGGCCATATTGAAGAAGTCTTTACTTCTACCCTGAAAAATTCCTGCACTTCCGTGTTCGTCATTTTTCTAGTTAATTGTTCTATCTTTCAAACGATTATCCAAGCTCAGGAACCATTGAAAATCCGTTGGTGAAGAATCCGCTGAATACTGTGGCGGAAGGAATATCTCTATTTTAAGTTCACCAATCTTGTCAAGCGTCATCTTTGTAACGTGTTGCTGAGCGCTGGTTCGATGCTGAAACGAAATTTCTGATACCAATTGCTAGCAGTTCGTGTATTTACTGTATCCTTACTGCAGCCTGTACAACATGGCTCGACAGGGGCCAGATATCCTAGCACCAAGTTTAAACTTATTCAACAGACAAATACAAATTAACAGTTTTCTGTAAGTCTTTTGTGGACTGGAAAATAAGATATACCATAATATTTATCGTGTTAAGAGGTGGTAAATTAATGATTCAAGTGAAATTCTTATCAGTGCTAGTTGCTTCCTCTATGCGTGTGTCTCTTGGTTAATAACCACAAGATCGCTCGAAAAAGTACTTGAAAAAATCATCATAAGCTATTCTGGGTACACTACTGGACCCGCGCTTGAAAAAATTCACGCAATAATCGATATTTTTTATTAATATTGGCCGTTGCGGAATCTTCTCTGAAATTCTTCATTTTCTTAATTGATCCATAGTCATGCTGTCAACCTTAGGTTCTCTATTATATGACTTGCCGTTTCCACATTTTCCTGCTCACGCTTATCAGCGGCTTTCATTCACTTCTGCTACCCTTCTGTGTCAAGTCTTTCTTGACTGTTTCGCATAGACGATTCACCTCTCTCTCCATTCGTAGACTACAGTAGTCTCGTACTCCGTATACGTCCCCTATCTTCCTTCTTAATTCGACGTGCGTCTTCAATATAGTGAGAGGCAAAAATAAATCTTGAGGAAAACACTGCAATAAACTTGAATGTATCTCCAGCCAGCTTGTATAAATGTAAGCGCTCCGTAGCCAAGCTACAGTCTTACGAACTTGAATATCTGCTTCACTGAAGAGCTGAAATTTCTGTGCTATGAAAATTCGCACCGTCAGAGAACGATAGTGTGAGGGATGATATGCGTGATATGGAGCTGGAGGAACACATGGTAATAGACAGAAATACATGGAATAGCAAGATCTACTTCAGTGATCCCCTTTGAACAGGGATAATACTGGGGTAGAAGAAGAAGAGAAAGATATTAAGCTAGAAGAAATAGTTATCTACTGCCCGGAAGAATCATCATCTTGTGAGTGCTCCGTTGGTCATCTGTGGAATTTACGCTTCGTGACCTGAGAGAAAAAAGTTACAAAATCGGACTCCAGAAGCTGCATACATATTGTTCCGATATCAAAAAGTATTTCAAGCAAGACGTGTTTTCTGGGAAAGGGCTAAGGATCAGCCTTTGCCATCTTCTGCAATCTTGTTATCGATTTACAAAATCGGCAGTCTGGCCTATTTTTCGCCTATTTCGTTAAGAGCGTGACACGAACAATAGCTACATATAAATATATAAACAAATAAACTAACGGCGGTGTTTATTATATTGTGTTGGTGATATGATTATCTTAATTTAGTTTATACCAGCAAGCTTATTTAATAAGCGCTCCGATTGAACTACATATACATAGATCAGTCACATGTCAGTTGAATAATTAAGTACATAGTATGATATCAGAGCTTGATGGAGTGGCCTGTCTTCTGTGTAATCAGTTATGTACACAGTTCATTTACAGAAGATAGTTGTGTCAAATTTGAGTGTATGTGCTACGCCCCTAAATATTCAGGCTTGTGACGTCACAATTGCGTCACTCCACTGTTGCAGCGAGTAATCTTTGATATTTCCACAGTGACGTGACGTAATTTTGACGTCACAAACCTGAAACTTTAGCAGGGCGGCGCATACACCCAAATTTGACACAACTATCTTTTGTAAAGGAACTGTGTTATTATAGTACGAGTTTCATGCCTGTTTTGCAGAAGAAACTGGTGCAGGTTTTCATTACCCAATTAACGTCCAATCAATGTTCTTTTTCACACGAACATCACAATTTGATGCATAACCAAGCGGTTGCTGTTCTCGCTAAAGGGTGTTAACGATGAAAAATCAACAATTAGTTGTCTCAAATACACACCTCTTTTTCGATGTAAATATCTTCCATTCAAAAAACTGCGTTGATTTTAAATTGTCTGCTATCAAATAAAGCCTGCATTACACCAACGTGGATGGGTAAGCAGTAGCACATAATTTGCTGCCACTGAAGAGTATTAGTCGCTGTAACATTCGCATTAATTTTAAATCATATGGAAAAAATTGCATTGTTCTGTGCGATAACCTGTAGAATTGCAGTTTGATACCTCAGAAATACTGATAAATCTGGAATGATCTACTGATAAAACATTAATAGGGCGTTATATTTAGATCATTAGCATGAACATAAATTTAGCTGTGTGATGACACATTTTTAAATTTTTTACAGAGTCACATCATTCTGAAATGTGTTTTAATAAGGATTTCAAGATATTCACATAGTACATACCACTACAGAATTCTTGTCGGTTTAACCACCAACATCGTAAACTAGCAACTGGTGTGGCCAAAGTCCTATGCTTTTCTTGTGGCAAGAGGTATTCAACTTTTACATGTGGTCTGCGCCACACATTAATTTACCATGGAAGTCTAATTCTAATATATTAACGGACACTTTAGCATTCAGGCAACATATCACCACTTTGTCACTGCAATCATTGCGCTTAATACTACTAATCAGTGGGCTTGAAACATTCTACCAGCTGTACGATTGTACGAAACTTGGCTTTATCATTGCTTTTCAGCTATTTGTACAGAAATAATTTTA
>LQNS02276621.1:124303-134732 GCA_001587735.2 Parhyale hawaiensis
CACTTTAGCATTCAAGCAATGTATCACCACTTTGTCACTGCAATCATTGCGCTTAATACTACTAATCAGTGGGCTTGAAACATTCTACCAGCTGTACGATTGTACGAAACTTGGCTTTATCATTGCTTTTCAGCTATTTGTACAGAATTAATTTTAATAAACTATTATTATTATTTTTAACAGCTTAAACTAGGTGCAATATAGGATGTTGTAAAGCCAATGACCGTGTATGATAGCTTCGGATACCTGTAACTTCACCAAGCTAATTACAGAAGCAATTTAGCTTGGAACATATCTCGACACATTATGACACATAAGTATCAATTTAATTGTGCAAAAACTTTGTCACCGTAGTTGACATGTCGCTTTACTTAGGTATCAATAACATTGTAATGTTAATAATCTGGTTCAACATCAAAACTGTGCACGCCAACGCATCTTTAACACTGCATTTGTTGATGTTTCTAGGTCATTGAGATAACTGCATTAATAATATCTGCTGCAATAATATCAAAATGGATCCACTTTATATATAGGATGTGTTAGCCAGCGCATGTGACGTTCCTCTTTAACTGGTTCGAATGCACAACATTATCTTCACTTAGGCCACAATCCAAAAGAGTTCCACCTTCTCACAAATTAATTCCTTTGGCTAAAATATACATTTCCGTATCGCAGAAACACACACCGGTGTCACTCTAACTAAGGTACTCCCCAGAATGTTGGGCTCAAGGATAACAAGTCTTGGACCCAGCGTAGGGCTCCTCCTATCCTTCTCTTGCTCCTGCTACTGATGATAATTTTAGTCGATGTGCACGAGAATCCGTTACATATTCGATGGAGGAGCGCTGATTAAGATACAGCGAAGGGATGGTATATCAGAGGGGGTGTTACATACTCCACTGCCTCCCCAAACATCCCCCATGTCGACGGTAGGGATCCCTGAAGACAGTGTCTTGTAAGGGAGGCCCAGGAGATGGAGCTCAAACTCTCTCTCTCAACTTCGCTTGCTTTCCTTAGGGTCTTTAGCGCTAAAATTATCGCCCTGTGTGCTCAACTGAATTTTTTTTTCAAGTTGGTGTGGTGTGAGTACGCTGTGACTGTGTTCATTTTAAAATATCACAGTGCATCAACAGTAATTTTTGTCACAAGTGTAGTGAGTAAGAAGTAACTGTTTTCTTATTAAAATTCCATGGTGCATATACAATAATTTTTTTATCAATGCTATGAGTATGCAGTAACTTTTTTTTTTAAGGTTTTACCGTGGAAGTGCAGCATTTTTCAAAATTATGGTTGTGTAGAACAGTAACATTTATTTCCTTAAAATTACTGCCTTGCATATGCAGCAATATTTTCTCTTTGATTTGTCGCAGTGCATATGCAGCCACTTATATATTTTATCAAATTATTGCCATGCAGGTATGGTAACTTTTTCTTGCTAAATTATTGACCAATTTACGAGTTTTTTTAATCTTTGCCCAATGTGCGAACGCATCAATTTTTTTTTAGATCTTTGAGCAGTGTATATAATTTTTTTCCAATCTACCCAGCGCACGCGTGGGCCATTTTTTCAAACCTTCGCCCAATGTACATGTGTATCAGTTTTTTTAAAGCCTTTCCCAGTGAGCATGTCTATAATTTTTTTCCAAGTTTTTGCCCAGTGAGCGCGTGTATGAAATATTTGTCTCATAATCATAGCCGTGCATGTGCCGTATTTTCCCCTGTTTTGTTTGCGTAGCCGATATGCAAATTCATAAATTATTGCTCTTGCTCTACGCATGTATAATTTCAATACACAAACTTGCATAATGCGTATGCTCTGAGTTATTGCTCGGTGATTACAAAAACTTTTTTCATACGCAAACCAGAAATGGATAAAAATTTATCCTGAACACTAGTAACTATTCCTCCTCTAACTACAGCAACAACAACTATTTTCTCTATAAATTTTTGCAGTACATTCACACTAATTAATATTTCTCTGGAATATATTGCGGGACTTATGCGCAATTTTATAATAGCCAGCTGAAGCAAAGCAAAAGCGTTGCAGTATACAGGTGACCAGATGGACGTTCCGTTTCTCTGCTAACCAATGGAATACAGTTACCCACTAGTACGTAGGGAAGTAACGGACGCTAGATCCTTTTATTCTTTATGTGAAGTTTTATTATTAATCATAACGTCTACTCATTCTATGCTGGTTAAGGTGGGTCCACACTAGGGTTAAACTTTCATTTCTCGTACTTGGAACAAAATGTTCCAACGTGTTGTTGCTTGCTTGTAAACTCCGCTCTACGGCAACTACTGTATAAAAAAGCTGCTAAGATGTTGGCGGTCTCGTCAGCCGGATTTTAGAAAAATTTTGGAAATTTAGCGTTAATTACAATTGAAAAAGCTGTTGGCGTTTCTGCTGCAACGAGGAATAAAAAATGCGACAAAAGACTGTTGTGGAAAACTGGCTGTAGGAATATCTTATACTGATGGCATGGCGAGGAATGATTTGTATTGTACTATATATGTTCACTGTCATGTATGATCATTTATTACTCTGTACTACATGCTTACACTCAATAGCAGAACGCTGTACTGTACTTACTCTTGCAGTACTTCGGTTCAGACTCTATGACATATATATATTCAACCCTGATAAGTATACTTACTGTATGGGATAAATTCACTCGTAATTAGAAGAAGATTTGTACTATATACATTCACTGATGGCCAGAAGTTTTGTGTCGCATTTTTACGCTTCTTTCCCCAGAATTTCCTCCCTGTCGCAATATATTACACAATTTGTATCGGAAAAACCTAAAATGATTTCTGAGCGTCTCCAGCCAAGCAATTTGTTATTAGTTGCGCCTGGAGGAAAGCAACTCGCCGTCTGTTCCATATTCGATGTGGTGGCCTCCGGAGGCTTCGAGTCGGTCTCTAATACGACACAGCGGCCTCTGTATTGGCCATCTTATGAGCGGCCTGCCTGGCTCCTAGTGACGCTTCTAATACGACACAGCGGCCTGGCCATCTTATGAGCGGCCTGCCTGGCTCCTAGTGACGCTTCTAATACGACACAGCGGCCTGTGTATTGACCATCTTATGAGCGGCCTGCCTGACTCCTAGTGACGCTTCTAATACGACACAGCGGCCTGTATATTGACCATCTTATGAGCGGCCTGCCTGGCTCCTAGTGACGCTTCTAATACGACACAGCGGCCTGGCCATCTTATGAGCGGCCTGCCTGGCTCCTAGTGACGCTTCTAATACGACANGCTCCTAGTGACGTCTCTTATACGGCACAGCAGCCTGTGTATTGACCATCTTATGAGCGGCCTGCCTGACTCCTAGTGATGTCTCTTATACGGCAGAGCGGCCTGTGTATTGATCATCGTATGAGCGGCCTGCCTGACTCTTAGTGACGTCTCTTATACGGCACAGCGGCCTGGCCATCTTATGAGCGGCCTGCCTGGCTCCTAGTGACGTCTCTTATACGGCACAGCGGCCTGGCCATCTTATGAGCGGCCTGCATGGCTCCTAGTGACGTCTCTTATACGGCTCAGCGGCCTGTGTATTGACCAATGACCATCTTATGTGCGGCCTGCCTGGCTCCTAGTGACGTCTCTAGTACAACACAGCGACCTCTGTGCCTTACACTCTGTACCCACAGCCTCTGTACTCTGTTCTAGTGAAAAAAAAAAAACAAGACAGATGGCAATTCATTCGCTGAATGGCAAGAGGAAGTTGTAGTACTAATGTTTAGTCTTTGTGCGGTTCGAGAGGGGATATTACTCGAACCTGAGGTTATTGTGAAGTAGTAGGAATGTATAAAGTTAGTTCAGAGTGTGATGCCTCTAAACTCGTAGTATCAAGGAAACGGTACCATCGCCTCTATGACGGCACCTGAAGGTTGTCGTAAGATAAACCCGTATTTCGGGGATGATGGGTTCTGCGTCTACCGTCAGATTCAACGTGATGATAGGTAAGTAGTGAAGGACATAAACACCAGGATCACTCTTGTAGTTATATTCAATAAAGAGGAATACACAATAGGTCTTGGAGTCTAATCCGATCTTATTAGTAGACGTGATCAAGGAGAGTCACTATGCAAGTGTGCTCGAAGCGGTGAGTGAAGGTGAGATGTGTGACTGGAAGTGGCTGGTTATGATCTAACCCCGTCTCTAGCTACGCAACGGCTTATATAGGTTTTGAGGGTGCAGTGCATCAAGCGTGCACATCTTTGAAGACGTCTGAAGTTCAACTAGTGCTAGCATAAATACTTGATTGCACGTTCTTTCCCTTAGGAACATTTTTCTCTAAGCTTATGCTGCGCGATTGATTAAATCACAGAAGAAAACGGCAAAGGACATCCTGAAAGGAGAACAAACAAAAGTGAAGAAAACTGGGGTTTCGATGAGATGATTCTTTCTCTGTAGTCATTTAATGACGACCCATACAACTAGGCGGTAGAAAAAACGATAATGTTCCTTTTGTGAACTCGAACCGAATCTAAATTTTCTACCGGATCGTGAGGTTAATCTTCACTTGATATAGCTGACCTAAACTTTTGTAAGGACTTCCGTTCTACTATGCAATTCAGGAGTGCCCAGTGAGGCTCACATGGGAAGCCCGTATGGGTCTTAACTACACTTTTAGAAAGTATTCTGTGAGTCCATCATGGGAAACCCACCAATTACCTTCGAATGTTCCAGATGGATCCCTGTCAGTGCGGCCCACTTGGACACCCTGAGGGCACTACCATCTGTTCCTCGCTAAACCTCAGCAGTCAGAGCTGGACATCGAGCCTACTACTGTCACATTGATGAAAAAGCTGATGTTTGAACCGTTTGTACAGCATCTGGGTTTCAAAGAGGCAACCCATCTTGGTTCGAGATGCTTAGGTTGTTCACCTGAGTACAACCTTGGTTGCCTGGGCATGAGATGGGAAGCTAATTTGGACAAAAGCTGGGTAACAGGGCTGCCCTTGAAGAAAGATGAGAAGCCAAACGGTATATGAGATTAGTAGCCAACCTGGGAGAGGTATGGACTGCCCTCGGGCATGAGTAATGTAGTCAGTCTGGGTATGATATGGTAATCCGCCTGTGTAGAATATGGGTTGTCTCCAGCCATGAGATGGGAAGCCAACCTGGGCTTCAGATGAGTGGCACGAAAACCCACAACACGCTCCATTTACAGTCCACGTGAAAATTATCACTACTTGCCAGCGATGAAGAAAAAATCATGTGGTCCCAACTGGGCATGATTTGGTATGGAGGCTCCAGTGTGTACTTGCAGTATATCTGCCCATCTGGGCTCCATCAGAAGGGCATAAGTCATTGTTGCTCGGTCAACTTTATACCATGCCATGATACTATGATGTAAGTAAACACGTAACATGGTGCTATAACATTACGTAAAAAATACCATGGTTCAATGATGCAACGATTGCATTATGAAGTGATGTTGCGACTATTGTGTCATTTTGTTCAACAATGTAACGACTATTGTCCTATGGTGCAATGGTGTAATGAATCATGCAATGAGGCAAAAATGAATCAATGACTACTATAATAATAAAAAGCTTTATTAATTACCGATGGAAATATTACATGAAACTCATTAAAGCCTTACATGGAATACAAAGAAAAGCAGCAGATCTCTTGGTTACGACTGAAAGAATTATGTGACGTGTCTATTAATGTGGAACTTGAGTTCTTGTAGGAACCCGCACGACGCAGGGAAGCAAAACCACAAGACAAGAGTCTGCGGAACATTGAGACTCGAATAAACAGACATTCCGGTGAGGGCGGACACACGAGTTAGGCCACATACTGTTGCCTATACAGTACCGCTTTCGTTTCTCTACAGCGGGGTATAATTTACTATGAGGTGAAATAAAGCTGACTGAGCTTAGTCATATCAGTTATTGTTCTCACGTGACTTCCGCTTTGTTTTCAGTTGATTTCCACTCTATTTCCACATAAATAACCCCATCAGGTTTTACTCATGCCAAACTTTGCATAGCAGCGCTGTATTGTTCATCACGTTCATTAGAATTTATTTGCAAACCCTATTTATATTGCATATGTGAATCTCCAATCTCGTGTACGCACGAGTCTCGCGTCACGTACATGTCGGGGTCACATTGCCGCTTACCTCAGTTTCTAGGCTGTGTAACTTCATTTTCCGTTCTGACATTCCCGTGAGATGCAGGGGTATCTCTAGCTTATTATTAGTTTATAAATTGTGCTATACAGTGAAGTGCAAGTTTTAAACGTGATAATGTAAGTGCTGAAAAGGTTCTGTAGGGTTTTCATAGGCTTTGAGTTCTGCTAGCTGCTGATTGTACTTCTATGGTTTGCCGGACTTGTTCCGCCCTTGCCAGGCGCCATGGGAGAGGAAGACTTTCGTACGAATAACTCTGGTTACTTAACTGACAAGAGAGTAAACTGTAGGTAACTTTCTTTCAAATTAAACTAAATATCATCAAAGCAGATAATATATAGCCTGTCAGTTATATAATTTACCCGTCATTTGATATATACCTTTGTATAAGGAACGAATATTTTGCGCACTTCTGAAGTCACAGCCCTAAGGGGAAGCCTTGATATGGTTCACCTTTCCCTCACACCTGCTTTGCTTCTATCTACAGTATATTGCGCTCCTGCCGGCGCTGCCTTCTGGGATTTCTCTACTCTTTCGACTTCGGACCTGCTGTCCTCCAGTGTTTGTGTGCTACGTGCCCTCAATCAAAGTATAATTAATATTAATAGGAACAATTTGATCAGAGCTCTCATCTTGACCTTAGTTATAGTAGAGCTGGCCATAATGTTCTCTAATGAATTTGTTTATTCTTTTCTACTTACGGTACTATAATTACAATTAATAGAGCAAGCTAATATGGCTACATTGTAACTTGCGTTTACCTATCCACAGGTGTAAGTATATGTATACTTTGTGACATTGAAACACCCCCTGTAAACGCTACATGCAAGCATTAAAAAAAAATTGTTTACAGAATGTACTTGAACTTCTAACCTGATAATAGTTTGGTCACGGACTGCAGCATCACCTCTGCACCTCTGACGTGCATAACGTCACCTGGACCTTGTCCGAAGTATCATGAAAAGTATCAAAGGTAAGGTATGTGTTCAGGCCTGGTTTGGCTCTGGTGCTAAGCGCAGCCTAAAAGATCGTGTGGTTCAGTAGCTATGACGCGAGACCTGAGGCAGGGTGTGCATTAAACACGGCTCTGATTATTTTGCAACAGAGTTCTAATGCCGGCTTTACGCCATGGACTTTTGTTCTTAATACGTAGTACAAAGTATACCTGTGTTTTGTCTTTTCCATGTAAACCCTGCAGGAGTCCAGAGGTTTCTGAATTTTGAATTTCTGCAAATTGAAGAAACATTCGAAACTTTGGTAGTAACACGTGCTAACCAAACTGAATTGGCGGGTAACGATTTAGCAGCGTGTTTTGTTAGAGACATAGTTGCACTTGGAAGGATACAAGCACGCAAAAGGTGTACACTCTGCACTGCAGAAGGGAAGCAAAAGCCTATCGTGTAAACCCCCAGGGAGGGGGTAGGGGCAGCCAAACGCAGTCCTTATGCCAAGGCCACGTACACAGTCGCATGCACAACTGGAAGCGAGAATAAGCAGCTCATTCGTCGTCTTTGACAGCACTTTTCAAGTCGTTTTATTGTAAATCAAAATTTTATTAGTTCCTGAAGTAATATATTACATAAGTGAAAGTTGGTGCACTTCAAAACCACAACTGAGTATGTAAACTCATTATATTTCTCCTGATTTCGTGAGATATTTTAAAAGTTTCGAGTCGTTCTGTATTTCGAACCAATTTCACTTGTCAATTGCTTTGCTGCAGGTCGCTGAAAATGTACACTTAGGGTAATAAAACAGTGTTTCAATATCACAACTGTATTAAATTCAAACAATGAACCCTGCTGCAATAATATAAACAAATATAGAAAAAGGAGTTTAACAGTTGTACGTTACAAAAGCTAGTTATTTATTGAGATAGCTTACATTTTAAAATTATGTTAAGCAGTCTGTTGTCTACTGAGGAAGTCAATCGATGAATTTGAGATAATGATACGGTACCAGCAACACTAATAATTATTTGTCAGACTTTGTCTTTCGATGAACATTGGACTCCTCCTTCATAAAACCCGACTTCAAACTTGACCAGAGCCGTTCAGTAAGATTGTGGTTATGAAAATCTGGTGGCCACATCATAAGACGATCTCCTCTGATGCCCAGAGTTCCAAGCAATGAAGTGTTAACCTTCGTTGATTGATATGGAACATTGTCAAGCCTGAAAATCATTTCACGGCGGTATAAAAACGATACTTCATCGAGTCATGGTGACAAATGCTCATTTCGAAAGGCTTTATAAGCTTGACTTGTAAATTTGATACCTTCTGGCACTCGACAAGCTTGTCACCTATGATACCGGCCCAAAGCATAACACCTCCACTACCTTGTTGGCCTCTCAATCGATGTTGAATAGTGTCTCCAAGAGGACCCTACACTTTGGCCCTTCCGTACCTGCCACCAAGCACTAGCCTCATCCTTAAAGAGAAGATTTTGGAAGTTTATTTTCATCTGTTTTCGTGCTAAAGCAACACATTTTTCCTCGTGGGGTTTCTTCCACGGAGGCCTGCAGACAGGCTTCACGTTCCTTGTTCCTCAGTTAATTCACAACATGGCATCGGGTTTGCTTAGACAAGGGAGCGACGCCAGCTTCGTCAAATATGGCTGCGCTTACTTTGTGCTGTTTGGATGATTGCTGACTTGCCTGAATAGCTACTATTTTTCGAAAGGGTACGCCTCGTGCTCTTATCTTTCATTGGTTTGGTGTTTAGGTTTTTCACATATGAAGGCAAAGGTCTTCGATCTCTCACTAGCTCCTTGGCTAAATCTATGTATGAGAGACAAACCTTCTACAAGGCCGGCAACAGCCTTCTCTGTTTCGATAGGCTTAAAGCATCCCTACTGTATCTTGGGATTTTCAGAAACCTGTATTGAAGTGATTGACAGGTAAAATTAGTTCACAATACAGAAAAGTCATAACTCTCAGAACATTGCATAAACTCCAGCGAATATGGGTTACTTTGCGTACCTAGTTGTGGGTTTTCAAGAAAAACTTTTACTCAAGTGAGATTATTGTAGTTGAAAAATAAGCAAAATCTTGACCTGCAATAAGCGATTTACGTGAATTGTATTTAAATTCGGTAGCATAGATACGGTAGCACGAACAACATGCGAGCTGCACTTCCCGTAGCTCGTTGTTCTTGCAAATGTATGGCGTGGCCTCGGCATATAGTGGTGCGCTTTGCGCTCACTAGGCACCACCCAGCTTGGCCCTCACGATTAGAGTGTGATGTGGCTCGCATTAACGGTGGGTTTTACGATGATTTTTGCGGTGGTCGAGCCAAAAACCTATTCTACGCTTTTCTAACCTATCTAAGAGTTAAATTTACTTTGTTGTAGCCCTACTCTAACTTAACATTCATCATTGTACTCTAACATACCAACCTAACATTCAACTCCACAGCCACCGCAAAAACTATCGCAGCTGCAAGTGACGTCAGAAGACGCTTTTGCATTGAAGATAATATTTTAAAATTTAAGTTGTACAGCAGGACACCTGAAGCCCAACTACAAGAGTGGAAATAGGCTGGCAGAGGTGAGGCCTTTTTATTACTAGTGCTTTGACGCAAGTGGCCGCAATTAAGTGCATTATACTTGGCAAGTGATAGTAGCACCCATTGGTGCCAGCGCATGATTATATTGCAGGAAATTAAACGATCTTCGTGAAGAATGAAGCGCATTAGGAATTTGAGTCCCATAATAGAGTTATCCTTAGCGGTATATACGCTGCAACTCTACCGACAACAAGGTTTACAAAAGAATTTCCGGTCCCTAACGTCTATCGAATTTAATTGTTTTTTTTTCCTGCTTGCTGTGTTTCAGCGTACTTCTGCCAATTTTTTATGGCCGCCGCCTGCAGAGACGCGTAAAATTGGGATTCGGTTTGCAAGCGCACGTACTGTGCACACGTACGACAGTTGTGCTGTGTCCACGTAAACACAGCTGTTTGTTTATCAAAATCTTTACTTAAATGTTAGCCAGGTCAGTTGGCCTAGCAAGTGCAATTGGTAAACGTTCGGATATTTTTTAGATTGGAATGACTGCAAATTCAGGAAGCGCTTAGTTTTTATGCCATTTTCACGAACAAAATAACGTATGCTTATGCCAAACACTTTATTCGCATTGAGAGTCTAATAAAATCCACAACACTCGTATCAAGCCCGCCTGTATCGTTTATGATGATGTTGCTCATCTTTCTCAGTTTGCTATTCATATGCATGGATTACTCGCTACAGCCTGTGTAGTATCCGCGAGGATGTATAAT
>LQNS02276621.1:135321-153320 GCA_001587735.2 Parhyale hawaiensis
AAAGCACTGGCGCTCGATTGTTTTATTGCCTACGACTCTATGGTCTGGACAGTTAATTGCGCTTGTACAGAGCACTGTCACTACACAACCTCACTGAATCACTTCAGTCGTAAGACTGAAAATGTACACTTAGGGTAATAAGACAGTGTTTCAATATCACAACTGTATTAAATTCAAACAATGAACCCCTCTGCAATAATATAAACAAATATAGAAAAAGGAGTTTAACAGTTGTACGTTACAAAAGCTAGTTATTTATTGAGATAACTTACATTTTAAAATTATGTTAAGCAGTCTGTTGTCTACTGAGGAAGTCAGTCGATGAATTTGAGATAATGATACGGTACCAGCAACACCAATAATTATTTATCAGACTTTGTCTTTCGATGAACATTGGACTCCTCCTTCATAAAACCCGACTTCAAACTTGACCAGAGCCGTTCAGTAAGATTGTGGTTAGGAAAATCTGGTGGCCACATCATAAGACGATCTCCTCTGATGCCCAGAGTTCCAAGCAATGAAGTGGTAACCTTCGTTGATTGAGATGGAACATTGTCAAGCCTGAAAATCATTTGACGGCGGCATAAAACGATACTTCATTGAGCCATGGTGACAAATGCTCATTTCGAAAGGCTTTATAAGCTTGACTTGTAAATTTGATACCTTCTGCTTTGCGCTCACTAGGCACCACCCAGCTTGGCCCTCACGATTAGAGTGTGATGTGGTCCGCATTAACGGTGGGTTTTTCGGTGATTTTTGTGGTGGTCGAGCCAAAAATCTATTCTACGCTTTCGTAACCTATCTTAGAGTTAAATTTACTTTGCTGTAGCCCTACTCTAACTTAACAGTCCTCATTGTAGTCTAACATACCAACCTAACATTCAACTCCACAGCCACCGCAAAAACTATCGCAGCTGCAAGTGACGTCAGAAGACGCTTTTGCATTGAAGATAATATTTTAAAATTTAAGTTGTACTGCAGGACACCTGAAGCCCAAATACAAGAGTGGAAATAGGCCGGCAGGTGTGCGGCCTTTTTATTACTAGTGCTTTGACGCAAGTGGCCGCAATTAAGTGCATTATACTTGGCGGCAAGTGATAGTAGCGCCCATTGGTGCCAGCGCATGATTATATGGCAGGAAATTAAACGATCTTCGCGAAGAATGAAGCTCATTAGGAATTTGAGTCCCATAATAGAGTTATCCCTAGCGGTATATACGCTGCAACTCTACCGACAACAAGGTTTACAAAAGAATTTCCGGTCCCAAACGTCTATCGAATTTAATTGTTTTTTTTCCTGCTTACTGTGTTTCGGCGTACTTGTGCCAATTTTTTATGGCCGCCCTCTGCAGAGACGCGTAAAATTGGGATTCGGTTTGCAAGCGCACGTACTGTGCACACGTACGACAGTTGTGCTGTGTCCACGTAAACACAGCTGTGTGTTTACCAAAATCTTTACTTAAATGTTAGCCAGGTCAGTTGGCCTAGCAAGTGCAATTGGTAAACGTTTGGATATTTTTTAGATTGGAATGACTGCAAATTCAGAAAGCGCTTAGTTTTTATGCCATTTTCACGAACAAAATAACGTATGTTTATGCCAAACACTTTATTCGTATTGAGAGTCTAATAAAATCCACAACACTCGTATCAAGCCCGCCTGTATCGTTTATGATGATGTTGCTCATCTTTCTCAGTTTGCTATTCATATGCATGGATTACTCGCTACAGCCTGTGTAGTATCCGCGAGGATGTATAATTTTTTCACCGTGTCTGTGTATCTGTCCGTCCAGACTTGGCGAATCCGGAGGTAAGAGGTTCCTAAGTGTTTGCAACGTAGGTTTTACTTTCAATTGTCATCTACAGATATTCCTCTAATGTCGTCCTCTCGCAGGAAATCAGAAGTCAGTAAACTCTCTGGATTGGCAAGGTGAAAGTTATAAAGGCAGTTAGGAGTAATTACGATAATGAACTGCCATTTTAACCATTCTAACTGCATTGCTCTGCTTCTATTGGTTTGCACTCTCAAATAGAGTAATTTGGAAGTGGTTTTATTCAATATTAATCATCACTCGCTTTTTGTTTCAGGGAAGCCGAGTTCGCTATTTTTTATGTTTTTTTCATGGCTAAATGGTGTTACACACCGATATACAGTACCTTAGCTATGCAAATCCCTTAGTCTTTAATATGCATTTCATGCTTCAGTATGGCTGTTTATCTACCCTAACAGAATATTAGGCGATCTTAGCAACTCCTTTATGATATTAGCTCACGATGTGGCCAAGGATTTTATTAAGGTAAAAATTAGTTTCGTTACGTCGTTCTCAATTTGTATGAATAACAAACGCTCAAATACCAGACTCATCCAAGTTTTGAAAGAGTTTTTTTTAATATGTTTACATTCATGAATATCGGTAGGAAGTTCATATTTTTCACTCGTAGATACGACTATAATTTTTATTTATTATATTAGAAGTTGATAACTATCTTGACAGTGACTACATTCTCTAGACAGCCTGAAAATGGGATTGTTGAGTTGTGTGCATAGTAGTGGATCTTACATGTCACATCTATAAATAATACCAGGTCTTTCATCTGCAACTATTATCAGGTCTTTCATCTGTAAATACGAGGGTCATTCCAAAAGTAATACTTCTTACTTTTCAACTCAGATGTTAAAGAACTACGGAGACGGAAGCAGCACCATGAAAATGAGCGATCTTTTTTGCATCAGAATTTATTTTCTTATGTAAATAGTCACCACCATTCCCAATGCACTTTTACCAGCGATGAACGAGAGTTTTGATGCTTCGGTTGTAAAAGTTGTCACCTCCCGAAGCGGTTCATTTTTAATGGCTGTTATTACGGCGATGTAGTCGGGGAAACGCTGCGTACGTAATTCGTCCTTCGCAAGTTCGAACGAAAGGAAGTCTACTGTGCCAGGTCGGGACTGTGCAGTGGGAGTGACTGCACCGTCCAGCTGAACTTCGTCACACATACTGTAGTTTTCAAACTTGTGTGTAGCTAGGCGTAGTCGTATTAGATTAGATTAGATAAGATAGGCGGCAGTAGACGAACCAAGAGGCCCATTCTCAAAGAGACAGTATTGTGAATGGAATGTTTCCCTTTTCTCTGGCTTTCCAGGTGCAATCCAGGCTTTCATCTTGGTCAACGTATCAACGTAAGGGTCACAGTTGACAGTCGCCCTGGTTTCCAGAAATATACGAGGATGACGCCCTTCCTGTTCTAGAAGACAGTGTACATCACTTTGCCTGCAGATATCAGCGTTTGTAACTTTTTCTTTGCTCGTGAATGTGGGTAGTGTCATTCCACCAATTGCCGTTAGGACTCGTAGTGGTGACACAACGTATCGTCTCCATTGATGACGCGGTCTCGCACCGATCCAACAAGGTCTGACAGACATCCCATCGGTGGTCCTTTCGTTCGGGCGTGAGCATTCGTGTAGCCCACCTAGCACACACTTTACTGTATCCCAGGGGTGACAACATCGTTTCCAGTGCATTGACACCCATATTCAACTCCCCACGCATTTCATTCACGTTTACACGGTGCGGATGAGTTGACCAAGTTGAACTTTGTTTTCCAGGGTGGTGGCTGTGCATGGGCATCCGGAGTGTACTTTATCGCTCACATCTCTGCCGCCACTTTGAAATTGACGAACTCATCTCTTAACTGTGCTGACAGCAACTGCATCGGCTTCGTAAACGTACACTAGGCGCCGCTGAATGTTGATTGGTTTCATTTTTTGCTGCATGGAGGAATTCAACGACGCATCACTGCTTCTGACCCACGTCCATGACAGGGATTACTTTCTTAGAGTGTCAACCGTCAATGTGTGCAACAGGGGGATGAAACTTGCTGGTCATGAGTGAATAAGTTGAGTCATCATAACAATGCATTTGCAATCCATTCGGATCCCTTGGGGCGGAATAAAAAAACGATGCATTCTTTTTGAGACAAACTTCATAGTATCAAGTCTTACATCTACTGGGCTTGGCAAAAGTTTTGCTACACTTTATATTACATGTTTGTGATCAGCTTTGATTGGTGAAAGTAATTCTCAGCGGCATAAATTTAAAATTGATTCATTTTAGCAGATTGTTACTGGCATGAAATAGTGGTGAGGTATCTGGGTGTCTCAATGGAAGCAAATAGGACTAAGGCATATGCTTTCCTCCAAGGGGCACACTAAAGACTGATATAACAATGCAGCGAAAAGTCAGACGGATGACAGTTTACAGAATCGTAGATACAGTAGGTAGAGGAATTTGACTATCTCAGGAATCGACCTCGTTTAGGTTCGATTTTTCTTGTCTACAACCGAACAGACCGAATCTGCAATACTTGGGCCTCGACAAGGCCCTATAAATGTCCAGCCCCCTCCCCCCGCGAAAACTAGCAGATATCTCACTTCTATTTGCTTCCATTGTGGCACATATACAGGCACCTAGCCACCATTTAGTGTGAATAACAGTTTTCCAAAAAAAAATAAATTATCAGTTAACATCACCCAGATTAAGCTTTACTTTGTAAGGTTGATCCCACGCAAATGTAAAATGAAGTGTAGTAGGACATTTGCAAAATCGGGTATAAATACTATCAAGTATGCCGCGCATTTAAAGTTTATACCTTTCCAATTTCAAGCAATAAAGACAGGACCACAGAAATTTGATTACCGGTTTGTTTATCTATAAATAGAGCCATGTATATCACGTCCGTAAAGATAAAAAGCCTTCTTAACTGAAAGTTTGAGTATAACCCCACCCCTATGCGGCCAAAATCCAACTATTGGATTGCTCAAAAAAAAAATTCACTCAGAAACAGAGTCATGGATTCAGCTTTCTCCAAGTTATACCAAGAACGAAACTGTCGACATTGTCACGAAAATATTTTCCTGGAAATGTATGTAAGAAATAAGGCGATTAGCAGATACAAAAATGCTTCAAATTTAAACAGTGTCATACTAATTCTATACTTGCTAGAAGTAGCTATATTTTTGTAAGTCATGGTATGTGTTTCTCGCATTTTTAATTAAAAATTATTGTACTGAGATAGTTGTACTCATAACAGCTCCCAAGTTTTTCTTCACAAAATAGTAAAAAATAATTTATTTGAAGTTGCACTCATAACAGCTCCCAGGTTTTTCTTCACTAAATAGTAAAAAATTATACATTTGAAGTATTCCAAGCTCTGCACTAGCATGCTTCCTAGACGGTAACACGTCAACGTTAAAAAAAAAATTCTGCAAGTTTTTCTTGACTAGTTTTACGTATTTCGCGTAGTTCATATTTTTCGCAACGATCCAGGAAGTGGCGGGGACCAAATAAACGCGCAGAGATGGTCCCGGCCGCCTGGTCCTACCTCGCATTAAATGGATTTTCTTCCAATAAGCTGAAAAGTCAAGCGAGCAAGCGCCTGATGTACATTTCATTAGGTGACCTTTTGAACAAGAAATTGAATTGAGATTGTGTACGTCGAAATTCCTTGGTAGAATTAAATTCGTCACCGACAGACCCAGAAATTCCCGCCCACTTTGAGGCAATCCCGCCTCAGGATCCACCTCTCGTGCACCCAGAAATATTTCCGTCGTTTTCTAGCTAACTTTGATCTATGGTAATCCAATTGAAATTTATTCTTTAAAGAGAGAGGGAGTATCCGCTTGAGTTTTTATTTACTGAGCATCGAATTACAGATTAGATTGCAGCGTCGCGTTGCTTTGGAGCCTCCACGATTGCAGTGCAATCTTCGGCAGCATTGCGCTCCCGCTCGCTAATGATTTTATGATCAACGGCGGCTGAAAATTCGTTCGAAAACGAACTTGAAAAGCGCGACAGGAGCGCGCCGGCGGCCTCTGGCTCGCGCACGCATCGCTGCATCGAAAGGTTACCTAGCCAGAGACAAGCTTTTAATTTGCTTAGCTCTGATCCTATGATAATAGGCTGCTCCTTTACTCTTTGTCATGTTGATCATCTGTGATTGGACGAGTTGTTCGAAAGAAAATTGGATCGGCAGGTTCAAAGGCAGCGCGTCTGGAACGCTACATTTGTGGGGCTCACTTCAGTCGACGATGCTAATCCGCCTCGCTTTTCTGGAGCGTCCGATGCATATGCAAGAGAAGGCCTCTGCACGGGACTGCTATCGGTGATGCTTGTACTGCTGACAGTGTCAGCCTATAGTGCTGCTAATGTCCAGTGGTGCTGACGCTGTCAGCCTATAGTGCTTCTGATATCCAGTAGTGCTGACGCTGCCAGCTCATAGTGGTACTGATGTCCAGAAGTAGCGCTAGCCTATGGTGCTGCTGATGCCCAGTGATGTTTACTCTGTTAGCCTGCATAAAAAAGCGTTTGACAAAGTTCCTCCCTCATCCTGGTTAATAAAAAAATTAGAAACCCATGGCATCTAGGGAGACTACGTTGGGTTCGAGCGCACCTCGCTGGTCGGCAGCAACGAGTGAAAGTCTAAGGAGTGACAAGCGACTGGACGCTGGTCTCAAGAGGGGTTCCAAAAGGTAGCGTACTTGGCCCACTCCTGTTCATATCTAATGTACATCAATGATCTTCATCTTAACATCAGCAGTAAAATTAGTAAATTTGCAGAAGACACTAAGCTATGCCATAGTGCCGTGTCAGATGACGGCAGACAAAACTTTAAACTGCTCAAGGAATGGGCTGCGATGTGACAGATGAATTTCAATGTTGGTAAATGCTTGGTGATGCATGTTGGACCAAAAAATTCCTTAGCTCGACTGGAAAGGAATTGGATAGCATTTGCCGCTGTCATCCAACAACGCGATCATTGTACAAAGCGCTAGTGCGCCATATTTACCTCCGCCAAGAGGTTATGTTTTCGTCGTGTTTATTTGTCTGTTTGGCAGTCTGTCTGTCTGTCTATTTACCTTTTGTCTGTCTCTCAGCAAGATAACTCAAAATGTTGTGAACCGATTTGAATGAAAATTATGGGATTATTAGGTATGTTAGAAGGAACAGACGATTAACTTTTGGTGAAGATATGTTCATCAGTTTGTTTGTTTGTCTACCTCATTTTTCTGAATGCCATAACTCAAAAAGTAATGGATGGATTTTTTGTAAAATTTACATGAGTTGTTAGGTATATAACAAAAAGTAGATGACCACAATAACTCAAAAAATAATGAATGGATTTTTATGAAATTTATAGGGGTTATTAGTACTGTAAAAAGACATAAATGATTAGATTTTAGTGGGCAAATCGGTTTGTTCGTTTGTATTTTTGACTCATGTTTGTCTTAATATTTGTTAGCAGTGTAACTGAAAAAGTTACGAACAGATCTTCATGAAAATTGCATAAGCTGTTATTACTATTAAATAGCACAAATGATCAGATATTGGAGTTTATACAAAGAAAATTATGGTTTCAGAGCCAATTTGAATTTTCGCTACCGTTGCCGTGCTTGGCGGAGGTATGCGCTCTCAGAGTGCTCTAATTAGAATTTGCTTTTCAATTTTGGTAGTCTCGTAAATCCGGTGATATCGATGAAACGGAAAGAATACAATGCAGAACAACAATATTGATGCCTCAACTGTTGAATATGCCATACGAGTGTCGCTTACAGGAAGTCGGACTTACGGTATATCTTTTGAGCAAAGACGATTCAGGGGCAACTAATAGTTTCAGTGCTTGAATGGTTACAACTATGTGTCTACAATGGGACTTTATGACAGATTAGTGGATGATCACCACCAAGCAACGGCCTAAAACTCCAACGTAGAGATCAAAGAACTCTTCTGATCCAGCAGTTTTTTCCGTAGTTCATAGTGAACATTTGGGATGAACTCTCTTCAGAAAGTTGTCGATGCATAGACAATCAACGCGTAGACCGTCTTGATAAACATTGGGAGCAACACCTTCCGCAGCTACGAACTCCTTCAGGAGTCACAAATTCTTATTGACCAGAGCTTCAGAGGCCTCTTTAATACATTATTTGTCATGCTCCAACTACTCGAAAGTCTCCGATAGTCCCCGATAGTCTACTGCAACTAATTGCGGCAGTACGAGCACCTCCTTGGTGGGGCTTAGTTTTTTAAAATAATTTATTTCCATTTCCTCTTCTCTTTCCCTCATTCTCAGATGTCTACATAGCCTGACATAACGTCAATAGCTCATGGAGGGCTGGAGCGTCAGCTACGGATGCTCAATGCCTATGGGTCAGCTGGTCCTTCTACTGATCGCTGTCTAATCTATGGTGCTGCTGATGTCCAATGGTGCTGATGTATGGTGGTACAGATGTCCAGTGGTGCTGGTTTTCAGTAGCGCTGATGTCCAGTGGAGCTGACTCTGTCAGCCTGTAGTGTTGCTGAAATCTAGTGGCTCTGCTGTCCACTGGCACTGAAGTCTTGTGGTGCTGATGTACAGTGGCGCTGATGCGAAGTGGTGATGTCCAATGGCGCTGATATCCAGTGCAGCTGATATCCAGTTACGCTGTTGTTTAGTGACGCTGATGTCCAATGTTCCTCGCACAGGCTGTTCCAATTACACAGTCTGTTGTTACCAATAAGTGAACAATGCGTGCGTTGGTGAATGAATGCTCCATCTTTGTTTGCAAATCCTGCCGTATACGAGTATATGCAGTTGTTGAGCATAAGGTAGTTTTAAACTCCACTCCTCACCTATCCCACGTTGGTAAATTATTCAAGTGCTACACTTACACACTGAGGGGAGGGTGTTTATTTCCTCGCCAAAGAGGTGAATTTTTCGATGCTCTGCCTTGCAGCCTGTATGTTTTTTTACTTTCACCGTCTACTAAGAAGGCACCGACCTAAACCATAGAAAGAGACGGACGGGAAAATCCAGTTGTAACATAGGCCTTTCGTCTATGACGCCTTAGGTCATACAATCTATGGTCGCCTGCAGCCGTACACTCCCCTAGGGCTTAGTGAGCATTGATCTACAACATGTTCACTGCACGTGGGTTCCTCTTTTAGGGCTGCTGCGTTAAATAAGTTCATTTTACCTTTACTATTATCCTAACAACACATACGCAGTTGGCTTTACAACACGCCTCAATTAAGTCATGTTTATCTTAAATTTATCAGGCTTGTTATGACAGCTTCTTGCCACAGTCTCTGTCAACAGTATAGATCCCACCCACAATTTGGGCATTCTGCGTCCATTGTACTACCATTAATCATTCTTTTAGCTCCAGATTGCAAGAAGGAATAAAAAGCAGAGGGTTTGTGTAATCAACATCCACGCTCAAGATTCTATGCTTCCCTGGAACTGGCGATTGTTTTGAGTTTTGTACAATGTTTGGTTCCTAAAGGAATTAAAAGAATACTAGCTCTTATAAATTGAGGATTGTTTCGTTAATTTGTATACTCTTTCTTATTCTGCTGCAAAGCACCATACCACATTTCAAGTAGAGTTACTGCTCCGAAAAGAGCAATACAATCATGAAAGTATAAGAGCTCTGAATGCTACAATATTTGGGAGCATGCGTCGGTAAGTAAAGTTGTGTAAGGAGAATGACTCTCTCATAGTTTTACCCCCGATCTGCTACTCCTGCAAGAATTTACTCTAAATGCACGTAGTAAATAATATATTTGACCGTTCACACTAACATGTCATGTCAATCTATGGCATCAATAGCTGCCGAATTGTTGATTTAGATACTGAAAATCCTGCCAGAATATCCTTCCTAAAGGATGTGACTGCACAGAAGTTGAATAAAAAAATGAAGGTATTTAGCAAGGCCTTCATTAGAGAGAAGCTTGTTCCATGGTCAGCATGCGGCCTACCCTAAGTATTTCCCTGGTTAGGTAAGGTTATTAGAGGTTCGGTTCAGCTATAAAATAGATTCTTAACCTAACTAATAGGCACATAAATTGTACCTGAATCTCAAGTGGGTCTCAAGTGCACTCTAACTTTTATATTGAAGTTATAGCACTGGTAACTATAGACTTGATACTGTACCCCACACCCAGCCCAGTCTGAGGAGGAGGCGGCCGTCTACCGTGTTCTGTCCTGTCATAACGTTTAATTAAGTCCTTGGTCTCACCTGCAGACCGTGCGGTGCTTCTCCTCAGCTGATGTGCAGCGACCTCAGCACTTCAATAAAGGCCACCGACTCCTCTGTTGCAGAATTCCTGTGCGTTCGAAGGTGCTGCATCAACTTGCTTGTCTAAAGCTATCCGTTGGTGACACTGCTTCTCTTCTGTATCATTTCTGCACGTCTTAAATTATCTGATCGTGAAACTACTTCTCCTTTGCATCATTCCCTCATGTCTAAAATTAATAGTTTGAAACTTATTCTCTGCATCTTATTTCTGTATATCCAAAATTATTCAGAGGTTGGGCTTCTGTGTTACTCCTTCGTTCACTGACTAGTTTGGCTGCTTTCATTTCCGCTGACCATGACTAGCATTTGCCTTTGAGTTTTATGGAGCTGAACAATTACTACACTAAGCTGTAGATTTCCTAATTATATACCTGTAACTGCTTTCATTAACCTCTCATCCGCCTCAAAGCAGTAGCCAAGTCCACTGTTTTTTCTATATTTCACGGCACCATTATTAGCTGCACAAAATTTTCTCATCACTTCATCCTTTATCAGAAGATCGTCCATCAGTGCTCCGTCATAAAAATTAACTTGACAAATGAAGGGGCTGCGAGAGGACGGCCGTGTACAATAGATCACTTCGGCGGCACTGTAATAGATACAGTCTATTGTACGCCGCTGTGGCTGGGCCGACGCTGCTGCCGTCGGCTGGTGCGCGGTGCTTGCGTTCTGACTGCGTGCGTTTTTGACTAGTGCACGTGTCTATGCAGAATGGAACTTGAGTTATCGCGCGATTCCCTGCTCAAACTACCAAAAATTTTAAATATAATTTGCTTTATAACTCGTCCAAATTTTCGCTACTCGAGGATGGCCTGGAGTGCTTTAATCAAAGAAATGTGGGCTAAATGGGGTAAAATATTAATTGATTCGCAACTCGACCAAATCGAAATTTGGCCACAATTCTGTAACGAATTATGGTGGACAACCGAGGCTTCAGTGTACGCCCCGCTAACTGTACTGTATTTATTAACATAGCATTTGTACGTATTTTGACGTCCAGTACATATATCCATACCCCTCTTTACACATTTGGACAAGACTACTCTTACATCGGTTTTTCCCTCTGCTGGATAGCGCCGTATTAACAAAATAGTCTTCAGAATCCAGCGTGTATCCACACTGGTCTGGCAGCTGATGCTCTGCACTGTTTTATTGTCTGCAATTTTATGCGTTGGTAAAGATGGGTAGGATCAGGATAAGGGGCAAATCGTTATATATAAAAGAGACTTTTGGTGGTACCATGGCTCTCGACGACCTGTGGTTTACTGCAGCCGTGCGTTCTCTGGGGCCAGTTGGCATATATTTGTAGCACGAACCAGTGTATCTAGGTTTCCCAATAAAGGTGCTGTCAAGTTGATTCACCTTTACTTTGATGCAGCGTATTTCCACTCCGGTGTTAACAACTGGTTCACTGAACCATTTCCCTAACAAATATTCAAGACCACGCAGGGCCGAGCTAGAGATAATTACAGTTTCAGCATCAGCGGCGGCCTTAATTTTTGGTAGGGTTGATAAACTACTCGTTCGACGAAACATACCGTTTTCTATTCTTGGTTATGTGTCACAACGTCGTTAGAAGTAGAATATATTTCATCCCCCACTGGTTGACATATGAAGCCTATAGCGTTAACAAAATGTTGCTGAGCAAACTTGTTTTAAGGCGAGCTCTATCTTGAAAAAAAAACAGCGTTTGGACAACAGTGCATCTTTATTCCTACTTTTTAATGATAAATTTCAGAAGAGCCTTAAAAGTACCAGAAACTTGAGAGAATTAATTACTTTTTGTAAGAAAGCTTATGTCAGTCAATAAATCTGCCAGTCTCTTAGTGCGTTTGCCTCTTAAAGTTATTAATCAGCTATGAGCTCATAACAGTCTCATTATTAATTTATCCATTTCCCAACAGCTTAGAATTTTAAAGGTAAAAAAATTTCAGAAACTGTACAAAAAAAGTTGGCAATTGATTCTTCTTTAAAATAGATTATATTATTGTTATTTGCGCTAAGTCCAGTACGTATGACATATTATTGCTCTTAAAGCTTACACACTGTCTAATACCCGACAAGTAATTACCATTTATTCACTTAAAAATGAAACATTTTTCCTTGCTTGTGCTTCGGTAGATTGTTGCGGATTTTATCTAGCCTTCGTATACAACAAAATTTACATATGATAAAGTCCACGGAATTTAAAACAGTGATTTTCATTACCAATTTCATTACAAGAGAATAAATTCGCAATTATCTCTGGTCATAGCAACAATATATATTTTACACAATATCAAGCTGTAGTTTCAGTCGGAATTGCTTGGTAGATTATTAGGAACTCTCGATCAACATATTTTTGATTAGCGTAGAATTCGATTAACATAGCAGCTGTTTAATTCGTACAAAGATCTCAATGAGCATGCGTGCTGTCATAGAAAAAAGAACTATATATTGAAAGCTGATACTAAGATAATTTTCAGCAAGGAATTAAAGATACACGGGTATCTCTTTCACAACTATATAGCAACTGAAATTTTTTATATTATGTTAGATATGAAAAAGAAAGAAGATCGCTATAAAGAATTTTGGAGTTTTCCCTCACAATTGGGGAAAACGTGTTGGAATGAATTGTTGAATGTTTCGGAAAAAATCATATCGCGTCGTAGGTGAAAGTACTATTTTTCATTCTTCATGAGCAAAATGAAGAGTAATGCTCTAAAAAATTATTTTATTTCACCACAGATTGATATTAGGCAAGTCTGTGAAATTAGGTATAGTAACTGATTGAAGCTGGTTATTTGTAACATATACTATTCTCCTAAATGCCATAAAGTACCTCTCACTCTATTGAGCATGTAGGTATCCTATCTTCGATTAACGCTGATTCAAGCAATTTTTAGAACGTAATCCCTCCTGCTTACGTTAATGGCGGTATTCTTGAACTTTGAATTACTCATTACAATGACTGTCGTCAAGGAGAGGCGACTACATGGCCTACCCCTAAGTGCTCTAGTCGTTGAATATGACTTTGCCTACTGTTCATTAACCCATAACCAAAATGTTATTTTTAGCGCTACATGCAGAATTGAAACTATTTTTTTTGAGTCCATTAGTCAAAAATGTATTCTTTTTAGACTCTATATACTGCAATACATATTAGCAAACAAGAATGACAAAATTGCCCTGTGCCGGCCGGGCGATAAGTAAAACGGATGCTAAGCGGTTGATTTATGGACATGATAACATGGTCTGATTTCAAACGGCCGATAATGGAAAAGGTTATTGGAAAGAGGTGCTAATAGGTTCGAACTAAGCTACATCATGTTTTAGGCTGGCACTCACTGGGTTGTGATGTTTGCGTGCCCGATTTGTCAACAAACCAAAGCTTCCTGCGTCCCTATAGACAGGGCCACTGGTGAGGACTTTCGGGGAGTCGGAGTCGAAATCCACACGTTCCAGGAATCGAAGTGGTAAACACTCTAGGAATAGGAGTCGAAGTTGGACTTTAACTATCTGACTCGGCAACCCTGCCAATAGCTACATTGTTGCAGTATATTATCCAATGTATGGGAATGTATTAACTTTTGACTGAGGTGTCATAGTCACAAGAATTTAACGGTGCATGTTTGTGAAAAATCCTCAGTGCATTCTTATCAGTATACAGTGGAGTGAAAAACAATAAAATTTCCTAAATTAAACTATTCCGCTCATAAAATTTCGAACGTTCCATCATGGCATTCCTGTATGCGGTCCCTCGTCTAGTCCTGACACCATCACTTTCGTATTCAGTCGTCACCGAGGTCATGAAACGTGAACAACGAATGAACTGCAAATAGGTTAGTGGACTTGAGATTCTTCCATTTAATCTAACTAGGAGCAATAATAAAACTGCAAGACTTTTTTTTAATGCATTATGATTTGGAGACTTGGGGTTCTTCCCTTTAGCTTAACTGAGCTCAATAAGAACCGAGAAATGATTTTATATATAATGTATTACGGTTTGGTACTTGAGATTAATTCATGAAAGTTAACTAGGCGCAATAAAAATAGCGAAAGTATGCTTTTTTTATTGCGTTAGTCTTTAGGCCAGGCTCTAAATCCTGGTGCCCACACCCGACATTCGTCCTGTTATCGGCAGAGAGCCAACTCAACTAATCCACTATGCTGCCGCGGCACGACTCCAGCCTTCACTCTATTAATTTTTATACTTTCTAAAGAGTTGCTAAAAATTTCAGCCACCACTGTAATTTTCAAATCTTAGCAAGCATTGACAGTGAATTTTCCATAGTTTCTCATAATTCCGAGCAAGTTTAAATTCACGAAGAGTTATTTTTAAGGTTTTTATCCAAATATTCAAATGCTTGAAATCGCAGTCTCTTTCAAGGCAGCATATTCAGTTTAGTTGAGTTGGCTTTATGCTGATAGCTCTGACGAATGTAATAAGTAGGCAATAGGCTTAAAGCGGTTTTCACAATACTGGCTTTGGTCGGTGCTGTGCTATCAGCGTAGAGTCAACTCAGCTAATTCAATTATTTCGCTGTTGTCTTATCTTAACAGTCTGAAAAAATTACTGAAAGTCTCGGCTGCCGCTGCAGTTTTTACACCGTGGCAAGTGCAATAGTAAGTATGTGACATCTCCTAATTCTGGAAGTGCTTGTACTCTAAAAAGATTTGTATGTGTGGAGTTTCTAACATTTTAAAATTGCAGTCACGGTCGCAGCAACATAATCGAATTCGTGAAGTAGTGTTAATGCTGATAGTGCAGACGAATGACGCTTGTGTGAACCCTTCTTTTGCCACAGGAGGAAACTTGTTGCATAGCGGCAGAACTTTCGGCAGAGTGCGATGCATTGTTAGGTTACATGCAACCTTACTATTCCGGAATTTTTTTCAACTGTATATTAATTTTTTATTTTAATTTTGGAAGACAAAGAAGTAGCTCACGTCAATATGCTTCTTGGTGGCGTCCTTGGCTTGGTTGGATGAACATGTAGGCCTATGGCACCGAAGCTCATGTATGACATCGTCAATTTCTCCACTTCGAGCGAACGTCCCATACACTCCTACTGTTCGAGTTCCATGCTTCCATCGAGATTGAAATTCTGAATAAGTTGAAGAAAGTAGAACTATATTATCACCATTAGACTATTTCAGACAAAGCTAGTTAACCGCAGGCCCAGTAACACAATGCACGGAATTATAAGACAGCAAAATTAGCTCATAACAAAGTAACAATTTATTCATGAAGTTCAGCACTGACCAATATATGCCATCTTCTTGTATTTTACGGGACCATTGCTTGCCGTTACGCTCCATAGTAAGTATTTGCATACTGTTAGAAAAAAGGTTTTGTACTGTATATGCATCAATTTCTACAAACATTGGGTCTGCGACTATAAGGTATCTTTGCTATAACTAGATACATACAAAATAGTCGCCGGTGAAAGTGAAGCAGGCTGGCGTGTGATGCTTTAAATATTCCTGGTATAGAGTTACGAAAAGCAGTTGGCAATAATTCTCTACCAATGTAGTTTATTCGTCACATATTAGATTGGTTTTCGAAAATCCCCGTTCGGTAAAGTTTTCGGGTGCAGTAAATGCTAGCAACAGCTGCGGTTTATGATTATCACGAAGTACTAACGAAGTAAGAGAGGTGATAATGTTTTCAGTGAGATTTAAGCTGTATATATATTTGTATATCTATATATTCGTCTATCAACCCAAAAAGTGGTCGAAGGAGTTGAGCAATGATCATAATTTTTTGTTGGGAGTTTGGTGGGTTGACCTAGATGTGACCCATGCTATAAGACTAGGCCTAGCTGGCCATAAAATATGGCGGCGTTGAACTGGCTTCCACCGCAGCAGATTGTCTTGCGCAACGAGGCGACCTACTTTGTTTGTGTTATTATTAAGGATCTAATATTCTCGGGGCTGCCCTAAACTTGTTGGACAAAGCATCCATATGACAAACTAGGATGAACTGGCCATGAAATAACTGCGTTGAATTTGCTATGAGCCGCCGTGAGCCGTTCTCGTTCGGTATCATTTCATCCAACACAATATCCACTGAGATGTAATCATTTCAGCGTGTTTGTGTATCTGCCAGAGCATGGGTTTATTCTCAGTATCATCCATGGGTTAGTCTCAAATATCTCATATATGACGGTCCTTGTCTGCGGCCCTTATATATATACAGCCCGCCCTGCAGCGGATTTAAAACTAGAATTGGCTCAGTCGGCGGGCCCAGGAGTTTAATGGTAGCTAAAATAACGGTCGTCGCATTTATAGTTGACAGTGTTTCAACTCCCTAACGTTTTATAAGAAATTCAGTTTTGAGGGACGACAACTATTTGAAATATAACCAGATGCTCTCCGGACGCTATTCAAGGAGCTTGCTCTTTGTTGAAAACTTTCGGACTGGTGAGGAAATTTTTTTACTTACATTATTTTTTCCGCTTACTCTTTCGACTTTAGAGGGATATGATGTACCGTAGACTACGATAGTCTAGCTCTTCCATAATATATATCTTTGAGAGTCGTCCATTAAGTGAAATTTCATGAGTATAATCTTTGGGCGTGGTGATATCACATGCAGCTTAGTTTGTAATTTTTCCTCAGAAATAAGCTGTCATAGTATTAAGAACTGACTAACTTCACACCAAAGAGGACCAATTTGCATTATAACAATTACAACTAGAGCACCCTGAGAATATATACCTTCGCCAAGTAAGGCAACGCAACTGAGAAATTCAAATCGTTCTGAATCTATGATATCCTCTCTATATCAGCACTGATATCTGGTCATTTGTGCCTTTTGACATCATAACAGTTTCCGTAATTTTCTTGAAGATCTTTTCATAATTTTTTCAATGATGTTCTAACACACACTAGCCAAACCTAGTCAAACACATAATCGGGCTAACTGATCATCAGCAAAATTTGATTTATGTCGTCTTTAACATCTCTACCAATACCTTTAACTTTCATAAATATCCATTCATAACTCAATGAGTTATATTGCTAGCAAACATATAATATAAAAGCAAGACAAGCAAACGCGCAAAAAGATTATATCACGAGAAGCTGATCATTTACTCTTCGTAATATAACTAACAACTCCTGCAATTTTCATGAAAATTTTCATGGGACCAGTTGTTTCTTATGTTGCTATTTTCTTCTGATTTCATACTCGGTACTCGCTTTGGTTCTCGTACTGCTTCATTGACTCGCTTCACGCCCTAATGTGTCGGAGGTAATATACATAGAGTGAGCGTCATCACTTGACAAATTCCCTGTAAATCACAAAAGAGAATCACACAACAGTTCCATGCCAACTTTATTGCTAGGTTAGACACGCATAACCTGGAGAGATGTCTGGATATATAATATAATTCTACGCCACCTCGTCTGGTGGCTTACGATCTGCGAGAGGCTTTATTTCAGCAAATGAAACGTACTCATCAGCCACTTTCAGCCACCTGCAGCCGCTTCGTAGAAACAAACATACGCTATGGACGGCCCTTAGTGGTAGATGGACTCACTCATACTTTAAGAAGGAAGGCTGTAACTGTGTACGGTGTATCATAGTGGCGGGCATTTGTCTGCGGTCACTTGCAGCGCTGCCCCAGCAGTAAAGCAAACCGGTGCAAGTTCCGATTTCCAGGAATTTTTTCTTTGCAGTGTTCCTAATGGTACGAACGTTTCTTCACATTCGATTTTTAAATACAAATTTCTATTGTGTACACTGTACCCAAAGCTGTGGTCCAGCAATGTGCACAAACTCACGGTAGTGAGGATACATCAAGCCGATTGTGACCCTCTATAAGTCGGCTATAATCCTTTTATTTTCCCCTAAAAAGTTCTCTAAACATCCCCAGAGTTACCCTTTTTAGCCACGCCTCGGG
>LQNS02276621.1:163549-180519 GCA_001587735.2 Parhyale hawaiensis
TAATTGCACTCTGTAAGAAATGCCCCGAATCACAACAGGCTTCTCTAATTCCTCTCAGGAGACCATCAATTTTTTGCTCATCTCCAGTTTCTTTTTTGCGAGTGCAACTTGTAGCTTTCTTTCCCTGCCCAAGTCAGAGAAACTTTTAATTGGCGAAGAAACGTTCTTTTTCCTAGGCATTTTTGACAACCACATCACTTTATTAACTTCTCTGCTTCGCTGAATTTTTGACAAGAAAAGTTTTGTTTGAGTTGGGATGAGCTTATCATTTCTCTGGGAATTTTTGCTGCCAAGTTCTCGGCCGCTGACAACGATGTCAGAGGCTTAAACTCCTGCCCCGGTCTTTACTTCTGGTCCCTTCATTAATATATCCAAGGACGGTAGAAATATTCTTGTGCTAATACTAGTTGCATTAAATAATAATAATAATAATTAGAGCACTCTGAAAGCGCATACCTCCGCCAAGCGAGGCAACGGTAGTAAAAAATTAAAATTGGCTCTGAAGCCACAAATTTCTTTGTTTAAGCTCCAAAATGTAATCATTTGTGCCTTTTGATAATAATAACAACAGCTTGTACAATTTTCTTGAAGATCCGTTCATAACTTTTTGAGTTACACTGGTAACAAACGTTATGACAAATATGAGGCAAACATATTAACGAACAAACCGACCTGCACAAAAATTCAATTATTCATGTAATTTAACATTACTAGCAATCCCTATAAAGTTCATAAAGATCTATTCATCACTTTTTGAGTTATTGTGCTAACAAGCTTAAAACTGAAAACAGTGACAAACGAACGAATGAACAAACGGATCATTACCAAAATTTGATCATTTACTCTTTGTTATATACTTAACAACTCACGTTAATTTCATAAAAGTCCGTCCATAACTTTTTGAGTTATGGCATTGAGAACAATGAGGCAGACAAATAAAGAAACAGATGGACATATCTTCACCAAAACTTAATCATCTGTTCCTCCTAACATACCTAAACAATCCCTGTAAATATCATCCAATTCGGTTCATAACTTTTTGAGTTATCTTGGTGACAGACAGAGAGACAAACACGACGAAAACATAACCTCCTTTGAGGAGGTAATAATACAGTTATTCATTGATGAAATCAACCCAACACGAAAAAATTTTACATGGTTTAGCAATTTTTAGTACATTTCATTCAGAATCCTATGGGACAGATTTCAGCAATCCCATCGTTAGTCCGAAAAGAATATTTGGGCAAATAACGGAGAAAAATAATTACTTAGACGAACCATTCGCTCCAAAGAATTCTTTCACCTTTTTAAAGTTTCACGTAAGGTCAGCCCTGTGAAAAGATATAGTGCGCTTCTGCAACGCTTGTTCATTGTTCCGGTGCAGTCGCGCAGCAGCACTCTTCTACGTTTTCCAGCATTTCGAGTACTCAGTATACTAGAACTGATACACTTCTGGTTCTCACAGCCCGCGACCCACCTCACTGGACTGGCTCTGGCATATGAAATAGAACATTTTTTTTGCATCACAACCAGCGAGCTTTGTTGGGACATCTCAAAAAATGCATCCCTTCGAAAAGGACGCTTTCCTTGGAACCCAATGGGATTAAATCCAGTTGGCTTTGTTTTTGGACACTTCAAAAAATGTTATTCAAATCTATCTCCTTGGTCAGTCCGATACAGAGCCGCTTCTCCTTCTCTGTTGCTGTTGCCAGGGCTGCAAAGGGGAATTTTAAATAGAAAAGAACTTGGTAAAAGCATACAGTACTTTGGCAACCCTGTTAGCGGAAGAACAGGTAGTCCAGGTAGGGATAATTCACATCAATTGTTCGCCAAACTATTCTAAGTTCTTCTACAACTTACACTAAAACCATGTATGCTATTTTTTTTTTCAAGCTGCAACCCACACCGCTGTTACAACGCTTCCTCGTGTCATCTGTATACTGTATGAATGATGCAGCTCGCCCCGTCAGCCAGTCAATGGCCATTATGCTTTTCACGTCCAGTACGATCGTGACATGGCTCGGTACGTAACATATTTTACGATTCCTCTGTCAATATTCTATTTACCGAACACTTGTGACAACGGGGCCTTCAGAATAAAACAAAGCAAAGGCATGCTTGGATTAAGAATATAATATCATGTTATAACCAACCTCAGGATAAAGAAATGCCTCGAAAAGGGTGCTATATGTTGCGGTGAATTTTCTACATAAATGCAGCTGGCTTTTATGGTGACGCGGGTAATAAAAAGACAGATGCCTTGCGCCACGTATTTTCTACAGTTCAAGCAAGTTCCACGGTGGTATGCATTTAAAAAAATGCCTCTGTGTTTTCCATTTGATATTCTGTAACAAAGCAAGAGAAGAAACAACGATACGGTGCTTTCTAATGTGATGTCTTATAGGTAAGGACCAATAGTTATTGTTGATACCTGTGCTCCTATCTTGATCATATGCTTAATTATATCTCGATCATATTGCTCATATCTCGATCATATTGCTCATATTTCCTGGCTCACATATCCTTTGCTAGCATCACAGTATTCACTAGCTAAGCAAGCTACATGTGCTGACCTGAGTTGCTCTATTTCAGCCGGTAGAAACGGAGTTGTAGTGGCGACAGTGTGGGCTCTACTCGTTTGTCCACACGCCCCGTGACTCTCGTCTGTGCTGGGCTCAGTGCCTTTTAGATCCTTCTCATTCAGCTTGTGCTATGCTGCGGATTTTGTATATCCGTCAGGAATTCCGATTGTAACTTCACCAAATCTTCCAATACTTTTCGTGAGATATGCACTGCAGCATTGTTTAATACTATAGGCTAGACACCAGCGCTATAGATACCCAGTATAATTCCAGCATTCGCTCTATATGAGGCCTGGACTGATCGTAATAATCGCAATGCCCTAACTCCCCCCCCCATACACACTTCCGCCCGCCAGGTTAGCCGGCAGGGGCGAACATCTGTGGGCTGCATTGATTGTAGTTCGTCATTCCAAGCTGTAATATCGTCAGTACTAAAATTGGCACGGCGTAAAGTTTCAGTTCGCAATTTTAGGAATAAAATGGTGAAGAACCGCCAACGAAAAGCATTACGAATAACTTGCAAGAAATTTGTTCGGTAATTCTTCAAGCAGTTCCGCAATATAGTTCACGCTACTGGAGAAAGTTTTTCCCAAAACGGAAAAGTCGCAAATAAAAGCATTGAAAATAACGTGTAGTAGATTTTCTTTATCATCATTTAGTCAGTTCAATATTTCTATTAATGCCATTGGGTAGATGTCCTAGAATAATGAGGAGTTTCACTGACGGCATACATACTATTACGCCATGTGATAGCTGGAGAACAAGACTCGGATGACCTGACAGATGAACAAAGAAACAAACAGGATCCATTAAGATGCAGACAGGCATCTCTTATCAAATATAATAAATCAGATTTCATTACTCGATATCCAGTGATTTGTAGTTGCACAAAATTCTCTTTCTGGAGTATTACAGTCTGACAATATTGCATCTCGTTTCTGAAGCTGGCTTTTAAGCACAGTTACGTAGGACTCGTCAACGAAGCCATTCCTTGGAAAATAGACACCACATTTCCCCTAGTTTATGACCTTATCTATATATGTCTCACGAAGATATTGCTGCTTCAGACGCTAAGCAAAATTTTTTTTTTTAATTTCTCCACAGGATATTATTTATGGGGGGATCTACGAAAGCTAGTTGTTTTAAGATCACTCAGAGATATAGTTCTCGATGAGTTCTCAAAGATCTTTTTCATAGAGGTCTTCGAAAAATTTTCATATAAAATCTCAAAGAGATCCATTTCTTGCCAATTAACTTTCCCCTGATCGCTTCTCGGAAAAAACTCTGGAAGGCCTGTTGTCTCAGGTGTGTCCCAAAGATCCCGTTGTCAGCGATCTCCGAAACATTTCCTATTTCAAGAATATTTTAGAGGTTTTTTTCCCAAAAATTGTTAAAGATCTAATCGCTAATATTTCTCAAATATTTTTTATTTAATGATCTTTCGTAAAGCGCTCTTTAGCATCAATCTCTTTTTCGATAATTTCACAAATATTTTTGCCTGAAAATCCCCCTCACAGTTCTCTTTCTTTATAGATCTTCCAAAGATCCCCACCTTCCCCCTTCCCTCAAAGATCAGCCAAACCCCCAGCCCCCAGTGGGGGTCACTCGGCCCCCTAATATCCGGCGGCACTCGGACGTTCTTTTCTCCTTCCGGGGGCCGTCCATTTTCTAGCGGGTTTCCCCGAGGCATTAGGAAATGGCTTAGAAACGCTCTAGATATTGCAGTAAATACACGGACTGCAGCTATGGCAGACATTACGGAAGGCTCCGACATTATTTTTAGCCCTATTTTGTTCTTTACTTCCTGCTGCTACTGTCGAATCCACAGGCGTTATTGTAAGATTGTGAAATCAGCGATTGCACAAAGTCATTGAATTTTGGTAATGTCGTATGATCGTTCTTTTTTTGTACTGTTTTAAACAAACCTTTTCCTGCCTAACCTAACAAATCATGGTTTAACCTAGCGGACCTCATCTATAGAAGCATCTCTTGTCGATCCCAGCAAACTTTTCCTAACCTGCAGCGTGCTGTTCCAAACCAATGCACATTGCCCAGTTCCACGAAATCCCGAAATTTTGTAAAATCACCGGTTGCACAGACTTAGTGTAACTCAAATACAATTTAAGCAAACGCAGAAAAATATAGATTTAGTGTACGTGGATTTTTGCAGATTGTTGGTTTTCAGCTATCAAAGTGCATTAGAAAGGCAAATAATGCTGTCTAGGTTCTAGCTTCTAACCTTTCATAAAATGACCAATCATGTCTGTATTACTGTAGAACACAAACACAAAAAACGTTATTACTGAAATTCATATGCAACGTGTACGATGAATATCATATTTCCGCATATAATTTCCCCTATCCCTATCACCTTCGATCAAAGACCTTCCATAAATTAACAAGAAACGTAGAATCACATCATTACAAACTTCCTTTGCTCCTAAATAGTTGGTTCACAGCCAGAGATTTACCTGAAAATCTAGTAGTTATTATTCAAATTATTTACCTTTTGTATTAACAACATACTCTTGGTGTACTTGATCTGTTGATGTAAGCTTAAATAATTGCAGCACGTTTTAACCCAATAGAATCTAACTTTACAGACTACCTGCTTGTTAAACACTAAATTGAAGAGAAAGACAGGAACATCGTAGGTATGCTTAAAAAATGTAGGAAAAAGCCCGTGTTGACAAATTTGAACGTAATGCCGTATTACACACACTGCTAGAAAAACCAAAAGAACGTATGCTGGAGTGAGTTGTAAAAAAATAAATATGAATTCGGGATTGAAAAGCGAGCTGTAGGTCGAGTTTAGTTGTGAGCGTTCTCAAGTTTACCCTCTACATTACTGCCGGTGGCTGTTTCGTGTCTATTGCTTTTTCTATCAGAGGAATAATTACATACATAGGCATATGGGAACCACCGGAAAGTCGTATTGGCACAAGGATTTCAGTATTAGAGTAATTTTTAACCCCAAAACCCTGCCAGAGATTTTCCCTAACTTTTGATTATGAATTTCCCCATAGTATATTCATGCATCAAGTTATGCCTGAAATTCACAATGCATATTCTCATAATGACTTCTTCTCACTATAATTGTTGAAGATCTATTCATTAATAAAACGCAACAGTTTTTTCTAAATGTATACAGACTTGGTCCTCATAACAACGTTCGCATTAAGGTCGGTACTACAGATTTTTTCATCATTTAATAACTTAGCACATTGAATAATCTTCACAGTACAATTCTAACTCGAAGACTGGTGATGAAAATCGTCAATAAATTTAATGTATAACATTGTTTCCTAAATTCACACGGCGCATTTCCTTATACTAACTCCTGCTCTTGAAGAAGTCTTAAAGACCTGCTTAATTCACAACGTAAATATTCCTGACAGTTTATCCATTAATACAACATTCTACAGTTTCCTGAAATCACAAAGTATATATATATGTTAATAATCCGCTCCCGATAGGTACGTAGGATCTCTTTTCCATTTATAAATAAAATGCTTCTAGTTAAATGCATATTGAGTTGTTTCTTCATAATTCCCTTCTCTCCCATCAGTGATGATCATCCATCCATCCATTAGTATAACGTTCTACTATTGTTTTCTATCACCAAATTTATCTCCAATCGGTCCTGAAACGGTGCTGTTTCAATGACAAAAGTAGCACTTTTCCCTCCAAATTCACATTGTCTACTTTCTTCATAACTCGTCCCCATCCACTAAAACAAAGTCGTTACACTATTTTTAGTTTTTTTTTTTTTAACTTTTGAAAAGTATATTTTCCTCATAATAACTCGCCCCCGATCAGTGCCAGAGATCTTCCATTATTTTTCAAAGTAAGCTAAGGCTCCCCGGTCGTAGATTGGCCAGGCGTGCTTCTTGCCTCAAGGCTCAGTCTATACGATCTTTGGAGACACATTTTCTGATCCCGTGAAAAGAAATTTCGCCTTTCCAAACTAAATCTGCCTGGGAATCTATGAAGGCTGAGATGCTGGGGCGTCTTATAAAGGATAGCGCTAAAAACACGCCCCGAGGAAAGATATAGAAGCTTCTAACCGAAAAAAAAGAAAGACCTGAGTTTTAGTTTCAGGGAATTTTCTTGCGGAAGTCCTAAAAAGACTTGGGTTTGCCAGATATCTTGGATAAGAAAATGGCTCGGAAACATGCGCGTTAAAGAATATTGCTTGGGGATCTTTTTCAGTGAATGTGAATGTTTTTATATTAAAGTTTGGGAAGAGCGTTTCATATCGGTAAGCATGTTTTAGATGTGGTAACATGAGCGAACTTTCTGAGATGTGAGTGAGCTGTGATTTGTAAGGTTCGCTTTGTGAAATTTATTTTGCTGTAAATGCGTGTTAGATAGCGGAAAGAAATAGCTATAGTACATGGTAAATATTGCTTGGTGTGTACGTTGTACGTTACTGTATAAATTTTTCTCTATTAATATGATTAACATGTTTCTTAAACATGTGACGGTTGCTGAGAGCTAACTAATCTATTTTATAGTGACCACTTATATTCTCTTTTGTTTTGCCACTATATTTCTAAATTTATGATGACTTTCTTCAACATAATTTTACACCTGCTTCAATATCCCCTTTCTCAATATTAAATAGTAAACAATTTTAGAACTCAGTAAAGAAATAACCACAGCATTCAATTTTCTTGGTTTCACAGTCCAAAAAAGGTATATCACTTGCCCCTAATTTACAATATCCAGTATGAAGGGTTGTAATTTTTAAAATTTTTCATATTCCAAAATTTCATTTTGCAACCCTACAAAATGGTAAAAATATAGTGCTCTGAACTGTATATGAAGATATGCTGCAAGATTGTAATTATGTTAACTGCTATATAAGTTCTACCATAACGATGGAAGAGATTTAATTCAAGTGTTGATTTAACAAATTCATACAACTTTCTATTTGCCTGCATTTACAAGTATTTACTACGCAACTGCGGGTCAAATTTATTCCAGTGGTATTGATTCCTGAATATTTTTCCGGTATCGGCGGCAAAAGATATCTCTTTTACCTGTGAATATCTAATTTCAATGTACCACAACGTCAATATATTTGTTATTTATTTAAAGGTACCGTCTGACAGATATTCCCCACTTTTTTGCTGAATTACAACAGCGTAAATTGTGCTAATCATAAGGCTAAAACAAAAGAAGTGAATCATGTTTTATTTACCCATTTTTTGTATCAGGTGTCTGTAGTGCATCAATTTCTCATAATTATATATTTTCCTAGCTAGCGCATGCATGTATATGTAGTTCTATCCTTGTAGTAAGTTTTCAAGCCCATTTTCTTACACCAGATACATATACCATACCAGTACACCCGACTGATTGTCCTAGCCAGCGTAGGAATAATTTATTTCTTACATATTCGTAAACAATTTCCGTGTCCACTTTCCTAAACCAGATATCCGTTTAGCACATCAATCCAACCTAATTATCGCCATAGGGAACGTATCATTGTAAGGCACCTGCAGCCAAATCCTACTAGCGTTTCCATGTTGCGTCTAATGCTAAATCATATCTACAGGCCTGCCTTCTAAAGAAAATCATCCTTTTTCTTCATCGGCAGGCGAAGCAATCCATCATGGCGCCACTGACAGCCTGTAACTAAAAAGCTGTGCCGCATCTGCTCGCTAGTAAACTATAAAAAGATCTAATGAGATGGCATTAGAACTTCAGTTTTGTCGCTAATGGATTGTAACTTTCCGATGTTTTTTTCCAGAAAACGTTTGGGTTTCTGAAAATGCTAAAACATGATGAAACTGTCAAGTTATATGATAATTTCAGTTTTGACGTCGCAGAGCGGAAAAAGTAACAGTAGATATACATTCTTACTGCCGTGTGTAACAAAGCAAAAGCGATGCTGTCTAGGTGACAGTGTGCGTATATCTATGTGTGTGCATTATTTTTCGGACTGAAGGGCTAATGCAAATCTAACGTTGTTTTATGCTGCGGGATTTAGAAGTCCGCGAAAAATGTAGAATCCAGACGAGTACGAGAGTTAGTAAGTTGAAAAAATGAGAGCAATCAATTCTCTAAAAACACGAGCCCGACATAGTGAAAATATTGTAACAGTCTAAGGATGGTGCAGAGAGAGGAAGTCCTAGCTTTTCAATGGTGCAGGAGGGAGAATCCTCGGCCTTGGACGGCACAGGAGGCAGTGTCCCACAGACGGTCCAAGAGATAAAGTCTCATTCTCTCGACGGTCCAGGAGATCAAGTCCCAGTCTCTGGACGGTCGAGGAGATCAAGTCCCAGTCTCTGGACGGTCCAGGAGATCAAGTCCCAGTCTCTGGACAGCACAGGGTGGGCAGACATGGGTACAGGGAGGCCAGAGCAGGCCTGCGGGCAGGTATGCGAGGTATGGTGCCGTACCGGCAGACGGTGGGCCGCCAGCCACCAACTGCCGGCCGGCTGCTCAACGCTGGCAGTTTCAAACGACCGCGTTTTTCGTAATCACGGTACACTCTCAAAACGGGAACTCTTGAAAACATCTCCGAAATTACGAAAAAAATTTTTAGATAACTATATTTATATATGTAGTCTGCTATGCTTAGGTAAGGGAAATATTTTTTTGACGTCTGGGATGATTTATAATCTAGCAGATAGAAACACAGATAATACATTTATTTTGGACAAAATAAATTGAAATCTGGATAAGTCTTTTAATATCTGGAAGAAAATATATACATATGTGATATAAAATGTAATATATATATATATAAACTATATATGTATAATGTATAAAACAAATTTGAGAAAAAACTGGACTTTTAAAATACCAGAATTACAGGTTAGTAAGGTCAATCAATAACGGTCAGTAGTATGGCAGTTTTCATGTTTTGTTGTATTATGTAAAAAATTTCGTAAGGCATCACATCATTTAGCTTATTAGCAAGATTTGCTCTGACCTATGAAAATTGCTGCTGAGTTTGACGCTTTATGCTGAACTAATGGCCAGATCCGTCATTACAAACGGCGACAGAAAATTAGTACTTGAGAAAAATACCCGTTGTCTCTTGCACCGGGCTTCTATCCCCTAAAATGAAACATTGACGCTAATTATTATACAGAATAGATTTGTTTATTATCAAGAAATTCCCAGGGCCTAACCTAAAAGGTCCTGCCAAGCCGTAAAAGTTTCACGGGTTGACGCAGCACTTGGATTTCTTCCTATCTTATAGCGTAAAAAGGCCACGCCAAGCTGTGACTACTTCGCACGGGTTGGTTCAGCACTTGAATTTCTTCCTATCTTATTCCCATAGAGCGTGAAAATTAGTACTTCAGCAACCCCTCCCCCTGTTGAAAGGCCCCGGCAAGCCGTGAAAGTTTCACCGGTTCGCTACGCCCTTGAATTTCTTCCTGTCTTATTCCCATTTATCGGTTCGCTACGCCCTTGAATATCTTCCTATCTTATTCCCATTCATCGGTTTGCTACGCCCTTGAATTTCATCCTATCTTATTCCCACAGAGCGTGACAGGAAAGATATAAATATATTGATAAATAAATAAAACACGACGTGAATTATTTACATAGTACCGACTGCCTGCATCACAAACCCGGTAAAAACGGCCAATAGATGCCCTTGACTGCTGCGTTTCGCACCTGCTGCTCTATTGTGTAGAATCATAAGTCCGGATAGAAAACTGTTCAATAGATTCCCTTGACTGTTGAACTTCACGCTTGTTGGCTTGATACTAAATTGTCTAAAATCATAAACACGGTTAGAAAATTGTCTTCAATATTCTGTTGAATGGCTGAGTTTCGCGTTTGATGCTAAATTGTCCAGGATCATCAACTCGGTTAGAAAATTGTCCAAGAACGGTACGGAAACAATCGACGAATAGTTTGTACTCCTGAAGCGCTGTTGCACATTTGAAGTTGGAACCATCACCTGTGCAAATCCGTAAGTAGCACTTACCGGTCCCCGTCTTCCACATGCCGCCGACCTAACCACAGTATTTGGCAAAGCGACAACAAGATCTTTGTGTTCAAAATTGCAAGGCACCCACATTGCCTGTGGTGACCGCACGCAATTATATTGAGCGTAGGCCTACTAACGTGCAATTTTTGCGTCACCTGTGCTTATGCTCACCAGCAATTGTAAAACTGCGCTCCAATTTGAATCGCAAAAAATCGAGCAGAATCATTGATAAATAAATTTTTTGGTTGATACTAGTGATAGCGGAATCTGATAGGATTTTATTCCAGTTTGTATTTAGCCAAAATTTACGTAAACGGTGCAATATACATATATGTTAATCGAAAGATTTTGCCAAATGTCGATAATCCAATGTTATTCAGACTCTACAAAGACGTTTGAAGATTGTGTTTTAACCCGTATCAGTCAGAACAAAAGTAGTTTTTGAATAATGGCAGGATAGCTCAATTTTTTGAATATATATGTTGTGTAACTAACAGGCATTCGCTAAACACACAAACGCTCTCATTTTCTAAAAAAAAATAATGAAATCATTCATAAAAGTGTATCAATGTTTTTTTCTGAAAAAGACCTTCACTAAAATGTAGAAATGCTCTTATTTCTAAAAAAAAGGCAATCACCAAATTGTACAAATGCTCGTTTAAAAAAAAGGCATTCACTAAATTTTACAGACGCACGTTGTTCTGAAAAATTTAATTGACTTAAATGTACAAATACTTTTTTCTATAAACTGGGTTCACTTAAATGTACAAATGCATTTTTTTCTGCAGCAAAATGTAAGAAAAGTAATTAAAAAACGGATTCACTAAAATGTAGATACAGTGGGTTTCTCTAAGCTCGGCAGAAATAGACTTGCGTGTTGCTGATTACAGCTAAATGCTGTAAACTATATGTTTCCGCAGCACTGAATGAAGAACTGGCCATCAGCATCACTCATGAACTCGCCCACTCACCCATTTTTACAATAAGTTGATAACGCTGAAAAATGGTAAACCTTCTCTTCAATATTAATCAAGCCTCAATTAACCACATCCCCCAATATCAGGTGATGAGACTGGCAGCAAGAAGTTTTATTTGTGATAATTTGGACACGATGCCATGCAGAACTGAAGTTCATTTTTCAGAAAAGTACCCTACCTAGACATTTGTGGGTATATTGCTTGGTTCTACTCAAGTGTTCTAACATCATGAAAATTTGAGGCATCCTTAAAGTAAATAGATATATAAATTATCGTATTTGCAGTGCTGCAACATAAAATGCAGTAAGTATTTTTTGTTTTAGGATGCTTATATCGTTTTCGAATGCCTTGCGTCATACTCAAAACAAAATTAATTCTTTTAAGGCAAAGAGAAATTCTTCCTCCTTCTCTCCCTTAGAAAAAACTTAGTTCGTCGCTGATACACCAGAAATTTTTCATCTAACATTAACCAGCTAATAACAGGCTACTAACAATAAACATCTATAACAATAACTATAATCAACACATTATTTATCACTAAGAACAACAGCTATCAGTGAAACAGTTGGAAGTTCCATTACGTTTAGAAAATTCACTGATGGTATCTACAGAAAGGCGTCAAAATACCAAAGGAAGCTCATCGTTCACGGACGTCCCAGGGAGACCTACTGACAGCTCTGTTGAAGTTTAATCGGAGGTAATTCCAAGGTGTTCCCTAGCTTTCCGGAGATACGTAAATTAGAGCTACGTGCAAAAAACGCCCTTCGCTTCCTTCTTCAGCTGGACGATGTGCAGGAAGGATCATATAGCGACTGAATGTGGTAGGTATCGAGCGTTGCGTGTCTTGATATAAAGAAGAATATGCTAAGAATTACTTGCTTTGGGTTTTTGCATGGCTCATCATCAATATAGTATTGATGTTTGCTCTATAGGCTTTAAAACTGTTTCAGTTACGTAATTAGTAGCAATGAGTAAAATAATATTTTTTTCTTACGTCAGCTGGATATACGTATACTCAAAGAGGATCAGAAGAAATAAAAGTGAGAAAACATGTACACGAACGATAAATTTAATATGAACTTTCTCAAACTATTTCGAGTGACTGAGTTGAAAACAAGAAATTAAATTCATTGCTTCAATCACCTCTACTTAGGTGGGCGGTTGATCTCAGAAGGACAATTTAGTAAAAATTCAGCAACCAACCTTCTTTGCCTGAATCATGTAATGAAAACCTTGATAAATAAAGGAGCCCTAGATATCTCAGATGTTGCAAAGAAGAAAAAAATTCGGTGTATTTGCGTCGTGAACTGAAAACAGTCCTCGCCGAAGCTCACAGCTCGCAGCGTAGCTCATCCCCCGACAATGCTCTAACAAGTACTGAGCCTTCAGCTCCAAATCGACGTTGCTCAAGTTGCGTAGAGTTTGGAAACACGGCATACCGTTCCCAATACAGCCTTGCATTCTCTTGTTGGGAGACGTAGCTTTATTATTATCAGCACAACAAGTGCAGAAATTAATGTTGAAACCAATTATGACGATGGGCTCCTTTTTTAAATTTAAAGATAAACTGACACTTCTGTCATTTACAAGTACCAGTGCGGGCAGTGTTCTGCCTCCTACATAGGTGAGACGAGGAAGCAAATGAAAGTCAGAATGTCTGAGCATCAAGGTATTTCTTTTCGAACTAGGCAACATATCGATAATTGTAGGAGTAAAGTTTTTAATCATTTTCTTGATACTGACCATAGAATCTTAAGCGATAATATTAAAATTTCAACATCATGTCGTCAAACGGATTTAAAACTGTTAGAATCGATCTATATTCATGAACAATCCCCAACTCTAAATGACCATGCTAGCTCATCGGAATTTCTTATTTTATGTTGAATTGAAAACCTTTTTTAACTCTGGTATATATGATACTTCCAAGATAGCCTATACTTAAACAGTTTAGAAATTTCTCTAAGAGCAAAAAATCCTGATGACGATTCACGATGAATCGGTTACATTAATTTACATTGATACAGCAGTGCCAGTTCTACAATATCCAGTAGCATGCTCAGTACATGAACGCTTGTACAGTTCGAAAGTTATTCGATTATGTGAATTTTAAAGAGTATCTTGCATACCGACTTTTAGCGTATCGCCGGGCTGGCGTTCAAGCTGCACGTCCTCTCATAAATCGGGTGTGTGATTGTTTATTTAGCGTGGGCTTGGCGCAAATAAAAATATTTTAAATGTACTTATATGTGAAATTTAACCTTCAGAGATCAAAGACGTCTTTAATCCGTCTATTTTGGCTATCTCAAACGTATCGGTATTTGGTTAATGCCTAGAAGTCGATCTAAAGTGATGCATGGAGCCCTCAACACTGAACCTAAAGCTAATTACACAACCTTAGGCAGATTTAGCATTCATCTTATTTAAGTGACAACCAAGGAGTGTCACTTCGCTAGAAGCAGTAACTATCTTGCACTTTTCTTCATTCATAGATTAATGTTTAGTATTATTATTACCAATATGTTATCTCAATCAGATCATATAGTGTATATGTTCTAGAGGCTACGTGGCAGTGATAGACTGTAAAATTTTAAGAAAGTCCATTATACTTAATTTGCACTCTTTCGTTATAGCAGTCCACTGTAGCGGGATGAAGGAGCTGATATCTAGGTGACAGTATTTGGTGTGTTTGTGTGTGTCCGCACTCCGAGTCCTGGGGTAATGTCTGTTCAGGCCTGATTGCTCGCTGCAAGTCAATGTTTCTTTGCGTCATGATGCTGTCCTATATACTAAGGGCTACTCTTTCTCGCCAGAACTCTATTTAAATAAAACCAGTCACTATTTCGAAAACTCAGTCTTCGAGTAGTTGCTGCATTTAGTCACTAAATATTTATTTCGCTCTAGTGAGCACAATGTGAAGTCACTTTAGTATACGCTTATTTCAAACATTTGCCGATGTCCGCTTGTCTTCCCTTCTAAAACAACTTTATTCCTATGACTATCTAATTTTAGTGGAGCGTTTCGGGGCTAGTCCTTTATCATCAAAAAAGACTATTCAGACACTATTCAGGCACGGCTTTTCCCAACAAAATTAATAATATTTTATGCCGACGGTGAATGGGTAACCACCAAGTGAAAACCACTCTGGGGGACGATGCTCGTAAGCTTACACGTCAATATAACGCAGTCGTGGCAATTTAGTGATAACTCACGTGATAAATTAGATGATACCGATAGGACGAAGAGCACGTTCTCACGCGCAATGCAATTTGTGTCAGGCCAGCGATGTTCCGACTTATCGCCCCATTCATTGCAACTTCCTCAGGTTCTGGAGTTCCAGACTGCAGACGCCGCTGGAGTCGGTCATTGAGTGATTATTGTGGCTTAATTAGCGGTGCCTTTCTGCCGATAGTTATGCTTGCTGCATTATGAACCTGGTGATAACTTAAATGATGTGCACTACTATCGTTGCAGCTTATGTTTACGTAGTTTATAGATGGTAGTCAAGATGCCCTTCTTGTACCGTACACGTATAGTTTGTTACCCTCCTGATCATGCATTTGATAATTATCAGGCGACATTATGAACTTGGTGAAAAGTTAAGTATTGTTCACAACCATTGTTGCAGCTTACATTTTATGTTTATGAATAGTTATTAAGGTATGCGCAGTACATATTTTAGTGTCCTGATGATAGTTTAGCTTGTTGTGTTATGAACCTTGTGATAGCTGAGGTGATACTAGCCCTTTCGTTCATATTTTGTATTAATAGGTCATAGTCAGGGTTTTCCTCATATGCATGCATTTCCTCCCTACTGATAGTGCTGTATTACTTATGTTTATGAAATATTGTAATAGCCTCAATGATGCGGACCCCCAAAATGCTGCTTACCATACTTATTTATTGATAGCTATTAAGGCGTTTTCCCTATATGTTGTACTTTAATACCTAACTGATAACGCGACTGGCTAGCTTGTTGTACTATGAACTTGGCAATTGCGGTTCACTGCCAATGTCATTCATATTTTTTCTACAGATCGTAATCGACGCGTCTTCTCAAATTTGCCGTCATTGTGCTTGTCAGATAATTCCACTTCCCATAGCATGAATCTCGGGGTAACCTAACTGCTGTTCATAATTTATATTTTAATTTTCATTTTTTTTTATCATTGTTGTTAAGGTACCGTAAAGTTAAATCGTAGTTATAGGGTTTTCTACAGTATCTGTTATTCTTCCAATGATACATGTATATGGTAATACTATTTGCTATTGAGCATAGAAATTGTTTTACCGGAGATCACAATACGTTTCAAAATTAGATTTTATGTAGTTAAGTCACCTTCCACATATCATATATACATATATTGTGCACATACTGTATGTGTATACTAATATGTAGCTATATATAGACATAAATCTATTAACGTGTTTTTTGCAACTTCATTGACATCGTGATGAATAAGATAAGTAGTATACTGTAGATTAACATAACTATGCCTCAAGTTTTCTTAGCTTCATATTTATCCAATATACTTTTTTATCCCATTCTAACAGAAAAGGTGGTTTCATATTAAAGCAAGAAATACATAATGTACGCCACTCAACTCTTTAGAACACAAAAGGATCTGTCGATCAAGTTCAAAATGTGATAGCCTTACGGAAACTGGTTCCTAATTGGGTATTCAATTGTTAATGATGAGTTTCTTTTTAAATGAAGAGCATATCTGAAATTGTATCTTTAAAGTGCAAAAGTAACATATTTGTAAATATATCCTATGGAAGCTTCGTTCTGCCTGGAAGTACAGCAAATCATAAGAAGGTTCTTTAATCAAATTCTAAAATCGGTGGAATATCTTTCATACTCTACTTTTTGTCAAATATCTTGAACTCGGATAAAACTTCAGCGTACAACCCAAGTATTTTTCATTTTACACTCGACTTTCCTATCCATAATCACCCTTTCGAGAACTCTCAAACGTTACTGCTATACGCCTTTCTCTTATAATGCATTGCATCCTTAGTTTATAGCAGCTTACCTGGCGCTCAAGTAATAGGTATCAAGCTCATCAGATCGTCTCCTAAGTCACCATTTGTTGGTGCCTTCAGCACTTTTCGATTGTCTTTCTCTAGCACTGTTTTTTTCGCAGCGTATTTTAAAGCAGTTTACCACAGAACAAAAGTACATCTAATGCCAAGATCATATTTCGTATCCTAAATCACCATTTGGATGGGCTTCAATCGGCTGCCTGCGCCTCGGCACCGCAGAAAAACAAAGATTGCACTTGTCTGCATTCCGCAGTGCAGTATGGGCGAGCCGGAGCAGCTTCGCGTGGTCCCAACATCTTATTAGGGACGACGGCAGCTCTGAAAAAACCTTCGCTTCTTTCTGCCCGAGACTGAGTGTTTCCACGCATGCAATATTGTGCGTGTAGGGGCAGTAGATCGGGCACC
>LQNS02276621.1:181039-212403 GCA_001587735.2 Parhyale hawaiensis
TCCCAACATCTTATTAGGGACGACGGCAGCTCTGAAAAAACCTTCGCTTCTTTCTGCCCGAGACTGAGTGTTTCCACGCATGCAATATTGTGCGTGTAGGGGCAGTAGATCGGGCACCGCGGGCTGCTGCTCTTAAGTGCGCTTTTTGTGAACCTTATATACCAGCTCGGGAGTGAAAGCGTGCTATGGTACGTACTTGGTAGTGAAAACGAGGAAGTGTCATGTTTATTGACGAAGAGAAGCGTTACCGGACTCACATTTAGTTATGCTAGTAGTAATTTACAAGGAATTTTCTATTTTTTTTTTCAAAAATCTTCGGTGAGAAGCCCAAATGCTTTTGCATACATGACGGCTTATAAGTTTCGTTTACACTTTATATGAAGTACGGCTAATACAGCGACGAAAAATTAGGTGGACGATTGTGATGACTAAAGGTATAACACGTGTAGCCACTGTTTACTTAAACCAAGGAGGTTTATTTCGCACAAAAATAACTTTAAAATAGCATTAAAAAGTACGTTGAGTGCAGTCATACTAGGGTTGTTAGCAGAATTAGCTAATACAACATATATGTCGCGCGATAGGTCCGCAAACGTAATTTTCCCCAACTGCTTATCTCTCCAGCCGCAATAGCTACAGCCTTTCAGCCATTCTTTATGCATACAACTTGATATACGTGTACATGCGTATAATGTGTTCTTTTCAGTGCAATACCCAGAAAACTTTCAAAACTCTAATGCGATACGGCAATACATACGTGCAGCCACTCAGCGAGGCTTCAGCCTAGCCGGAAATTTTAACTTCAACGCCGAGGCGTTTAGTTCCTTCTTCTAGTAAACCTGCTTGACTAAGGGCAAGTTCGATCGGGAGCCGAAGTTAAGCTTTTGAGGCTTAACTTGTTCAGAACTTCACGCAGATGCGTTGGCTTCGACCTACTGAATTGAGCTTCAGGTATAGACCATTAACGCATGGATTACTCTCGAGGCTTCCAGAAACTCAATCGTCTTCCGTAAAATGATTTTTTTTTCAGCTGGCTCAGCGTCATCGAACTGCTTCCAAGACTTGCAAGACTATTCAAAGGGACGAGGCCAAAGCTTCTATCTGAAATTTCACATAAGTTAAGCCTCAAAGGCTTTTGGTGTCCATTCGAACATGCCTTTAGATTATATTGTGGTCCACACCGTGGACACGGGGCCTACAGCTGACCCCGTCGAGTATACGTCGAGGCGACGTGCGAGCTGCGCATCCTCGCATCAGGTTGTGCCTGTGGATTTAAGTTTGGCCCCGGCATTGTCTCTCAGGTCTTTCTTCTGTCATACTCTCGATGGTGAGGTCGTAGTGCAGTGACTGCCTTGATATCGGATATATATATTTTTTTCAAAACAAAGGATATAACTCGCTGGAGAGATATGTCATGTGTTACAGATACTGAAGGCTGAAATCTTCTTGGCTGGACTTAACATAGAGATCCTGGGAACATGTGAGGCATCCTTGATATGTCAGTCTTAATCGCAATCCGTTTCAGATTATCAGCGTTACAGAGGACACTTTGGCGTCAATTTTGATCGTAATCTAGCAGAAGTTAGATTTAGTTTCAAGTACCTTTGAGTAATCTATGTAGAAACAGGCTTAGACCAGAATCTCCTCAAAAAAGAGTAATACTTTTCATCATAAAATTTAGATTTGGACGTTGCAGATGAAATTTTCTGTATTTGCATGGTGGGCTAAACACCATCGAAGATAACATGCAACTAGTTCACAATGCTATGTACCCTGAAATACCTCGCTTCGAGCTTCTTCGAACGAGGTTCACGTGGCGTTAATTAACCCTGCCTCACATATCAAGAGTCCAATGCACGGTTTCTTCATTTGAGGAGCAGATTGCGTCCAAAAGGAGAGCCAACATCGAATTATCTCCACAGTGCAAGTAACCGTCAACTGCTGGTCTATCTGACAACCTGACATCCTTATTAATTAAAAATATCTAATTTTTTTTAATTCTACAGCTTTCATATCTATAGAATTTGGAATGTGCAGAAGCATTCAATTTAGCCCTTTCCCCCTATGGTGAAATTACAAAAAATACTCATATTTTGTCGCCTCTGCTTTGCCACAAACTGTGCTTGGAGTGCGTGACAAATTAGATAAACTTTTACCATCTTGATTCTACCGTACTACTGGCACTATTAATTTTTAGTACGTGGTATGCGAGATACTACGCCCGAGATGACTCGAAGACCAGCTAACTAGCCAGCACCCTCTCCGAATCTGTCCCTCCATGCAGCTGTAGTAGTTACTTTCCTACTTTTATTACTCCATTGAGTCACTAACGTAAACAACTGTTCTCTCTACTCCACAGCAATCCATCTAATAACCAAAAGAGGGCGATAAATAGCGCCGGCGAACACGGACAAATCACACAAATGCGACCAAATCCTTCTCTCGAAAAAATCCCATCTGGTGTTCACAGCTGCTGCCTCCGCAGCTCCAGACTTGGGGCAAAAATCTGCAACACGATCACTGGTGGCGGACCCATGGCTGGAAACCGCTCGGCAGGAGTAGCTCTTGGATGCTGGAAAAATGGTTGTGCTTGGTTGGTACCTACGTGGAAGTGGCGAATGGCTTTAGCAATGGTAGTAGTAGACAACGATTGGGTGAAGGTGGTGAATAGTTTTAGCAATGGTAGTGGTGGTCTCACAGTTGGGTGAAGGGGACGGATAATTTTAGCATTATGGGTGAAAATGATAGATAGGTTTCACAATGGTAGTGGTTGACACACGTTCGCATAAAGGTGGATGCTTGTGGTTGGTCTACTCAATTAAAGCTAGTGTGAAGCTGGGTAATGAAATACAAACACTATTTTCTTAGAAGAATAGCTTTCGAAAACGGAGGCACTTATTTTACTTAATTTTTTTTTTTCAGATTTAGTGAAGTGTAGTGAAATACAATCACTAGTTTAGCGCAGCAGAATTGTTTTAAAATTGGTAGCAGTTAGTATCAGGCGCAGATATCCTAATACTGTGAATTAGAAATTTGATCTTGTAGCATTACAAGTAATTGAATGACATAATCAGCAATTGACATCTATACTAAGAGTAATGCCAAGATCTACCGGTCTTACGGCATTTAAATTAAATTGATGTTACTGGTCTGCCTCAATTGCCGGGTCACCAGTAACCAAGAACCGTATCCAACACAAGCACCGTGTAGCAGCTTCAGTTAGGACCACAAAAGTTTCAACAGCTTCTTTTAAAATTACTTATGTGCAGCATACAGCACCCATGGTCCGTCCACTACTAATAGTACCTTTTGTTCAAAATGTACTTCACGGACAGTGTACCGCAGCTAGGGCAAGTACCGCAATACTTCCTGATCCATTCTTCAGCAACAAAACACACAGCGTAAAGCAACTGTGGCATCGCTCTCACCAGGACTAATTTACCCAATGGTGGATCAGTCTGTCGCAGTCCGACAGGCAGCCCGATACATTCATAAGGAATCAATGGAGTGTGAACCAACAGCGGGCCAACTGCACCGCCAAATATAGGGAAAAGTTTCCTTGTGTGTTCGATCGCAATACTACGGCCAATACAGGGATCCACTTTTTTCAGTTGACAGAATAGTTCAGACGTTTCTTATCACACTTTGTATGACATGAGTAGGCGAATACGCTATTGTTTATATTAATATGGATCATTAAGTTTATCTTTGAATATACTTTTTGAAAATTTGAAGGAGAAAAATCAATGACATTCGATATTAAGTAGCGTCGAAGAATAACTGCAATGTATAAAATACATACGTGATGTAAAGAAAACATCTATAGCATAGGTAATGTTTAGCAGCCCTCTGTAACATAGACAATTGTGCATTAATCTATCCATCTTTCATTTGTTTTCTGATAGGCTTGAAAGATTTAATTAAACCAACATATAGCCGGTTTTTTTCAGAGTTTCATAATTCAGTCGTACTTAGGATACATTTATAAAGCATCTTCACGAAACTAAAATCTTGATACCTATAGCTTTTCTACTTAATTTTAGTATTATCTGAAAGAGCATAGTAATGTTTTACTGAATTAGGTTTCGCATTCTCCTTCGACATTGAAAATTGACGATGAAGGATAGCGATGTAAAGGATATTTTATAGTACTTTAATATATAGAAATACTAGATATATGTACGGTGCAACTTCTCTACCATCATATCTGACGACAAGGCACACCAATTAATTATCAGAAAATACCATCGATGGGCGGCCTAATTGTTACTCGATAACGGCAGTCGTTCCCATGCACTAAGTGCCGTCATTATCGTTAAATTATTGTCTACACTTCGCTCAAGAATTTTCTGATAAGAGAACTAAGTTCACTATAGTTTATAATGCTATGCATACTCATGCGGTGTGCTGAGTATCCCACTATACATATAATAAAACATAATTTGTTGGTTGCCTGCTTGGTTTGTTTGTCTCTCTGTCTCGATGTGAAGGATTGATAGGTAAAAAAATTCATATGGTGAGAAAGCAAGAGGGCCGTTGCCAAGTCAACTCATTTAAATAACTCATTCAAATTTCAACTTTGAATGGTAGTGAAGTACTTCGATGTGGTAGCATAGATACCAGACTGTATTTCTTTCCCATTGAGTCCATTGTGCATTGTGTATATATCAATGAAGGAAATCGGAAAGACATTTCTGAGAACAGATCCACGAAGATGAGTGAAGGAAACCTGGGAGAGGTGAATGGGGGGGGTGTAGTTGTTCTTGAGGCAAGCACTTTTTGCCATCATTTCCTGATGGTACGGGTCACTAACGGTCTCAATCAATTTATACTGTGGCAGTTTCTAAGGTTAGCTAAAAGGCCATTTTATACAAGAGTGCCCATCCCTTAGTGAGTGCACTAAAAGTAGTATTCGCAGCCGTAATCGTTGACACCCAACATAGAGTTTGGTTTGTCTGTCTCGATATCAAAAATCCGGGGTACCACAGCAGCTAAAACTTCAATTTAGTGCAGGGCGGCGCCGCGGCAACCTTAATTTTTGTTTGGGCTGCCACACTTTTAACGACGAGCTGCAAGTATTAGAGGATCCTTCAGAATATATACTGAAGATTGAGGTCTTAAACTGTACACCAGGTCGCTATATTATACAAATTAATTTTACTAATAATACTCTGTAAATAGTGTTGATTAATTCATTGTTGCTTCTATAAGTGGTATTCTGCTATAATTTTTCACTTAAAATGTTCTTTGCTTTGCGACTGATAGTTTTCTAATTTCATTTATTGGACGTCTGTAGTATATATGAGATTATTCACTATATATAGGTAGGTGATTTTTTTCAGTGTTTCAGTTACTTTTTTCTTTCAACATCTTGTACTTTGTCAAATAAATGAAAAGTACGATTATAAAAAATCTGCACACACTTTGCCTTTGACTGCAACCTTTATCAAAATTCATCTTAAAATGATTTAAGTTCTATGTAAAAAGATAGTCTACAAAACTGCCTATTTAACCATACTGCCCAACAAAAACTGAAAAGGATAACACGAGCAGAGTTAACACTGATTCCTCCTGTCCACCCTGTAATAGCGTGCATGCTGTATTTTACCCAGTATGCTCCTATGCCAAAATTCCTCTCGGACCAACATCTTTTTCGGCAGCTATGTCAAAACATTACATTTATTTTACTACTTACTTATTTGCAACAAAGCGCAAATGTATACATTTTGGGTGAGTTCATCTTAGATTATTGGTATTTATTATTATTTCTTTTAAATGGTTTATTAGAAAACTGCGTGGATTTGCGTAATGCGCATTTTTATGTGACTCTACTTTATGTCAGAACTACCCTTCATTTTTTTTTACTGTTCGTCTAGGTCAGAGCCTATCTCAGGTGATATTTACTTCTGCCAAGGAGGTTATGTTTTCGTCGTGTTTGTCTGTCTGTCTGTTTGTTGGTCTCTCTGTCTATCACCAAGATAACTCAAAAAGTTATGAACCGATTTGGACGAAATTTAAAGAGATTGTTAGGTATGTTAGGAAAAACAGATGATTAACTTTTGGTGAAGATATGTCCATCCGTTTGTTTGTCTACCTCATTTTTCTCAAAGCCATAACTCAAAAATTATGAATGGATTTAAATGAAATCAACATGAGTTGTTAGGCATATAAGAAAGAGTGAATGACCAAATTTTGGTAATGATCCGTTTGTTCGTTCGTCGTTTGTCACTGTTTTTAATGTTATGCTTGTTAGGATGATAACTCAAGAAATAATAAATGTATCTTTATGAAATTTATAGGAGTTGTTAGTAATGTTAAAAGACATGAATGATTACATTTTGGTACAAATCGGTTTGTTTTTATGTTTGACTCATGTTTGTCATAACGTTTGTTAGCAGCATAACTCAAAAAGATAAGAACGGATCTTCAAGAAAGTTGCACAAGCTGTTATTACTCTCAAAAGGCACAAATGATTAGCTTTGGAGTTTATACAATGAAAATTATGGTTTCAGAGCCTATTTGAATTTTTTGCTACCGTTGCCTCGCTTGGCGGAGGTATGCGCTCTCAAAGTGCCCTAGTTTATATTTGTTTTTCCTCGGTTTTTCGGGAAATAACTTTAGTTGATTGACAAATAGCTTTTTTGTGAACTTAGTTTATGTCGAAACTACTTTCAGAATTATCCTTTACAGACAGTTGAAAGATGATGTAGAATCATTGTTATTTCAATGTTTTCAGCATCAGCCCCAGGCGTGGTAGCGTGTCACTGGGAATGATGCGGCCGTCGTGCGAGAGTACACTACGTCATACAACTGACAGAGTACATCTGCTATTCTCTGGGTAGGGCCACAAACATCCCGGCATATATTAGACCGTAATTGCAGCCACATCATTACAATTCGTTAATCTTAGCTGTCTGTTGTTGGTACAAGTGCCGAGTTAATAACAGTGAAAATCTTTCAACACCTCATCTCTATGCCAAGTCCAGGTGCAGCCAAGCGAAAGTAAATATAGATACTAGGCAGTGTTTGCCGCCTGTTTAATTACTCGACGTGATCGTTATACTTGATTATAAATTAGTGTATTTTGTAAATACAGGGTGTTTGTGCTGAGTACACTCAACGACGTTTCGCTACCTTGGTCGTATTTCTTACATTTGCATATGTCCTTATGCCTGCCCTGTGCTTAAAAGAGTTTATTTACTTGTGTACATAGAAAATACTTCATTTTGATGACAATAATTCAGGAATAATTAGATTTTAAAACGTAAACAAACTCTGGCAAGGGCTTTGAATTGAATTTTAAATTATCATTAACATTTCTGAGAAAGGCTGAAAGTTGATGTCGGTATCCAGGACATCATCAGTAACAAAATAGCATTCAATAGTTCTTATCAACGGTACCGCTCCTGATAGCTAGTCACTACACTGCTGTACAGGAAGAGATGCGAGTTTGTTAGAATGGAACACTGCGAAGTTAACGCAAGCATCTGCTGCTCCGTCGGCAGATGTCGCCAGTCCCGAGCACCCGCTGCAGATGCTGCTTCATGTTCCCTTCTCAAGGATCCTACGTCGCTAAAGGCATCGATATCGATGGAACTGCTCTTTGAATGGATTACCAAGTATTTTAATAATACGGTGTCAATTTATCGACAAGATGCAGCTGGGTGTTATGTATGTTCTCTAGTATTGTTGGAAAATTGTCTTCGGTAATGTTTCTCTCATCATAAAACAGAATAAATTTAGCTCACAATTCTATCTACTGGTCCCCAAGAAAACAAAAATCCTTACACGCAGTATAGCACAATGCCACTCGACAAGACTCGGTCACTGAGCTCTCAATCTCAAGGGAAAGAGAGCATGTACACGTACACCGCACTGTCACCTACAGATCACCGCATTCGGGTAGCTCCTGCCGGCTGTAAGAAGGCGATATATGCCAAATTATCTTGTCGAACGCAAGCACGTCCTCATCGTAACGCGTTCAGTCAAACTGATGAACGCTGCGCGTTGATTTGATAGAAGCAGCTGCAGCAAATGCGGGAGACTGAAGAATGAAACAGAAACTATAAATACTGAATTAATCCTCTATAGCGTCTTTAAATCATGAACAAGTCGATAAAATGTTTTTAACTGTCATTTTATCTATCAAAATCCCTGTATTCCCGCTCAACACTAGAAAACTAGCTAAGCTGAAAATGTTGTAAGAACACTGACACCATCTTTGATTTGGAAGCAGTGTTGATTGCTTCGTGCTAATTTCTCTTCTTTCGGTTTATCAGACTACAAATATTTTAAAAATAGGCTGTTCCTATCATAGTCAGGCTCTAAGAATTTGGGATACGAATGTGATTTCAAACCGACGCGAAATATAAGCAAAAATATAGAAAAACGAAATCATAAGTGAACGCTTGGAGTCATTCATTTGAATAGAAGGACACTTCTACGTGTGGACAGCTACAGAAAAACTTGGCGCACAGCTCGCGTTCATTTTCGTGGTTGAACGTGTTACGATGAGGGACGTGTGAACATGGCCTAAGATATACGATTCAGTTTCTAAAAGCTTCAGTGTTAACCGACTGATTGCTAATAAGATTCAACGTCTCGAAGCTAGCACCCCTGTCTGAAATGCAGAACAAGTCGGGCCAATTGAGCTCAATATCTGCTGCCAATCAAGATGATTTTTATCACCCGCGAATGAAGTGAGAGGGTGATAATGTTTTCGTTCAAGAATTAAGTATATTTGTATACATATATATATATATATATTTATATATATATATATTACTTGTACATAGCTTTTCGTAATCTCTGATCACATTTACACTTACGTATGGTAACCGCCGAAATTTTCAAAATGTCAACGAAGTATTCTTCATTATTTTCGATCCTCACACCTCATGAGCTGAGGCTACAGCGAAACGGGCGTCGTAAGTAACAAATTTTAAACTGAATGTTTTGCTTCTCATCTAAATTCTTCATTATACTGTATATACATATTTACCTCCGCCAAGGAGGTCATGTTTTTTCGTGTTTCTCTGTCTGTTTGGTTATTTGTCTGTCACCAAGATTACGCAAAAAGTTAGGAACGGATCTTTACGAAATTCACAGGGATTATTAGGCATGTTAACAGTAACAGATGATTACCTTTAGCTGAAGATCCGTCCATTTGTTTGTTTGTTTGCCTGCCCCATTTTCTTAATGCCATAACTCAAAACGTTATGAACAAATTTTTATAAAATTTACATGAGTTGTTAGGTACATTACGTAGAGTAAATGACCAAATGTCAGTGATGATCTGTTTGTTGGTTCAGGTGTTTGTCGCTGTGTTTGATTTTAATGTTAGTTACCACAACAACTCAAAAACTTATCAATGAATCATTATGAAACTTACAGAACTTGTTAGTAATGCTAAAAGACATAAATGATTAAATTTTGGTGATGATCGGTTGGTCTGTTTGTGTGTTTGACTTATGTTTGTTGGCAGCATAACTCAAACAGTTATGAATAGATCGTTACGAAAATTCTCCGAGTGCTCTCTAGTTGCATATACATATATTTGTCTGTCTACCCAAAAGGAGGTAAAAGGAGTTGAGCGATGTTCATAAATTTTTGCAGGGAGTTTGGTGGAATGATCTAGATGTGATCAATGCCAAAAAACTAGAATTAGCTTGCCATAAAAAATGGCGGCGTTAAAATTTGCCCCCACTGCGGGTGATGGTTTTACGCCACGAGGCGTTCTAGTTGTTATCACCCAAGAGCGAAGCGAAGAGTGGTAATATGTTTTCGTTGGAGATATAAGTTTGCATATAAGGATTTGTTTGTTTGATTGTCTGTCCACCCAAAAATTGGTCGAAGGAGTGGAGCATTGTTCATAATTTTTTGTAGTGAGTTTGGTGGGTTGATCTAGATGTGACCCATGCCAGAAACTAGGCCTAGCTGACCAATAAAAATGCGGCGTTGAATTTTCCTCCATCGCAGCAGATTGTCTTACGCCACGAGGCGTTCTATTTTTCCTATGTTATTATTAAGAGAGTAATAATATTACAGGGGCTGACCTTGTTGGACAAAGCATCCATTTGAGAAAGTTGGATTAGCTGACCATCAAAAATGACTGCGTTGAATTTACCCCCCAATGCAGGTGATGGTCTTACGCCACGAGGCGTTCTACTTAGAGTATGGTTTTCTATGTAAGAAATATTAATTTCATGAATCGAATTACTCATTTGTATTTGCTGTAGCTTCTTTTGCTTAGTACGGAGTGACGCTGGAGCTCTGCAAATGCGATGAAGATTCCAGATCAGGGTCTGTTTCCAGGGTGCAATCCTTTGGATATCATCGGGGCGTCATAGGCGGTGAAGTGCTCAGCACAATGATCGCCATGTGTACCACATAATGGTAAGCATTGTCTTTGCAATACTATTACAAATTCCTGGAATTGGAGTAAGTTTGTTAAGATTTAGGTTGGTAGTCAACTTGAAGGCTTATGTGCTGGAGTAGTCTGCACGAAATATTTTTTTTTAGAAATGGTTAGCAGTGACGCTATTCTGACGAAGGCATGGACACCTGTGTAGATGTGTGTGTGTAACAGCTGCATGTGCAATCTGTGCATGAGCAAATAATCGATAGTAGTTGGCCTAGCAAACATTGCTTTTGTTAACATAAGCTTACAATTAACGCTGCCCACTTGTGTTCATCAAAAATATTACCTTTTTTTTAATCGTTAATTGCAGTCTGACATGGGAACCTTATTTGTTGCTTGATCATTATCGGGTAGGGTACGTTTTGGCGCCGATATTTTGGCATTGATTTTTTGGCGCCACGTTTTTTGGCGCCGAATATATTGGCGCTGATTGAAATTGAAACAGGATATAGCTATGGACTAGATGAAACTACTATAAAACCTTTTATTTTAGATTAATATCTAAAAACTAACATGAAATAGTAGCAGATACGTAAAATGCGCTAGTCAACTTTCACATACTGAAGAAAATAACATCAGCGCTACAGTTTACTGACTAAAGTTATTTATTTGATGCGTCTTGTGATTGCGGGCTAAACCACGTAAATATTTTAGCGGCTTTTTTTCTAACCTTACGTAGCCACACCGAACATAACCTAACCTAATTATACCTTACCATACCTAACATAACCATACCTACTCTAACCATACCTAACCTATTCAAACTTAACCTAACCTGACTTAACTTAACCTTACCTTACGTAAATATTTGACGCCAAAACATCGGGGCCAAAAAATGGGCGTCGAAAAAAAAAAAAAAATCGGCGCCAAAAATTAGGCGTCAAAAAAAAAAAAAAAACAATCGGCGCCAAAAAGTTCCCCTCCGGTTATTAACGTCTCTAGGAAACACATTCAGAAAATCTTAGGCGACCATCAGATATCTTAACACGATGAACATCATATAAACGGTTGCGATTTTTCCGGAGGGAAATAATATAGTTATCTGTTATTCTTGAATAGCGTCCGATTTACTGTAGAATTATAACCTTCCCTTCTGTAGTTAATGTCTTTAAAAAAAAATTTGTCACAACCGTTGAAAAATTGTGTCTCGACCAATAGTTTTGGAACTTTCCTACCTTCATCTGAGAAAAAGAGCTTTTGTTTTAGTGATTGTAGTGATTGCTGGTTAACTGTCGAAAATAAACGTTACATTCTAAATTATATTCTCTTGCTTATTGCTTGTGCTTCACCGTCAGTTGCTGCCTGTTCTTATGGGTAAATAAATGGGCTATTTCGACAATTTTAAGCTTCTTAGCAGAGGATAATTTTGCTTTCATTAGTTATTGGTTTTTTGAAGGAGTTGCTGTATTACATCGCTGGTGATATTCCACATATATAACTATTCATGCTATTTTAGGTAATCTTAACACATTTTAACCATACATCCATCAGATAGCATCGCCAAATATTGAGAACCTTATGGTCACGAGGCTATTTTTTTCAAAATCGACACCATCAATTAGGGACGAACTCGTCATGTTAAAACGTAGCGAGTTGTATGGAGGGTGTCCTGTGCCGAGACCACATTAAATAATGGCAAGCACACCTGGAAGCATGGATGTGCGGCTCGCACGGCTTACATTGCACCGTATCTATGATGCAAACTTTAAACATACAATATATAGTGGCAACGTGTAATCTGCACATAATCGCATACAGTTGTGTTTGCGATTGCATTGTGTCGCTCCGTATTAGCCAAGTGCAGTAACGGCGATCGCTGAATGTGGTTTACGAGAGTAAAGTCTCAATTAATTTGCTCAGCGACTACTCCATTACGTTAAAATATTGAAAAGTGCCGAATTCTTGGAAGTGTCGCTAACAATTCATAATAATTAAATTACATATTTTCCCTTTAAGTTAAGCCCTCGACATTTCTTTTACAAAGCCGTGTTCTATTTCTACGAGGGTTCCTTATATATATATATATATATCCAAGGGAAAACATGCTTTGTTGCGAGGTAGCACAGCGTGATACAGATACGGTTAAATGAAGTTCAGAAAATTAAAGTATTTATCAAATTCGTGATCCAAACAAATCACAAACTGCAGCGTTTGTAGCGAACTGTCCCAGTCTACAATTTGCGTTTGGACCCTGCGTTTCAGAGCAGCCATCATATAGAGCATTTTTCATTTGGTTTAATTAGAGTTTGCAGTCAAACTCAGGATGGACTTTGTCAAGTTCGATGACACTGACGAGATTAACAACCGCTGTTCATTCCCTGCAATATGGCTGCGAAAATGCCGTATAAAGCTGCTGATGGCTTTGCGCATACGTCGGTACGAATACAGGGCAGTGAAATCGAATTGTTCCAGAGTAAATTTTGGGCGATATCGAATATGAAGGTAGTATAGTGGCCTAATAGACAACTTGTATGTATGTGTTTTCAATATTCTCTTGATAGTTGATGACGCATCCAAAATTGCTTCTGAAAACGTCTTGTATATTCAGTCTTGTATATTCAAAAAGTAAAAGGTAAAAGAAAAGATATATGAACAGCATTATGAAAAATATTACTAAAAATATGGATTCCTAATTCCAGTGCGCCACAGAGTAGAGGAATATTGTCTCAACCCTCAACTATGCAAGTTATAATCTAACTTTTAACAGTGATAGCAATGTGTGAAACACACGTTTTGAAAAACGCGTCACTCTAAGCTTTACCAAGTAGTTATGTCAGGGTATCTTTAAATCATTGTCATTATATAATTTTTTAAACCAATACAAGGCTTCCTTCGATGAAAATTTTCAGAACAATTTCAACACCCAGTCAATAAGTTTTTCTATGTTTTTCTGTTCTTTAAGTTAAAATAAAGAAAAGAGATCATGAAAGTTTTCAGAAAAATTTTAAAAGTCAGTACCATGTTTTTTTAATTTTTTAATTCTTGAAGTTATAGATATGACAGATAACGACTATCGAAAAAAGTTTTCTAACAACGCATGAATATTATTTATTGAGAAAGTACTGTTACTGTTGCGAAAGAGTTAGAAAATCATGATGGTAATTTGGTGTCTCTATCCTACGATCGCGTGGATGTGACACAGTGGTGGCTATAATGGTTAATTTTAAATTAAAATGAAGTTAATTTTTATCACAACAGCTTCAAGCAGAACCCATTAGAATAAAAAATTCTAAAAAACAAAGACGACCAAACATTGGTTTTCAACCTTTTCGCGGCATATAGATGTGGTGACGCCTAGGTTTCTGTAGCAAATAGAGACGCTTATGACCATTAGTATTGTGCTTTACTTTCTCACTTCTCTCTACTTCTATTCCAGTATGGGCGTGTACGGCCGTGTTCACCGGATCCTCATCGTAACGCGTTCAGTGAAACTGGTGGACGCGGTGCATTGATTTGATAGAAACAGTTGCAGCAAACGCGGGAGACTGAAAGATGAAACATGTCCCTTTTTTCAACGCTTCGCGTAATTCAGAATCAGTAAATAGAACCCATTAATGCTTAATTTGTCCCCTATAGCGGTTTCAAATCCTGAACCAGTCAACAAAAATGATTTTTTTTTACTGTCACTTTGACGATCAGAATCACCGTAGTCTCATTTAACGCAAGAATGCTAGTTGAGCTGTAAATGTTACAAGAACACTTAGCCCATCTTTGATTTGACGATGAAGCGCATTGCTTCGAGTTGGTATCACTTTTATCGATTTATCAGGCTATAGATAATTGGAAAATAGGCAGTTCGGATCAAATTCAGGGTAAATATCATGGGATACGAAAGTGACTTCAGACCGACAAATATAAGTAAGTATTTAAATAACCGAAATCATAACAGAACGCATGGCGTCATTCATTTGAACGAAAGTTGCTTCTAAGCTTGGACAGTGGCAGAAAAAATTGACGAGCAGCTCGAGTTCATTTTCGTGATTGAACGCGTTACGATGAGGGATGTGTGAACACGGCCTTAGTGAGTGTGTGTGTCTAAAATGACCACTTCTTGAAATGTATTCGATATGCAAGCCTGTGTGACTGTGTAGTTATGTGAAACAATGACTAGTATTGTAGCTATAGCCTGGGCTACCGTGCACTTAACTTGGAAATAAACTGTTGGTGTTAACCTCGTTACCTCGTTGCTTTATCTGTAACACACAGACTCGTCATGTTGTGACCGCAGCTGGCTGCCAACCAGTCAGAATGCTGGTTAGGGCGAGTTCACGCGTCCCTCATCGTAACGCGTTCCATCACGAAAATGAATACGAGCTGTGTGTCATTTTTTTTTCCTGTCGCTGTCTACTCGTAGAGTGGACCTTCATTCAAATGAATGACGCCGCGCGTTCAATTATGATCTCGTTTCTTTTGATTTCGCTTATATTTTATTTTGCCTCGTATCCTAGATCTTAAAAATTTATTTTGATAGGAACAGCCTGTTTCTAAATTCTTTATAGCCTGGTAAACCGATGAAAGTGAAATCATCACGCAACACTTTGCTTCGTTGTCATATCAAAGATGGCGTCAGTGTTTTTAGTCATTTAGTGAATACGACCATAGTGACGCGCAGCCACCGGTGTCTACAATAGTCAGCAGACATTCTTTAGCTGCTACTCTGAATAATGTAGATATCTTAAAAAACTTTTTTAATCGGAAAGCTATAAATTTAGATTCGTAATGAGTAAAATTTAGGTTTGGAAATATTCGGAAGGTATTTGGAATTAAGGTTCGCTCTGCTATCTTGTAACGATTCGGAGGTTCGCGAACAAATGTTCTGAATAAATGTTCTCACCGAAATTTTGAAAATCGGGTTTTTCCATTCGGAGGTTCGGGACCCCAAACCAGCGAAGATTCGGATACCAAAAAAAAGATTCGCTCGACCACCTCTGCTGACAAGCCATCGTAAATGTATGACTACGCAAGAGAAAGGAGCTTTAGTTCAAATTTCACCTTTTCAAGTTCATTCATAGTCATATTCGTCCACAGTTCTTCTCAGCTGCTATTCCAAAGCATTTCTGGTAAAGACAGCCAAAAGCTACAAGCTTGAATGTTGGTTAATGAACGTAATGGTTACACAGTTATTGATAACTATTATTGACAAGGAGATTGAAGGGCATAAGTACCATGCAGTGGATGCGTACATAATCAATCGATCAAATCAAATTACTTTTATTAAGAATACAATAGGTTTGCAGATACACTAACAAGAACAATGTCACTTAGTTTTACAATATTGATGAGGCCCCGTCACATAAATAGATGGCCACGCGCCGGGAAAACTACAGGGATACACTCAGCCTACACCTGCACATGACTGGCATTCAGCAACTCTCTCTCTCAGAAAAATAAAGACAATGGTAAAAAGAGAAAGAACAATGTACTGCAATCTTAACGGGAATTTGCCAGTGACTCGAGCTACACCATGTAATGTGTGATTGAAAAACACTTTTTCATCAATGTCGGTATGGGCAAGTACAGACATATGATAACTATGCTCTGTCCATTTTATCCAGGCAGTTTGGGCATGGTTAAATTCTTCCACAGCGTTGCTAATTCTATGGGTATTTCTGAGATTTCTCTATATGCAGGTAGTGGGAGGGGCTAAGATTTGGGAAAAACAAAATCTCAGAAATGCGTTTAGAATTGGCGAAACTGAAGAGGAATTTAACCACGCCCAGACTGCCTTGATAAAATGGATAGAGCATAGCCTGTGAAACAAGGGCTAGAAACAATAATAATCGTATAATTGATTTTCATCCAAAAATTCAGTCTCTAATATAGCAACAGGCTCACATATAGCCCTACTGTACCTCGAGCAACGGAAGACCTGAAAGCTCAATTAAGAGACTAAAAAAGGTAGTGAGCAACCAGAGGGGAAAGACATTAGGTAAATCAGCTCGAAGCTGCGTGAAGCAATAGAGTAAGTTGAAGAAGCAGCAAGCAATAGGCACAACAACTAGAGGTCATTCCTATCATGTAGGTCATCTCTCACGTGGAGAATCCTCACCCACCGCTGCTTGAGCGCCGAACTCTGATAATTTGGGTTTGAGCAGATTCCATGTAGCAAGGAGTTGCCAGAGTTTTCCACTCTCATCTGCAGGCTATATGCACATTTACGAGTAAGAATATTGAGACATTTTATATCATACGAAGCAAAGCCATTACCAGCCCCTGTGTATCTAGGAACACCCACCAACCGCAGAAATATATCACACGTAACACGCAACTTACTAAGGGCCTGTCTCGTCAATTTCTCCTTAAGTGAGTTCCACTATATTGGATAACAACAGGTTTTAAATAGTTGGATCATAGCAGTCTGGGAGCAGATATGAAATGGCCTGAGCATCTGAATGCCTATGGCATTTACACGCCTAACCTGCCGTGCAGTGTCTGCACCGTCATCAAGTTTTTCATCAATGAGACGTCCCAAATACGCAAAGCTGTGTACGTAACCGAACTCCACACCGCTTAGCAATGAATACCTAATCCTGCACTGCTTGCTGCTTGGAGGGTCAAGCAACATACACACAGTCATATCCGTGTTGTACACAATTTCAAACTTCAGAGCTTCATCATCATAAGTATAAATATATTTCAATGAAAAGGCCATACTTATTACTAACAAATTCTTTACTTAGCTTCTCTTGAAATGGTATAATTAATGGTATAATCAGGATTAAATAGGACATAAAAGAAGGGCTGCTCTCCAGATTTACTGATTTTAGTTAAATATATATACCTACATACATGATCACAAGAGGGATTATATTGCAACATAATCATATTGACTAGCAGCCTTGGTGATACCGTAAATATTTTAGTAGTATGTTTAAGCCTTAAGCCTTTAGTATGTCAGGGTCTTGGGATCATCAGAGGCAGATGCTGCAAACCCGAACTTGCCCCAATACGCACTCTACTGCTGTAACGAACTGGGTTTTTGTGCTTAGGAATTTATGTTTATGTTAATGACAGTGACCATTCCCACCGTCCGCTTGGATTACTTTGCATGAAATTTCATTGAGCGTGACCCAAAGCGGCCGCGACCTGAACAGGTCGACAAAAACAGCGNTGCGTTTCAGAGCAGCCATCATATAGAGCATTTTTCATTTGGTTTAATTAGAGTTTGCAGTCAAACTCAGGATGGACTTTGTCAAGTTCGATGACACTGACGAGATTAACAACCGCTGTTCATTCACTGCAATATGGCTGCGAAAATGCCGTATAAAGCTGCTGATGGCTTTGCACGTACGTCGGTACGAATACAGGACAGTGAAATCGAATTGTTCCAGAGTAAACTTTGGGTGATATCGAATATGAAGGTAGTATAGTGGCTGAATAAACTTATATGTATGTATTTGACGCATCCAAACGTGCTTCTGAAAACGTCTTGTATATTCAGTCTTGTATATTCAAAAAGTAAAATGTAAAAGAAAAGATATATGAACAGCATTATGAAAAATATTACTAAAAATATGGATTCCTAATTCCAGTACGCCACAGTGTAGAGGAATATTGTCTCAGCCCTCAACTATGCAAATTTTAATCTAACTTTTAACAGTGATAGCAATGTGTGAAACACACGTTTTAAAAAACGCGTCACTCTAAGTTTTACCAAGTAGTTATGTCAGGGTATCTTTAAATCATTGTCATTATAGAACTTTTTAAACCAATACAAAGCATCCATCGATGAAAATTTTTAGAACAATTTCTACACCCAGTCAGTAAGTTTTTCTATGTTTTTCTGTTCTTTAAGTTAAAATAAAGAAAAGAGATCATGAAAGTTTTCAGAAAAATTTTAAAATTCAGTACCAGGTTTTTGAATTTTTTAATTCTTGAAGTTATAGATATGACAGATAACGATTATCGAAAAAAGTTTTCAAACAACGCATGAATATTATTTTCTGAGAAAGTACTGTTTCTGTTGCGAAAGAGTTAGAAGATCATGATGGTAATTTGGTGTCTCTATCCTACGATCGCGTGGATGTGACACAGTGGGGGCTATAATGCTTAATTTTAAATTAAGATGAAGGTAATTTTATCACAACAGCTTCAAGCAGAACCCATTGGAATTACTGCAAAATTCAGTTTAATAATCAAGAAAACAAAGGCACTGACGAGCAGAGGTGGGCGGTCCGAACAAATATTCGCGAATTGGTTCGGGCTGGCCAAATCCCGGATTTGGGTTCGGACCGGCCAAATCCCGGATTTGGGTTCGGGCCGGCCAAATCCCGGATTTGGGTTCGGGCCGGCCAAATCCAGGATTTGGGTTCGGGTCAGCCAAATCCCGGATTTGGGATCACAAGTTCGGATTCGGACCGATGTCAAAATAGATTCGGTCTTCAGGGTTCGAAACGTCTTTTTTTCGCGAATCCGAACCTCCGCATTCCGAGAAAAATTCTAAAAAAAAACAAAGACGACCAAAAAAACATTTGTTTTCAACCTTTCCGCGGTCTATGTTTCTGTAGCAAATAGAGACGCTTATGACCATTAGCATCCTGCTTCACTTTCTCACTCCTCTCTACTTAATATTTTTAGTAGTATGTTTAAGCCTTAAGCCTTTAGTGTGTCAGGGTCTTGGGATCATCAGAGCCAGATGTTGCAACCCAAACTTGCTCCAATACTCACTCTACTGCTGTAACAAACTGGGTTTTTGTGCTTAGGAATTTATGTTTATGTTAATGACAGTGACCATTCCCACCGTCCGCTTGGATTACTTTGCATGAAATTTCATTGAGCGTGACCCAAAGCGGCCGCGACATGAACAGGTCGACAAAAACAGCGATGTTCCCAACACACTGCCACCGAAAAGGGCCTCTGAATGGAAAATTCGTCTCGAAAAATAATACGCCAAGCCTTTGAGTCTCATTGAAAAAATGTTGGGTCAGCTCGGCTATTGAGTTTGCTTGTCCAAAACTGCAGGGAAGATTGCTGCCCAATGCCCCCTGTGGCGACAAGGGTCAACTACGTACGAGGTCGCCCTGGAATGTTACAAAAGACGGCGGCTCCTGGAATGCAGCAGGTTCTATTTTGCCTCCAAGTTGCACTGCTTTGAGGACTCTGTCAAAGAAAGCCTTGCAGTAGTGAATGGTCAAACGCCTTTCAACATAGGCTTTTCGATACCTAAATTTTTACTTTTTTTCGCTGCCGGTGAGATGCCAGGTGCATTTTGGACCTCCTCAATGCACTCCCTCTGGATGACCCTTCGGGCTGGTCACTTCGGGAGGGTTACGTGAAAAGAAGATCAACGTTCGCTTCGCAACCGTTAGCTACTACTGAAGGAATCGTCCATGACACGTTGGTCACGATGCATAAATTTGAATGTGTTTAAATTCCCTGCTTTTCTGACCTCGCAACTATTCGAATGCTCAATCTCTTTCTTCCTTTTTTTAGGGTTTCTTGCAGTAACGGTTGCTTTTACGATCATAAAGGATATTATTTTCAACTTGAGCAGAGAAAAGATTTTAAAGCCTAATATTTTCCTTGTTATTTTAATACAAAAAAATGCGCATTATAGAGATTGTTTTATTGCTGAAGATGGCTAGCGAGTACTTCCGTTTCAATATTAGATACTGCTCATTATTCTTCTATTTTCTTCTATTGGGAGTAAATCTCTACACACAAATTACGTCCTAGAGAACGAAACAACGTAACCGAGTAAAGACAGATTACCAACTATTTACTCATAAAATACTAAAAACAACGAGGACACGACGAAAAATTGAAGGGTCCCACTACATTAGTTCAAATGCTCAATGCTGGTATTTCTTTATGGGTTTTCACTTGTGCGTAAGATAAGCCCACTTTCTATGCAGAGTACGATGTTAAGAATCCCGTTTGTAGACTATAAGTTATTGCTCACAGGAAGTAGATGTTCTTGTTTGGATATATGTACTGTACAAAGTGAATATACTGATGACAATTAAATATATGACTCGTTGCACAAGAGCTTTGTGAAATTATATACCTGTATAGGTATTATTTAGACAGGTTTTATTGAAACCAATGCTAGTTCTGCTCTTAGCTTTATTTCGAGGAACGGACTTCATCTTCTTGAATTTTGGAAGACCTCGATGGGCAGGTTAGTTAATTAAAGGCATTTCGCTTTTCTATATTTCTATGTTGAATTCGGACGCGTTTCGAATAGAAAATGTCTTGAGAGAAAAGTGCGATTAAAAATTTCAAAAGATTTGGACATATCAAGGTAAGGCATGTATACACGATAAACTGGCTTTCGATTATCGGAATCGCAATCAATTAGCAAAACTCCTACTTTACAGGTTATAAATTTACATTCGTTTGAGTAACGACTTGTTTGGGTAACGGGACGTTCGAACTGCGGGATAGCTGCTGTACCAGAACACTTACCTCACCTGCAACTAAATTCACATTAGTGTCGCAACAAAAGATTCCGTGCAGAATTTGAACAGTAGCAGCACTTCTCCATTGTGCTGTGGCATTGGTACCTTCCATTGTACGCTATTGCACAACAATGGTATTGTGTCCTGAGTTAGCAGAGCTGCACCAGCGAGTTGTGTTGCTGTTGTTGCATCACAATAGATTCAACAAGTAACTTTTTTCCTCGTGTTACAGTGTCTGCTCATCATATTGTGTGCAACAAGACTTGGTAATAATAGCTTGGATAAAGAAGGATTTGTTCGAAGAGTACAATTATTTCACTATAGTTAGGATATTTAGGAATGGAGAAACAATGGTGAAGTAAAGTATTGTCAAGTTTATTAGACTTTAGGCAATTATCAATAATTAGTTGTGATTAGTTATGGGTTGTTTCTTAGTAATATGACATATTATTCTGTTTGTATTAGCTCATGTTACGGCAGCACTGGCCTTCTTGTGCATAATCTATACAATATTTATGTTTATTACCTTACATATAACGAGCACACTATAGCAAAGTTTTCGTTACCATTTCAGTAAAAAAATTTATGAATGGCAGTGACTGAGAACTAGTTCTGAGTTCCTTCGAACTTCTGGCATCTAAAGCTGAATTCAGCTGAAAAAAAAAAACACGCAGTGCAGCTGATGACACGAGAATTCCCAGCTTGGTCACTACCATCCCAATTCTTCACTACTAATGTCACCTTTATACCACAACTTCAGCGGCACCACAATTAATCTTTACCATAACGAGCACTATCACCACTGCCCACCATCCTGGCCTACATCACCACTATCACCGTCTTCACCACCAGTTCCGTACCACCGGCCGCTACCGTCACTACCCCAACTTCACCACAACTACCAGTGCCACTGCCACCACCACTACCACCACCACCCATCACCCCTCCAATAAGACTTCACTAAGCGTCCACAGAAGCCATAAAAACTACGTCTAAGATCACCGAGCAGGCGTCCTAAAATTATTTCTTACGACCAATAAAAACTTGCCGACCTCCACACCAATGCAGAAAATGAAAAAAACGCCGAAATCCCGAAAAGTGAGATTCACTTCCCCTCCTATCCAGGGAGAGAACAATGTCAGACTTTTTCAAACTATTGTTCACTACTAGGCGTTCCACGAGTAGTGTTATTGAAATCCTTTCCCTGATGTCCGTAGATTTTATATTGGATTTATCTCTACCTACTAAAGTGCATGACATCCAAGAAGATATATTTATATACCATATATATATATATACACACACACACACACCAAAATTTTTCAAAATACTGTTGCCTTCGAAGAACCATAGGCATGGTGCACTTGAAATCCAGGCTTTAATATCTTTAGATTTAATATTTGCATTAACTCCTTCTTGTAAAAAGCATTGAGGTACTCGTTCAGTACCACGCGCTCTATGCATAGTATTACTAAAATCTGTTCTAGATATCCTTAGATTACTGCGTTTGTATTAACTATCCTAAACAACACTGCACTACGGAAAAGGTTAACTTGCTCCTTTACAGAAAGCATGCATTTCTTCAGGAAGTAAATTTTTTTTTCGTTTTTAATCCTGCCGCAAGTTGAGGTTAAGTTATAGTTCAAGTCAGACATTATGCCTGCAGAACACACTTCACTATATCAGAACTGTAGCTCCTATACTATCTAATTCTGCAAATGTAAAAATGCAGTTATTTGTATTAATTTGTAAATTCGTTCTGAACTTTGCGTCATTGCGGTAATTGTTGATCTCAGAAGGCGCCCTCTGTGTAAATTATAACGTAGATACCAAGCTAGCCCACATTATCCTCAATGAGTTTTCGATTATTATATTGCAAGCGTTCAAACAGCGAGAAGACAACTCACTAAGTTACTTGCAGGGCTATAACTCCAAATAATAAATAGTGCATTGAGCCCAGGCTACAAACACAATCGACTTCTTTAGCCCAGAAAACTGCTTCAAATATCACGTTGCAGTTCCTATGTTACTAACAGTAGAATACTATACCGTTCTTAGTGTCTTACGTTTTCGAATAACCGAAAATTGAGAGTTGTCCAGTACTGCTGTCAACCATGCGATTACCCGGGTGCTCTCTATAACTGTCCTCCAGGTCCCACCACGCCATTATATGCCGCCTAGCTGCTGCGATCATAGCGATGCTCTGCACTTAAGATGCAACAATATAAAAAGTATCGAGAGAAGTTGGTGAGCTTGGAAGTAACGGAGCATGCTGCTGCCTCGAAGTTAAAATGACTTAGAAATATATGCAGCAGCAGCGTAAGTAACACGGCCGCCTAACTTTGCAGGCAATATTGACGCTGTGTTTGCCAGAGCAAAGTCTAATGAGACGCTGATGATGGAGCCTCCCAACGTCTGTCTTTGCATGGGTCCAGCTGACAGGTTGAACAAACTGGAGGATTCGATGCACCGGGTCAAGAAAGTTACAAATGCTGTAAATTGGAAGAATGATTATACGGGTCTTGAAACCTCGTAATATTTCACGGAATAAATTTAAGTGAGGCGTATAATACAACAGTCCACGGCAACTATAGCCTTTGAACTGCAGAGTTAAACAGAGATATGGGGAAAACACAGATAGTGGAAGGGACAGAAGCACAACTTCTAAGTGCACCTCAAATTTATCATTCGAGACCTTTGTGACGTCATCATTGTTTCCTGACGTGACTGGAAATATCGACATGGCACTGGTATCATGGATACAGACATGACGTTGGTATCATGGATACAGACATGACGTTTAATGCAAGCTTGCACTTGTGACTTCATCAATGTCACTAATTACCCCGCAAAAATATGTGTCTAAGGGAAACTACATCAATTATTTCTCTGAGGAAATTTAAATTATGCGTATCGTGTTTACTACTCTTGTGTTTCAAGTGTTTCATTTGGAGGGCTAATTTCTGCAAGATTAACCCTCGAAGAAATTACTTTCATTTCTTGAGCAAAAGTCAAAAAGTTGCTTAATTTATTTCCTATTGCTTGTTTTTTTGCTCACTTGTTGTCATCTGATGTTGTGCAAGAATAAAACACATTTTTATCATGATGGACTGTTTACATATTTGTTTTCTTTATTGTGTCTTAGCCTCATTTATTTGTATTTTATTCTTTATTTACAGTGCGCCTTCACCAAGTATTCATTCGGTTCGAGCACACCTCCGGTTTTGACTACATAAAATGTCGTACTTGTTTACTGGCTCAGTTGTTCTTCCTTGAAATCTCTTTTTATAATAATGTATTATAATGAATATAGTAAACTAAAAAATTTTCGACATTTTTTCTTATTACATATTGATTTTAGCTTCAGTCTACCTGAAGTTGTCTCTTGTCGAAAATAGGAAAATATTATTTTACTTACCATGCTGCTGGTTTTGCTATTCATGAGCATTTCTTAAAGTTAAATGGTTACCTAAAATGTATAGTGACTGACCATTTGCTGCATTGTTATTTCACTGTTCTAAATAATATATTTGTGATATCAAAATAAAAAGATGCTATAGCGTATACTGTAAAACTTTATCTATACTATTGTTAAGGTACTGTACACTATCCAACGGTGTAGTCACCCAAATATCACGCGTTTGTACATCATATTGTATCTAAGTAGCCGAACTTATCAAACATTTCCGTGCCTAAAATGGTCCAAGCATTTCCGCTGCATTTACATAAGCGCTCTCTCTGTGCTGCCGTGAATTTTTAACCCCCTTCACAGTACGCCGAATTTGCACCCCTTGCTAACCCACCAAAAATTTTGCTCTGCTCCTGACGCCCGACAGTTTGACGCATCCAGGCGGGTTTCCCTTTCTCTAATTGCATTTGATAAGTGCTGACTACACCCGTGCAGATTTCCTAGCTTGTTTCATTTAGCTTGTAAAACCTGGCAAATGAAACGACATTCTGGAGCAATGCGCATTCCTCCCAACACCGACGAAATTCCAAGCCTACTTATTGGCTTCCGAGGGAATTTCGGACTCATGCTTAATTCTGGCGGGTATTCCAGCCAGGGTGCAGTGCAGACCTGCACTTTTATCTTGAGCACCCACTGCATTACTTTGCATGCATTGATCTCGAATTAAATTCCTAGCACACCATTAGTATCCTGACAATAGTTGAACTCTCTGACCATTGTGACAAGCGCGATGCTGCTACTGCAGAAAAGTAGGTTCTGTTTTCTGCAGATTGTTGATTTAAGACGAAGTGATTTGAGGAAACTTTGCGCGCATTGTTCTCGAATTAAATTCATGGCAAGCCATTAATCCAAAAACAAATAAAATAAATAATACACATCATTAGGTACACATAGGACAGGGTACAATTGCATGAAATAGAGCTTTTCAAGTGTTACATTAGATACAAACATCGGGTAATACTATTATTAACAAACTACAATGCATTGCCGCCCATTGTTTGGCCCCTGTTTGGTAACAGTATGCGCTGCTATTAGCTATGGTAGTTACTAGCTCTGAAACAGATGGCATTTAGCCTTTTCAGAGCCGTGAAAAAACATCTTGAGTCGCATGTTACCCATTGCAGGGAGCTTCCGCGTTTATACTCTACATTTGTCCTTGTCATCATGAAAGTCATTGATGATTTTATGACCCAGGTAAGAGAAGCTATTCACATAAGTCAGATCGACACCATTAAAGAGAGTAACTTAACCGGTGGGCGCAGATAACTTCTCCTAGGTTTAATATACATGTAGACAGCTTCAACAGTGTTCTTTTCAATATATTCAACATGCAGTTTGCTAGTCTTGTTCTTGCAAATGAGAGCACTTTTTTGTAGCCCACGGGAATGGGAGAGGCAAAGACCATGTCATCAGCATAGTTGAGCGCAATTTACAGTATTACCACTAATTCTGAGCTCCACTCCGACTGCGTTCACTTGGGTGTGGATACTGTCATCAAAGATATTATTTTTGAGACTTGGGGAGAGCTGCATGAAAATTTACTGTTCACTGTTGCATTGTCTGATTATTGTGATAAGCGTGATTCTGCCTTTACAAAAAAAGTGGGCTCAGTTTAAGACAATACCTCAGACGCTGTTATGTAAGGTTCTGCATGTATTATTGTCATATTAAATTGTTGTCACACACACACTATGACTTGGTTATCTTAACAGTTGACATAGTCTCAAGGAGTTTGGCCCCATGAGCGATATAATCGCTTTTAGCAGGCCGTTCTCTTTTTAATTGTGAATGCTTTTAACAAATTGTATTATAATGTCTGTACCTATGTGGAGAACAATAAAGGTGTAAAGGTGTATCCCGATAATGGTTGATCACTCAAAGTATTATGACAAAAGCCATTAGGTTCAGCTAATTGCAGTATGGTGATCTGAAGAGCTGTTATCAAAAATGACTTTGTGTTTATTGACCTCAGATTAAATTTTCAGCCCACCATTATCCCGATAATAACTAAACTCTCTCTGCATGTAAGCAAACGTGATACCGTTACTGTGAAAAAGTAAGTCCACTCCATAATTTTGACCTGGGACGTAGTTATTTATGTAAAACAATTTTTCCATTTTAAGTAGAGGAACTTCAAAATCCGATTTCCGAATTTTAGAAAGTTTATTTATTTTCACAGAAAGACCATGACTAAACAATGATCAAGCAGCAGTGCCTTTGCCCATAGCTTCTCATAATTAATTTCAGTGAATAGTATAATAATCATAGGTTCATTAGTTTTCTGTTTAATCCATCACCTTTTCTTACCCCCTTTTAATAATTCTTGATTGTGTGTCAATTTGTTAGTAGGATTATATTGATCTGTTCATATCTGCATTTCCAAAAAATTACTTTGATTTACTTTACAGCACTGAAGATGGAATTTTTATGATTCCGAAACGTTTGCTTTTTAAGAAAATGAAACTTTTAACCGTGGTTCTCTCTTTTTTATTGAACTTTAGATTTCCTAGTAATCGCCCTATTAGTGAAATTAAAACAATAGTGATTATTAAATTTTGATTCTTAACAGGGTAACCGATACTTACAAATACGATGTGTGGGGAACAAATAAAATTATACGGAGCACTTAACACAGTATAAGGTACTTGACAGACGCGTGTGGTCAATGATGTAAGCGTATTGCATGCAAATGATGCATTCATCGGGTATATGGCTCATCTATGCGTTGCAATTTTGTTTGACACACCTATATGATGTATATGATGTATAACTGAAGTGCAGAGAAGTTAATTGATGCAGAATGACGGTAAATGACATTCATAAATTGTGTACTATGATGATCATAAACGGTATCTGTCGTCTACATATGAAGTAGGGTTAACACACAGGATATATAAAGCTGACAAGTGGAATACGAGCATGGTGCCCACAATATACGCTATACGACGTAAATGCTTTGTACATGCAGAGATACGATTTATGATGGACATATACAACATGCAGGGTAAATTTATGGTAAATGGTTAATTTTCACCACATGACCTATAGATATACGGAATCGTGACAGGTCATTTCGCCGTGATGAAAACATAAATGACGTGATAATATATAAATTATACCCAACCACGCCCAACCTAGTATGCTATTATTAATATTACTGGGATAGTTTCAGCTTCAGCTTTTGGCCCACATAGGAAGTCGTGCAGCAAAACTTCCCAGGAAAAGAAAGGGTTATGAAAAGAAAAGGTGGATTAAAATGAAAAATACAGTAACTTAAAATGCAATGGTGCACAACATCACCGGTCTTAGTCATTAACTAAGCATGAATAATGATAAAAAATATCCAACTAATGCATAATGAACAACAAATTTCCAAATCAAGTCTTTTCCTAAAAAATCTCCTACTGCAGCTTGAAATACCACAATTCCCATGAAACTTGCACATTTTGGTCATTTACTGACATGATCGAGTAACTAAAAATGACTAAGATTTTGTCCATCGGCAGTCCCCCTAAAAATCGTTAGTTAGGCTGGTGTTACCATTTCTGTTCCTTCCTTTGCATGGCTTTTAAATAGATTCTTACTTTGGCTATTGTTGCTATAATTTGTTCTTCTTATTTACGTCCCTTAGTGGGTTATAGTGAATGCTTTCGTCCCTTACTTTATTCCGACAATTTCGTATATGTTTTCTTTCTCTATTTTACAGCACTAATGATATGGATATATTATGTTCCGAAACGTTTGCGGTATACATAGTAAACATGTTTTTTACATGTAGTGTGGTTTTCCTTTTTATTCTACGAATTGTTTCATTTTTAGAGATAACTTAAATATTGATGTTGACTTCCATGCTCAAAATACCTTGAAAATTCTGTGCACAAGGTAAACAAAGTTTAAGTGTTGACAATATAGCATGATCAATTATAAAATTTTAATGAAACGTAGTCCCTTTCATTTTTAACACATTTTAATTACTTTTAGTCACTCGGTTATATCTTAGTAAATGACAGAGATGTGCAATTTTCTGGTGAATTATGGTCTTTTAAGTCCCAATATGTGATTATTAACTTTATTTCATTTTTCTTCGAGAATGAGTGGATTTGGAATTTTGTCAGTGATTATTTTTTAGTTCGATTTTTCTATTATTTCATGTGTAGTATATGACTAAGCTCGGTGATTTTGTGTGTCATTGCATTCAAGGTTATTGTAGTTTCATTTTATTGCACGTTTTCTTTTCATTATCCTTTCTTTTCTTGGGAAGTTCTGCTGCTGAAGCTGAAACTTTTCATAATAGTAAAAAATGCATATTAGCTTTGGCGTGGTTGGGTGTAATTTATATATTACCTCGCCATTTATATTACATCACGGCGAAATGCCCTCACGGCGAATTGACTGACGGCGAAATGAACTTGAATCACATAGCATATGATTCAGATACTGTGTATGATTCAAATGTACAATGCACGGCACACTATACAATATTTAATGCAGAGTTACTGTATGTGAAGCAAAAGCGCCGCATGTAATATAAATATGCGGTAATTCAAGCAGATGTAAAGGATAATGAAATGGATATAACGTGCATGGCGCAGCATTCGTTGTGTGGTATACAGGTATACGGAGTGCATGTAACACAGAGATGCGGTGCATTAAGCAGATTTGCGCTATATGACGTGCAAATGCGGAGTTTGACGCAGTTTAATGTAATATGATGCAAATATAGGCCGAGATATATGGCGTATAAAACAGTACGTATGACGCAGACATGCGCTACATGCACGACAAAGATATAAGGTCTGTAACGGAGATATGTTGTAGGGTAAGGCTATGTAGGTATTAGGCATCCCCGTAGTAGAATGGGGCATTGACCAGCAGTTTTACACACATATGTTTTAGCTCTTACTTTTGAGCTGTTATATAAAACACGGTCCTTGATTGGCCCATAGATAGCCTAATCCAGTGCTAAATGCCTCATGGAAAACACAGTACAGCAGAATAGAGTGTGTGAAGGTTGGTGCTTCAATGGTCCAGTGGTGCCTTATGGCCAGCTTTGCCCTAGATGACGTAGATATGCGACGCGTGACGCAGATACGCCGTACACGACGCAACTACACGTCGCACACAACCCACACGCTCCACAGCACATCCCGACACCCAGCTACATGCAGCACCCCAGCGGCGCATACATTACAGGAGTTTACCGTTCGTCGAACTCGTGAGGTCCCCCGGATCAGAGAAGGGACGGTGTGCGGAGTGTGACCATGCGACATGTTTCGAATTCCTTTTGCATTTATTTAACTGATATCAAAGTGCGATGCTCTCTGGCCAGGCGCAATTCACGCTTACAGTGGCGGATGCATGGGGCCGATTAGCGCCCTCAGGACCATCTCCAAAGGGAATTTTGGACAGGCAAAATGAGTTCTTTGGTCGACGTGCAGCAGAGGTGACGTTCCCTTGCCCTCCCCCCACAGAGGTGGCGGGTCTGCCTCGGTGCCGGAGATGCAGCAGCTCTTGATCTCATCAAAGAGATTGAATGATGTGCTGGAATTATTTCACCTCTGTCGAGTGTCATGAAGTTAAGCCGTTTCTGTAACCTGCTCCACAAATGGGTGGTGCTGCTGGTGGCATTGGTGGTGTCAAACAGAGAAAGAAAAGTATCTCCTATTTCTGAAAAGCCAAAGCATGTTACGTAATACTTTTCATTATGAAATGAACATGAAGGCATTATGATATCTGACAAAATTGCTCATACTGTATAAACTGCAGTAAATTTTCACATGCGTATGATTTTCGTAAGTGCTAAGATCTTGAAGCACAGTGCAGGTGTCTTCCTTTACAAATATAGAGAAGCGCACTGATTTACAGCACTTTTTCACATCTTTACTACCATTTCGTTTACAGTCATCTGTAAAGCCTAAAATTCAGTAATATTTGCAATTTATTTACGCAGCAATATTAGAAGTTGAGTTTGCGCATACAGTACAGCTGTAGCTACTCCTTTGGGGCTAGTTGGCCTATACCTGCAGCACGATCCAGTGCCTGTGGGTTTCCCAGGGGGGACAGTCAAAGTTGACTTTACCTTTTTACCTTTCCGGCCTAAAAGAGGTTTCCCACTTACTGCCCATGCAATTTTCTTTGTTGGTTTTTGACATGACCTAATATGCATAGACACACATAGTGTCTCATGAATCACAGTGTTACCTAAAGAGTTATCTGGCTTGATTCAAATGTGCACTGAATTAATTCATCGTTAATACTCACGGTCTGCCTTGGTTCCGATGACTGCTGCAGACCCCGCACTGCCTCAACTGCAATTGAAAGTATTAGAAATTACGTGCTTTTCGATAGCGTTTATTAGTGAGAAGTAGCACTTGCATCAGCCATCATTGATATACATACAATGCCTAGACATAAGTATTTGCACAAGTCTATTTTTTATGTATTTTAAAAAATTTAGGGACTGGTTTAGGATAATTAATACAGGAAGTTTATATAACATATATATAATAGATTATTATTAATCAAGTTCGGTTGTAAAACACGGCACCACTTTAAAATCAAGGTGAGGGCAAAGACGATTGATCTAAACCACACTATTAAAATTTGGATCTAAATTTGAACGTTTCGATCAATAATTTTCTGCGTAAACTGAAATCGTCCTCAATCATTACGGAAACTTTGTATAATAATCTTTATGTTAGCGGTTCAGCACCTGGAATTTTATATGGCTTGCCTAAAGTTCATAAAATTGATTTTAGATCAAAATTTCAATTAAGGCCTATCTTTGCCGCATATAAGACTCCCTTATATAAGATTGCCAAATATTTGGTTCCTATCCTCAACCCTTCGACTTCCAATGAATTTAGTGTTGTTCATTTGCTAAAGATATTTGTTCTATTCAGGGTGCGGGATCGCTTTACATGGCGTTCTTTGATGTCGAGAACTTATTTACAAATATCCCATTAACAGAAACAATTGAAATTTGCATAAATCAACTTTTTAATGTTAATACAACAGTTTTAGGTATGACCAGAAGTATTTTTAAAACACTACTAGAACTTGCAGTCCGTTACTC
>LQNS02276621.1:214373-242940 GCA_001587735.2 Parhyale hawaiensis
CACACCATGATGCTGCCCCCTCCATGCTTCACGGTGGGGATGGTGTTCTTGGGGTCATAGGCAGTACCACGTTTCCTCCATACATGCCGAGCTTCGTTTCGGCCAAAAAGTTCTATTTTAATTTCGTCAGACCACATAACCCCTTCCCAAAACTCATTTCCTTTGTCCAGGTGGTTTTTGGCAAATGTTAAGCGGCTCTTGGCATGTTTCGTTGTAAGAAGAGGAGTTTTGCGAGGAGTGTAAGAATGAATGCCAGTACGGTTCAATTCCCGAACAATAGTTTTCTTGCTGACATGTACTCCCTGAGACGCCATTTCACTCTGAATGTCAGCACGAGTTGTCATGGGGTCATTAGTCACCTTACGTAGCATTTAGCGCCGAGGACGACAAATGGTCTTACGCGGAGCTCCAGCTCTTGGCAGGCTGGAAACCGCCCCAGTCACTTGATGCTTGCGGACTATTGCTCCAATCGTTGAAAGAGGAACATTGACACGTTCTGCTATTACTATATAAGTTAATCCCTCACTACGAAGTTGAATTATCCGTTTGCGAGTAGCTTCATGGATTTCTTTAACTTTGGGCATTGTAGTGAGAGTGTGCGCGACTTCAGTGAGGTCTAGAGAGGTAATGATTGTGCTGGTTGTGGTTTGTTTACTTTGCATTTGTTTCGAGACGTTTCGTGAACGTTTTAGAATAATTTCCAAACTGATTTATTCAAACTATACTATTAAATATCAATGATTCAACATCATATTTATTTTCGTCAAATACTTTTGTCCCTCATTACTTTTACTTGAGTTAAATTTTCTTTCTATAAGTGCACATATGACTGTTCTGTTTCAATATTCTATTATATATATGTTATGAAAACTTCCTGTATTAATCATCCTAAAGCAGTCCGTAAATTTTTTAAAATAGATAAAAAATAGCGTTGTGCAAATACTTATGTCTAGGCACTGTATATCTAAGGTTGAATAGCCTTTGGATGCAGCGAGCATAGCGTCCAAGTAAATACTAGGCCTATGCTAAGCAATTATCAGAGTAACCCACTGAAAATTTCCAACTGGGGATCTTAGCTGATCATAAGCATCAGTGTGACTGACAGACATCAAACAGCTCTCTAGAAACTACAAAATTGGCCATTTTTCTATTTCTGCGAAACTACTACAGCTACTTTCTGGTATTTCATTTGTCAATTGTTAGTCATCTCAATACTCATTTATTGTAATCAGCTTCATATCCGTTTAGTGTCAAGAAGTTTTCGCCTCAGGTATATTATTCTTCCTCTCTCTCTTTCCGTTTTTTCCTTGTTTTTACCAATCAATTTGTAGTTTTTTAAATAAATTATTCTCCCATGTACGCCCTTTTTCGCTTAATATTTATCTTTAGTGCAGGTATGAGGGACCTTACTTATACTACCATTTTTTACTACTCAGGTATAACTCATGTGCTACTGGTTACATTGCTCTCTTCTTTAGTTTTCAGTACTAAATTCTAATCATGCAGGCTGCGCAGTGTTGTCTTACTGAAAGATTTGAATTTGGATGTCTTATCCTATTTTGTCTATTGGCTCATCCATGTGTCTATTATCTCATTATATGTATTAGATGCATTACCCTTTTCCTATCACTTTAATTTTTCTCATTTCACTCATCATTTTCCATACCTGTACAGCAGCCACTATCATCTTATCACAATTTAATTTTTAAGTAGACAACGCATTCCTAAATGTGCTCTGCTCAGTTTAGATACTTGCACCCACCCATTTTCGCTTCACCAACAGTTAAGGTTTTAGACGCACTATCACTGTCCCGCTGATCCATTCTTCTTCCCCTTCACATTTCTCGATGGTCTAAAAATTATTGGCGACAGCCCAAACCCGCCCCGCATTAGTGGAGAATTTGCTTCTGCGGTCTAGAGTTTCGGTTTTAATTTCAAGTGTCGCTCTTCGGCGCGAGGGCGGCCTCCCGGGGGCCTCGGCTGCACTCGGTGGGCGCTCGGGCGCAGCCCTCACCCACCCCCTCAGCTGCTGGAAGTGTGGGCTATGTCGTAAGTCCCTCTGTAAGTGGCAACTCTTCAGTGAGTTGTCTTATTCTATATAAATCGTAAAATTTTCTACGAGTTATGAGACCCTTAGTAAGTCTTTCTTTCAGTCGTAAGCCTCACTGTGTGTCGTAAATTAAGTCCCTGTTTAATCATAAATCTCTCCTCTGGAAAACGCAAATCTCACTGTAAGTCGAAAATCTCTCTGCAAGTCGTAAAACTCTTTCTAAATCACAAGTTTCTTGTGGAAAATTTTTCTGTCAGCCATAATTAAGCCACTCTGTAGGTAAGCGTTGGTATCTGCGTGATATAATTCCTGCAAGTTTTAAGTATATTGGCAAGTTTTGCGTCTTTCTGTAAGTCGTAAGTCTTTCAGTGAGTCTTAACCCTCTCTGCGAGTCGTAATTCTCTCTATAAGTTGTCGCTGTCACTGTAAGTCATACATCTCTCTGTAAATCGTAAATTCCTGCATAATTCATACATTTCTCCTCTGGAAGTCGTAAGTCTTCACATAAGTCGTAACTCAATCACTCTTTCAGTTGCAAGTCTGTACGTTTTATATATTTGCATAGCTATTTATAAGTTTCTCTGGCAGTCATGGGGATCTATATATTATACATCATTCTACAAACCATAATTATCATTGCAAGCCGTCCCTATGCATTTGGGTCCGGTACTTTTTGGCGCCGATTTTTTGGCGCCATGATTTTCTTGGCGCAACAATTTTTTGGGGCCGAATATTTTGGCGCTGATTGAAATTGAAACAGGATCTATGGACTAAATGAAATTACTGTCGAACCTTCTATTTTCGATTAATATCTAAAAACTAGAGAGCACTCTGAGAGCGCATACCTCCGCCAAGCAAAGCAACGGTAACGGAAAATTCAAATTGGATCTGAAACCATGATTTTCTTTGAATGAGCACCAAAATCTAATCATTTATACCTTTTGATAGTATAAACAATTCCTGTAATTTTCATGAAGATCCGTAAACAACTTTTTGAGGTATGCTGCTAACAAACATTAGGATAAACATAAGTCAAACACACAAATAAACCAACCTATCATCACCAATATTTAATCATTCATGTCTTTTACCATTAGTAACAACTCCTGTAAATTTCATTAAGATCCATTCATAACTTTATGAGTTATTGTGCTAACAAGCATAAAATAAATCATAGCGATAAACAAACAGATCATCCTAACAATTTTGTCATTTACTCTTCGTATTATAAATAATAACTCATATAAATATCATGAAAAGTCATCATTTGTTTTCTGAGTTATGGCCTTACGAAAAAATAAGCAAACAGACAAACAAACAGACAGATGACCAGATGTTCACCAAAAGTTAATCAGCTGTTACTGCTATCATGCCTAACAACCCCTTTAAGTTTCGTGAAAATCCGTCAGTAACTTTTTGTGTAATCTTGGTGACAGACATACACAGAGACAAACAATAACAGACAAAGAGACAGACAAACATGACAAAAATATAACTTCCTTGGCGTAGGTAACTAACATTGAAATAGTCGCACAATACTTAAAATGCGCTCGTCAACTGTGACGTACTAAAGAAGATAACATCAACACTGTATTGACAGAAGTTATTTATTTAATGCATCTCGTGACTGTCGGCTAAACCACGCACTTGTTCTAACGGCTCTTTCTCTAACCTAACGTAACCATACCTTACCTAACCATACCGTACCTAACTATAAGTAACCTAACCGTACCTAAACTAAATATAACTAAAATATAACCAAATATAAATATAACTAAATATAATATTGTGCGCCAAAAATTCGGCGCTGAAACATCGGCGCCAAAAAAATGGGGCAAAAAAAATCAGTGCCAAAAGATCGGCGCCAAAACATCGGCGAAAAAAAAAAAAAATCGGCACCAAAAAGTTCCATTCCGATGTATTTGTGCCAGGGCTAGTGTGACAGAAAATCCTAACTCCTGCGAGTCGTAATTTTTTCTGCAAGAAACAAGTCCTCCTTGAAGTCGTAAATTTTTCTGAAAGTTCAAACTTTTTTCTGCAAGACCCTTTGTATATCGTAATTCAATAGCTTGCGAGCCATAATTGTCTTCAAAGTTCTTGCTATTATTGGATTTTCCTGTCAAAAGAGCTCATATTCCTTGATGAAAACTTGAAAATAACAGTATTCTTATAATTACCGTTCACTTATCTTATCATATGTTCATTTTTGCTAGTTTGATCCTCTGGGCGGAACAAGAAGGTTCCAAACTTCTGTTTATGTTAACAGGAGTCACTTGCAGCAATTTTCATTTGTGTTATTCATAGTTACCTCCTCTATTCTATAATGAGCAAGTCTTATACATACTATATAAAAACTTATGCATACTGACTCTTTGAACACCCTCTACAAAATTATGGAAAAGTTGCAAAGGGAAAAATTCTTGAGGTATGTATTCTATGCGAATACAGGTGCACATGCCGTAACTTTCCGAACATTGTGTACGAAATACTGTATTTTTCGTTTGAATAATTGTTGATGGATACCTCTGTATCCTTGATAAGTAATAGTGTATAGGGATTTTCTAGCACATTCTATCAAACNAAATTCTTGAGGTATGTATTCTATACGAATACAGGTGCACATGCCGTAACTTTCCGAACATTGTGTACGAAATACTGTATTTTTCGTTTGAATAATTGTTGATGGATACCTCTGTATCCTTGATAAGTAATAGTGTATAGGGATTTCCTAGCACATTCTATCAAACTATAAAGGATTCTTTCAGGCAGAAATTCTTGAGTCTTACTCCTACGTTTCATTGTTTTGGAGAAAAACACACGGCGCGTCCCTGGAGTCAAAGTGTCAGTGGTGACAGCTTCAGTATCGATCGCACGCACGTAGCGAGGCCCGCACGTCGTACGGAGACAGGCAGTTTAAAGTGTACGAGGAGCTCTGTTTAGTTAGGTCTGCATTAGGAATCACTTATGGATCGAGAGTGTTGGTAGATCGGATAGAGAGGCCCGGGAGACAACACTGCTTTCTGAACCCCACTCTCTGTTTGTCGACCGGTCCTGGCAACGATGGAACAACTCCAAAGAGCGCCCACGACAAACCCTGACTGCACTTCACCCACAGATTAGTGCCTCCCGAGCTTTGTATAAGGCTATAATGAGCACACAGATGATATACTCGTTAGTTTGATTCTGTAATAATGGGATTAGGATATTGATTGCTTTTGGCAGTGTTTTAGGCACCGAGGTCGCTATAAAAAAAAAAGAAGAGAGTATTTTAAGCGTATAGCCATTGTAATAAGTAATATTTCTGCAGATAAAATTCAAATGAAGGTTTCATTGCACAATTGCAACAACCCCAAGCGAATAATATTAATTTATTCTGTGGAATTAACCTTGTTAGAACGCTAAAAAATCGATCTATGGCTTGTCCGAGGGACCTATGTCTTGTTTCTATAAAAGCTCTAACAAAAACTTCAGCATTGAGTTCACAGGTCATCTCTATCATTCTGCTACCATGATGCGACTCTTCGCATGTTATTATTTCTAAGAGAACGGTAGATTAATTTATGTAGGATGTAATTACATGCAGTGAGGAGTACATTCGAAGGAGCTATACATTTCCCCCAGGAAAAATTCATCATAGTCCTCCGCAATGGGTTACCTCTGTGAAAGACGAATGAAATCTTAGTTTCTCGTACGTATAGCATTGCTTCATTGCTTAGAACGTCCTTTGCAAAGGTATAGAATTATTTAAAGTGTCAAGTATCGCTGACACTCAACAATATACGGGCTTCAGCCCTTTTAAAAACTCTTCTGCTGCAAGACAATTGCCTCATTTTAGTCGCTAAAAAAATATATATTTATCGGTCATCATAAATCAATAAAAATAAGTATTTATTGTTATTTGACTTCCATATGTAAGTAAAAGCGGTGACTGGAAATAAGATTAAGATTGTCAGAGAAAGAAAGAATATGATATAGAATAGCAACACTGGGGTCTATAAAACATATAAATACAAAACTATAGATTTTTCCCTAACCACATATTTGGCCACCCCAGGAGCTGATTTATGACTTTAGCTCTTGGAGCGGCCAACAATTCTGTTAGTGCTTCTTACATATTTCAGCAATTCTGATATCAGTCATCTAAACCTCCTGGGATCGGTGGCGGAGTTGCACGCATCATCGTTGAAATTTATTGTCTGTTTCTGTATCCCCTTTCTGAGACCGCGGCAACGCGAGTGTCTTGGCAAGCTTTGAGTTTTCCTCTCATTTGGTTACACGTAATCCTGGAATTTACCTCCAGCTATCACAGCACTTGTTTCATTCTTGAACAGCAAGCTAGCTGTGTGCTCAGAAAATAGCAACGTGCTTGATTTTCAGGAGCGAAGTACCCATCGGGAGCAGTAAACCGGCGTACCAGAACTCCTCCAAATCGTCGATGAGACGAGGCTTTCCTCAACCAAAGCCTGGAGTCCAGCACGCGTGCCTCAGCGACAGGCCGGGAGCTTACTGCACTCGTGCTCTCAGATGCTCCGTTTGCTCCTATGATTTACACAGACTTGGAGTATGATCCACACAGCACAAGATGGCACCCTGAGGAGTGTCACATGAAGGGCCATTATGACGAGCTGCGAGTGACGGTCGTTCCTTCCTGTCGAGCGACGTTCGAGCGCTCTATGTCTCAGTTACCTTTTGCACTAATCTTTTCATCAGAGCCATTTTCAATATTTGAGCGAGATAATGTCATGAGATTAGTTTAAGGCAGTCCGGAACTTCAACTCCGAGCGTTCAGTTCACTACTTTGGACGGAGGTTCAGTCATGATGATTTTATGACTTGAACATGAAACAAGATCCAAAGTGGTGGACCGAACGCTGAAAATTAAAGTTCCGGACAAGTGAAAGCTAATTGGGATGGAGCTGCTCGTTGTGATGCGGCTGATCTGCCTCGCCCTGAGACAGCTCTACATTATACTGTACCGCTCCGTCGGATGACTCTATCACACTGAAGCATTACGTAGTGTTGATTCTTGAACCAAGTCCTGTGAAGAGCATTTATTTCTTGCATGCAGGGCGGATAGCCAATGACTTTTTAGGTCTTTTGTGGAAAGCTTTGCTGAGTCCAGCAAATGAGAAATTTCCAGTTATTTTTAAAGCGTCTGCACAAACTGCAGTCATAACCAGTCTATCCATTTCTTGGAGATATGTAGCTGCGCAGTCCGGGGCATTTAGTGACTACAGTAGGCGGCCAATTTAACACGATTGCTGCCCGTGTTGGAGGTAGTTTTGTTTTAGCAACACATGAATGTACACGCAGGGAATTCTCTTTAGCACTTAGTCTATACTATCCTTTCAAAAAGTTAATTTACTCAGACTCCTGTTTAGATTTACACCTTGAAATGTAAATGTAAAGTTGCCGTTACAGAGAGATTTTTTTCTGAGTGTAGGACGGATATCATCTGCCAAAGTGGAACAGCGTGGCGGCGCTGACCTGCTCTGTTCTAACCGCCTGACGTCGAGGACAAAGCAGGCAGGTGCGACGGTGTCTTCATGCGTAGGAAAGTCTGTGAATAGAAGCGAATGTTAATCCATATGTGCCTACTGTACCCAGCAGAGACTGGAACGAATAGAGCCATATCTGCCAGAAGAGCTGTTCGATTCAAGTATGAAAGGGGTATGTTATGTCATGTCAGAATAAATTTTTGTCGACACCTTTTACCGCCCAATATACTACACTCGTGACATATTACGCATAACACTATTTTGTTATTACATCCGCCTAGGAGATTATCTTTTATTAAGTTTTTTTGTTTGTCTGTCACCCAGATAACTAAAAAGTTATGGATGGGTATTTACAATAATTGCAAGGATTTGTTATATATGTAAAGGCAAACAGATGATTAACATTTACTGTTAACATCCGTTCAACAGTTTATTTGTTTGTTTGCTTGTCTGATTTTTTTATCTTGGCAAACTACTTTAAAAAATTACGAACAGATCTTCACGAAATTCACACGATTTGCTAGCAAAGTGACGAAGAGTAAATAGCAAATTTTCGTGAAGATTTGTTGGTCCATTGATTGTCTCTATGTTTTATTGAATGCTTGTCAGCAATATAACTCATAAACTTTTCAACGGTTCTTCATGAAATTTGCATTAACTGTTGAGCTGTCACACGGCACGAATAACTAAATTTTGGTGACGATCGGTTCTTTCGTTTGTGCGGTTGATTTAATGTTTGCCTTAGTATTTATTTATTTATTTATTTATTGAAGATTTGTGTATTTATCAGAATAGAACTCAAGAAGTTACGGACGGATCTTTAAGCAACGCACACAAATTATTGTCATTAATGTTAAGAGGCACAAATGACCAAAGTTTGCGACGATCAGTAAAGATAAAAAAGAAATCCAAATTTAAGATAAGATTTGATTTTTTCGTTAATGTTGTGTAATGCGCTCCGAAAAGTGTTTTTGTGTAAAGGTTCAGCACATGGTTAATTTGCTGTAGTATATTATACCTAAAACCATATGCATGCGATTTCCAGCGTCTTGTTGCGCAGCATAAATGCTGAGAAACATAGAAGGAAAATTTATTCAGAATTTGCAATTTGTTTTAATCGACTCTTGGAATCACACTTCGTTAATGTCTATCTCCCTCTTAATTACGAAATCATGAATTCATTTATTCATGAATATCTTTTTCTACTGCATGAGTCATCCATGAACTTATGTCAACCGTAACTTCTTCCATTATTTATTGCCTTATCAGTGATTTCAAACTATTTAATTATTGGTTTTTACTTCAGATTTCTCGCATTTACTTCTCTTTCCCCATTATTTTGCTGAGTCAATCAGTTATTTTCCTGGATGCATGCGGAGTGTATTTCTTGTTTAATTATGTACCGCTAGGGGGAGATGATTATTACCCTAGCGGTGACGGCAAAGGAAAATAAAAGGAAAAGTTCTGCGTACAGTGGTGACTGCAAAATGGAAAACACTGGAAACTTGTACTAAAAACGGGGAATGCAGGCATTTGTTTACTGTTAATTTATGTGAGGGAATGAATAGCTACAGTCACAGCATTGCTGTTGCTTGTGTGATGGAATATTGAACTCGCAGAAGTGTTAGCATCTCCAGAGCTGTTTTAGTGTTTCAGCTTCCATAAATTTTGTAGAAGATAGCGTCACAGAATTGATCATGCCCGTGTCACTAGGGGTCGTACACGTTACCCTTTCTGAGCAAAGGTTATTCAAACAGGCGCATTTAGAACTTATATCTGGAAGCTTGACTCACATGGGGAACGTAATTGGTTGGCTATCGTAAGAGTACTTACCTTACGGTGAGGGGGGGGGGTAGCGGGTCGTTGAACCTTCTGCTTATGCGCCATAGTTCTTAGCGACCGTTCGTCAGCTGCAGCTGTACTTACTCCTCTGGAGCCAGTTGGCCAATGTCTACCGAAAGATGAACAATTAAAAATCGCTACGAATTTCCGGGCAATCCAGTACATCCAGAAATCATTCGATACGCTAGCATTTTAATTAAAAGGTTTCAAACTAAAAAACTGATTCATGGTACTGATTGTAGCAATACTGTCCATGAGCTGCTACGGATTCTACAGATAAAGGCTCGAATTCTTGTAGAAATATTTCACACTTGTCGCATTCTAATATGACGCATCCTTCAGTGAAATACTCGACTTTTCATGCAGCTTCTCCACGCTGATTCCCACTGTTTATTGTAGCGCATTCTTTATTAGTGAAATACTTGAATTCTAACACATCTTTTTCAGGCTTGTTAATGCAGGTTATTACGAAATACTCGAATTAGCAGACAGCTTCTCCACACCGGCCGTCACAGCATATTACTATGAATCCTTTTACATCATGAAGGTATTTTATTTCAGTTCTTCACAATGGTCGTTCCAGTCTATCATTGGAGGCGCGCTTCCAGCCACAGTCCCTCTCAAGTGACGTAAACCGCAGCCCAGAGATGGCTCGGCCTCCTTTGGATGGCCAACAAATACAATTTGTACAATGGTCACGTAAAGTTTGAGTCGCCCGATGTGTCGACGCATCACGTGGGTACATTTATAGCCAATGTTGCTTCCCATGTCTGCCGCTGCACCAGGTATGGTCCGGTCGAAGGTGCGTCACCGCGCGGCGCCGCATGTACCTGATGACCAAATAACATCGCCCTGCGTGTACCGCTGCATGTCCTACCGTGATTATGAAGCAGATTATGGTTATTTGCGGGGCGTGAAAGGAATCAGGGAAGCCAACGAAAAGGGCACGTGTTTCGGGTATAAAAATCGCTGCTACGCCCTCTTGTCACGCGGGTAGAACAGCGAACGCGTTCCCTTTGTCATACCCAGAACGATGAAGCCAAGGATGTCCTACTGGCAATTGTTTGAGATGGCCGAGGCATAATTTTCCTAGTTGGAAACGAACTCAGAATACAAAGTAACAGGCCGGCTAGAAAGCAAATTGCTGCTGCGATGGGATGTCGACATATTTATTGAACCAGTGTTTCTTAGAATTGATCTGCTGATGACGTTCAGCACGATGATAGCATTGTACTTGGCCAGTGATTAATAACCTAAATAAACAGTTGTTAGGTTTTATGATACTATATATACATTATTGATTGGTGAGTGCTGCTTGAATGAACCGGTATAGATTTAATGAAAATAAATACACGCATAAATTTGAGTTGTCGATCTGACTACTAGATGAGGCATAGATAAACATTCACTAGCTATATCTGTTCATTATACGATTCTCAGGCTGCACCTACGTATCGTATCGTACAAGCGATAACCTCGAACATGTGAACTGGTACTGCACTGTGCTTAAGTAACGGCTCGATTTTACTCCCATAGCCGGACGCGCCAATGGCAGCAATTTTTATATTGCGTTTTCCATGCCTTTCAGTGTTTCTTTCGAGGCTCTTAGCCCAGGAGCCCTGCTGCAATTCTTCAGGCCTGAAATTTCAACGGTGACCTAGGCACGTATTAGTGAAAAAAAGCTCTATAATTGCTAAAAAGAAACAGTGATAGGGACTTGCTGCTCCGCGGCCTCGCTGAAAGCGAATGATATCACTGTAATGAGTAACTGCAAGGGCCGCTGTCTGCGGCGGCACCCACGTAATGGCTGAGGATCACGGCCGGTAAAACTTACAAACAGTTGCAGGCTGTAAAAGTTAGAAATACGAAAGTACTGTCGAAGAACGCGCTCATCGTTGCCCATTTCAATAACTCTTGTATTCTATTGAGCTGATAACTTAATGATAAAGCTCATTTTCTTCATCAGTTCCGTATAGTATAAAGAGGCACTTAACCCTTTTATACCTAAATGAAATATTGTTTTAGCATTAATAACACTATTCGTAACGTACGCATACAAATGGGAATACGTTGAAGTATACGCGGATAGAATAATGATGTTTAAAAATGATAAAATATTATTGGCCGCCTCTACAGCTAAAACCCCAATTTAGATTGAAGCTACCCAAAACTCTGCCAGGGTAAGATAATTAAAACCGGACGCTTCTCAGGACCCCTTTGTTAATGCATACCCACATAGCTTGAATGTCTTATGCTTCCCTCAAAGAGTCGTTATCGACAGCACTAGATTGCCTTAGGTTCTTCCGATTTGTTCTTAATTACACAGCTGGCGGCCTGCGAGGTAATGGAGCGCGTTACCAAGTATCGCTATTATTGGGTACAGGCGAAGATAAAGAAAAAAGACGACCCTGCTCGACCGGGCGGTTTGAAAGAGGGTGTTGCACGCACCATAAACATGTTCAGTGCGTCTGCAATTAGCGCTCGATGATCTTAGGTTACGTCTTTGCTTTTTGATTGTAAAGAGCGATAGCGGCGCTACTGTACACCTCACCACTCGCTTTATGGGACACCTTCGATTACAGCTTTGCGGTGCTTCTGTTTTCTTTCTTCGTCGCACAAACGTTCGTGGCAAAGGGAAAATTGCTTATGCGCTTAGGGAGGTCGCTTGTTGTGTTTTGACTTATAGGAAACCAGATGTTAGAGGTCGCGCTTACGAGCATTTTATTTTTTGAAAGTAATGCCTACGAGAAAAAAATAAATTGCTTCACTCTGTAAAAAATTTTCCTCGTCGAACGTTAACTTTACATTGACTCTAAAAAGTGCAGATATTAGAACTAACTACAAGCTGCCTTGCTTGCCATTAATTCATTCCAGAAATGGAATACCTTGAAATGAAAAAGATATTGTTTCACTCTTTCTAACTTTTTCTGGTTGCACGTTGGTACAAAATTTACTGACTCGGTCGTGCTGGGTATTGGTATTGCAATTACTCTTCTCTTGCTCTACGTATGAGAACAACGAGTAGCACCTTTAGAAATTGCTACATTTGCATTTTACCAGAAAAATGCAATAAAAAACCAAGTCTGCCATACGGGTGGGTCGGTAATTACCAACTTGTGACACTCTTTGCTTCAAATAAGAGTTTATTATCGAGTTAATTTTATAAGCAGATCAAACTTTCGAATCGGTTACGGGAATACACTCACAGTTTTCTGAGAAAGAAACACTGCTCTGCTTTTGATAAAGAAAAATTGACATTTGTATCAGTAGTATCGCTACAGTTCGTAGCGAAAACGCTTATCGCTTCGGCAGAGAAAGCATTCAAATATTGAAAAAACTATTCTGAAATTCTTACTAAAAAATAAACAGAGCTCTGGCAGGAAGACAAAGGCCTAAACATAGCACAACCATAACGCTAAAAGTCTTATATGTACTGAGCCCCGAGCAAATAGTGTTCCCGGTGGTGGACACATGGTAGAGCTCAACCCTGTTGCCAGTACAGCCTTTGGTTCGCTTCAGCAGACTGTGACAAATATTGTATCCTGAGACAATTTACGTTTTTGTCTCTCGAAAAGAACACTCAGTTACGCTTAAATTAGCTAACAAACGCTACAGGGCTACACAGAACCCAGTTAACCAACTGCGTTTGTCACCAGCTGTGCAGCCGTTTCCACCTCCCTACACTGAGCCAATTTGTCAGTTATACTGACGACGAAGTCGCGGACATCTATGCATACTAATCACTTTTTACTTCCACCGTCATATCGAGCGAAAGTCGCCGGCGTGATTGGGTGCTACAACGTGCGCAGTTGTATACTTTTTTGGTACGTGCTGTGAACTGGAACATCTACTGGTGCGGCGCTGCCGTCAATTCTATTAATCATATTTCTGGGTAATTATTATTTTCATTAAAGTGTTATTAATGGCCCTTCTCTATTATGTCCCAAACTGCTAATGTGTTCTTCCATTTTTAACTAGATCGCGGAATATGTTCGGTGGCAAACGTAACGTCAACGCAGTCCCACAAAGTAACAAGCAATTCACCATAACTGTAGATTCATAGCGTATACGTATATTTATAAATTGCATATTATCGATGAATACCGCACTCAATACCTTGAAATTTTCATGTATCACTAACTTACCACCATTAGCTAATAAAGCTTCATTACAGATGCACACTACATATACATACATTTTACTTGCTAGTCAACGAGTTTAGTTAGTTTTTTAACATATCTTATACTGTTAATGCATACCACATTGAACACATTCAAACCTTCATATGTCGCAGAATCGTATCTCTTGCAAAATAAGCCATGTTTGCAGCTTGCAAATTCTAACAGTTTGTTGCAGCTATGAAAGATTCTCATGATGGCGAGAGAGACAACGTAAGAGCAAGAACGCGAGAGAGAAAGAGAACCGGCGCACAAGTCTGGTCTAAGTTCATTTTCGTATCTAAGCTCACATCTGTTGAATGTCTTTACTTTGATTCCATTTTATCCAACACCATCTCGTATTTTTGAACGTCGTTAGCGTTCTTCTCTGTGCTCGTAACTCAATTGGCAGCTCGACGCTTTGATGGAGCGACGAGCATATGGGCGGCGTAGTGGCGAGGCGCGACACGCAATGTTGCTGCATTTTACGTCGGCCTCAAACACAGAGAAATTCCGTGCGTTTGCTTTCGGTGCGCCAAAAAGAGCGTTGCTACTTTTTCTACGTTGGAAAATTTGCGTGAAGCAGGTAATGTAATTTAGCACCGACAAAAGCAAGTGATACTGTGCGTATTTTATTTCATTTTTTTTTATTTTTTGTTGTATGAAGGTGATTGAATGAAGCATTGAAAAATGCGTCAGTACCTTTGCTTTGTTAGGAAGTTTTGTAAACTAAGTAACTGATGCAGTTTTACAGTGACAAAAACATATAGTCTTAAGTTTTTGTAGCAGTTGCTTGTAATATGCAAACGACTAATTATATATGAACTCTTGACAACACATTACTGGTTTTTTTGACAAGCACTATAAATTTATCTTAGCTATTTTAATGAAACAGAAAAAGATGTGCCTCTCCTTCTTTCTTTGGCAATTTACGCAAAGTTGGCCTTACATCTCTGTTCTTAAATGAGTTTTCAACATTAGTTCTTTATTTCTATAGTTGCAGTTGGTTGTAGTATGAAAATGATTATCGATTTTGTGAAAATGATAAGATGTGTCACTACTCGCACGTGAAGAGAGATTGGCGTGAATTTGGTGGCCCCAAATTTAGCTGCATCAGAAGATCAAGAAACGCCTTTTTTGTTGTACATATGAAGACAACTCAATAATTACCTCCGCTATGGAGGTTATGTTTTTGTCGAATATGTCTCTCTTGATGTTTGTTTGTTTGTTTGTTTGTCTCTTTGTTTGTCTGTCTTACTGTTGGTCTGTCACCAATATAACTCAAAAAATTATGGACGGATCTTTAAAAAATTTACAGGGAATGTTAGACATTTCAAGAGTAACAGATGATTAACTTTTACTGAAGATCGGTTCAACGTTTGTTTGTCTGCTTCTTTTTCTTAGTACAATAGCTCAAGAAGTTATGGATGGAATTTTATGCAAATTACATGAATTGTTAGGTTTATTTCTTAGAGCAAATCATAAAATTTTCGTGTTGATCTATTCGTCCGTTTGTCACTGTTCGATTTTACGATTGCTAGCAAAAAACTGAAAAAGTTGCAAACGGATTTTTATGAAATTTACATGAGTTGTCAGGCATATCACGAAGGGTAAATGACCAAATTTTGGCGATGATCGGCTGGTCTGTTTATATATTTGACTAATGTTTGTCAGCAACATCACTCATAAAGTTATGAACAGATCCCAAGAAAGTGCTGATAAAAAGGAAATCATAGTTTCAGAAACAATTTGAATTTTTCGTTAATGTTGCTTTGCTTGGCAGAGGTATGCGCGCTCAAAGTGTTTCAGTATTTAGGTTAGTATCGTTTAGTGTGAAGATGGAAAAAATAATATAGCAGCCGACAGCTAGAACGCGTTATTTTAGATTCATGTCACAAACAGATTCTTTGCACGTATTCAGCTTTAATATATTTGGTTGACCAGAGAGTTCGTGCTAATTCTTAGTACTTCATCGTTAGATTTATTTTAGAACATGACTGAGTCCAGAAAACAGGATTTGAACTACACCTCCATTTAGAACAGATTTCAAAGCTATCTTTTCGTGAAAGAAGGTTTCAAATCCTATAACATGTGTTAGTTTTCTAGCCTTTTAAAATGGAAGAAAAAATATCCATGTGCGGTACTTGCTGCTTTGCTGTTTCCACAAAGAAAAAATGCCCCACAAACAACCAAAGAAATATGCGCCGTTTACAGTGACGATTCTTAGTCTGGAAGACTGTACGGAAAATGTTCGCGAGCTTCCGAGCTGGAGATTATAACCTTATTGATAAAGAGCGATCATTCAAACCGTCCTCTATACACATGATGATCAAATCAAGTCATTAATGGAGAATAGCCCACACTACACAACCCGTGAATTGGTAGAAAACCCCAAACTTTCAAAATCCTCCGTTCATGAGCACCTGGTATACTATACATAGCTTGGCTTCGTAAATCGGTGCGATGTTTGGGTGGCATCTGCCGTGAGTAAGAAGAACGTTTTGGATCGCATTTCCATCTGCGATTTGCTTTACAAACGGAAGAAAAACGCGCCTGTTTTAAAAGCAAATCGTAACAGGAAATGAGGAATGGATTATTTACCGAAATGTTTAGAGAATACAATTCTAGGGTAAGCGACTTGGCCTCCCTTAACTTTCCCAAAAGCAGGTCTTCACTTTAAGAAAATTTTGCTTTGTGTGTGATAGGGATTGGAAAGGAATTCTGTAGTATGAGCTTCTCCTAAGAAACCAAACATTTAATTCTGAGAAATACTGCTTGTAACTGGACGAGTTAAAAGCAGCAATTCAAGGAAAACGTTCAGAATAGACAACAGGAAAGGCATTGTTTCCTATCAGGATAACGCAAGACCACATGTTTTGGAAGCCAGGCAAATATAACTGCAGCATAGCTGGGCTTTATTACCCCACCCTCCATATTCACCAGATATGGCTCTTTTGGATTTTCACTTATTCAGGTCTTTGTAGAATAGTCTTCACATTAAAAATTTAAATTTCTTGAATTGCTTAAAAAGATACCTAGATGAATAATCTGCAGAGTAACCACCACAGTTTCAAGTTAAAAGAAACAGTGAGACGCATTGTGCAATAAAATGATTCATATTTTGTTCTATTCATTGATCTTTCTCTTTCTCTAACAAAATCGGCACGAATTTTCCGGGTCCCCAATAGAATGTCTCATTTTAATTTCCGCTTGGTTATACTATACAAAGCGTACATACGTTGCAACTACATATTATAGAAGTTTGTTGGAAGAGTAATTAAGTAAGTATCCCCTAAATCAAGTTTAGCCACCAACATGGATTCGTTACTCAGGGGCAGCTCACTCACAGCAGTACACATTTCTTGGACATATACTGTCAGTAACAGAAATAAACTAGAGCACTCTGAGAGCGCATACCTCCGCCAAGCTCGGCAACGGCTACGAAAAATTAAAATTGGTTCTGAGACTATGGTTTTCTTTGTATCAACACCAAAATCTAATCATTTGTGTCCTTCAATAGTGTTAACAGCTACAATAATTTTTTTTGAAGATCCGTTCATAACTTTTTGAGTTATGATGTTAACAAGCATTATGACAAAGATGAGTCAAACATACAAACGAACAAACCGATCTGCACCAAAATTTAATCATTTATGCCTTTTAACATTGCTAAGTACTCCCATAAATTTCCTAAAGATCCATACATTATTTTTTGAGTAATTGTGCTGACAAGCATATAATTAAAAACAGTGACAAACGAACGAAAAAACAAACGGATCGTTACAAAATTTATCATTTACTCTTCATAACCTAAATAACAACTCGTGTGAATTTCATAAAAATCCGTCCATAACTTTTTGAGTTATAGCATTGAGAAATATGAGGCAGACAAACAAACAAGCAAACGGATGGACGGATCTTCACCAAAAGTTAATCATCCGTTCCTCTTAACATATCTAACAATCCTTGCAAATTTCGTGAAAATCGGTCCACACTTTTTGAGATATCTTAATGACAGACAGACAAAAAGACAGATTCCCAGACAGACAGACGAATCCGACGAAAACATAACCTCCTTGGCGGAGGTAATTATTGTTTGTGCATAGCTAATTGAATCCCATCATGTACTAAATACATAGACTTTTCAGGTTCTCTTTCAGCAATTAGGGGCAGTGAAAAGTGTTTTTTTGTTGTTGTTTGCTAATGTACAAAGGATAGTAAACAGATATAACGTACTTCCTTGTAGCATCTAGTGGAGAGGGAAGTGGTTTTTGAAGGCTTTAATATCTGTTTTGAAGCCCACATATATTTTGTTTTCAACAGCATCTACGGCAGCCGGTAGCTTCTGTTTGCGTCTAAGGCTTACCAGCTAGCTTCTTATACCCACAGAAGCGGCAGCTAGTATAGAGAATATTGACGGGGCACTGAAAGCAGGAAATTTGAATACCACCCAGACAGGCGAGCTTTAGAGGAGCTTGACTTGCTTATTCAGTATTTTATGTCTGTAAAGCTATTGTCAGGGTACTGACCCTAGCCGCTAAGGAGCCTTCAGTTGCTGCTTGCACCGCAGCTCTTGACGATCTGGGGTCGACTGCAGCCGTAGACTCCTCTTGGGCCGATTGCCCTATATCTGCAGCACGAACCAATGCCAGATGCGGTCAAGCTGACTTTACCTTTACCGGCACTAGGCGACCATTTCATTGCGCTTAAAACTCCGTTAAGTGAAACGAAGCAGATATGCAGGTTTCCCAAGGATGATACGTAACAGGTTAGCGCACTTTTCGAACTCGGAGGAAATACGATGGAGCGGTGACGTCACATGGTCGTTCGTTTGATCGTGGCTCAGTTGAGGAGCATTGAATGCCAAAGCGGTTCACAATGCCATTTTATACTACACGATCAAGTGTTTTGATATGGTCATGATCAAGAGCAAATGCCAATCCCCATTCATCAGTTGTATATATAGTCAGAACATGTTGCATTTCCATGGAAATTGTAGCAAAGTAACTTTTGTGGTTCACGCTCGTATGGCATTGACGAGGCATAAAATTTTAAATTAAATTAAAAACTAAATTGTTAAGCAAGCTTCACCATTGGTGTTACCACAACAATGATTTAAAAAACTCCTAAAATTTATTTTTTCTTAAAAAACGACGGATGAAAAGTGCACGATCGAGGGGCTACGGCAACCGAGTTTTGTTCGGAGAATAGGACAAAAAAAAAATGCTATGTTAGGAACTAGGAAAGAATAGGTTGAGCTAGGTTAGAACAGGCTATAAGTTTTACAAAAGTAAGATTGGCTTTCCAAATAAAAACAATGCCAAATGAGTAAAAATGCGCAAAAAATAGCTAAAATAAAGCATTATGCAATTTCGAGGCGTTTCATAGCGCAGCGGTGAATAGGTAACGCTGAAATCAACACTTCAGTACTTCAAAACGGAAAACTAATTTTTTTGCTACGGTTGTAGCTTATAAATTCGTCTTCAGAGCATTAATATCTATCAGACTTGAGCATAAAGTGCCTTGATCTTGGTGCAGGGACTCGGCAATGTTTTCTATAACATTTAATTTACAGTTTTCCAAAATAGTTACTAACAAAGAGTGCTGGTCTTACAAGTGATAGCTGTTCTGAGAAATTACCAGCAAACCAGAAGCCATGTTTAGCGAATCACTTCATAACATCTCAGTACAGTTACAGATACCTAAATTTACTAAGTATTTCAAAACTGTTTGGGTGTTTTAATTCTAAAAGTGAACAAAGCAACTAAAGCTAAGTTTTGAAGCACGAGTCGCACTGTCTACTTACCGTTATGGCGCCGTGCGTGGCTGATGGTCTGCATATGACTAATTCACCTGATTTAGCATAGTTCAAAGATCAATAGAAATGATTAGATAGGCGGCAGTAGACGAACCAAGAGGCCCATTCCCAAAGAGACACCGGAACTTACGCCCCGGCCCTCTACGAGCAAATGCCATTATGATAGTAGGATGTAGAGGACTAGGGAAGCAAGAGGAGAAAAAAATGGAAGACGAAAGAGAAAAAAGAAGGGAGAAATAAAAAAAGAAGGTCGAGAAGAATCTACGCCAAAGCGATGGTCATGGATGCCCGCAAGCATGATCGATGGCCGCTGATATGCCGAGCTTAAATATATAGATGAAACGGAAGTGAGAAGAAGTCGGCTTAAGATCGCCTGAGAAGCATTGGCCGTTAAGTGCTTGCGACTCGTGGAGGAGGAGTTCTTAGCTGTGGAGGATGTCTCTCCTAGTGTATGTCAAGACGATTTTTAAACGACTTGACCGACTTCGCATCAACAACGTCGGAAGGGAGTTTATTCCAAATGCTGACTATGAAATAGGGAAAGAACTACTGACTTAAGGCTGTTCTTCGTGCTTTATGCTTAAGTTTTTGACCGTTGTCTCTTTCAAAGAGCCTCGTTGTAGGTACGTCATTGAAGCCATTCAAGTACGTGAATGTTTCTATTAGTTGCCCCCTGAGTCGTCTTCGCTCGAGCGAAATCAAACTCAGCACTTTTAGGCGACGTTCATACGACTTGTTTCTCAGCTGAGGTCTCAGTTTCGTTGCTCTCTGCGTTCGACTCTTTCCATGTTATCGATATCTTTACAGAGATGTGGGGCCTGAATTGAAAGCAAATTCCCACTGTTATCACAGTAGTCATAAAAATTCTACATTCTTATTCAATTATTAACTTGCATTTTGGGTGAAAAATGAAAATAAGGGCCCAAAATTGTTAAAAGTGAAGTGTTTTGCTTCATGGAAATGAATCGTTCGATTACTTTTAATAATAGGCTCGAAGCTCTTTAAATAGCAAGCCGCAGTTCCAGAATCGTGCAAGTGTTAGAGAATGAATGTTTTAAGTTCCCATAACTCCTTTAATTACCAAAAATGATCCATTCAGTACTATGAATTATGAGGGAGAAATTGAGAGACAATAAACAGCAGCTACTATTACTGATTTTACCACGTTCAACCACTCCACGTCGTCGGCGGTTTCATTGGACTGTACGACACCTTGGGCCCCATCCGTGCGCTAACCTGTTCCGTATCGTCATCCCTGCAGTTCTCCGTATAGTAACTATATAGATAGCAAAAGACCACTGTCTGTGCTTATTGCGAAGATATTACAAGTTTACTACTATTTAAAAGCTGTGGAATAGGTATATTATCGCTTTTTTCGTTTGTATTCTAATTACGTAAAAATACAGACACTGCAGGTTTCCTTCTAAAAGTAGCGGAAGAGCACTGCGTGTACCCATTCCCCACCAGGTGATATATGGATATTGCAGGTTTCCTTAGAGCAGGTATTGGTAACGGAGTTCCACTGTGCATACCCAGTGCCCATTATAAAGGTAAGGCGTAGACATTGTAGATTTCCTTCTAAAGATAGAGGAAGACCACAGCGCGTACTCAATACCCATTAGGTAGTACGCATACGGACGTTGCAGGTTTCTTCACACCGTCCGTATGCGGTACAGGTTGTCCGTTTCTTTGAGCCGTCTCTATATAACACGCCAGAGAACACCAAGCCATGGCCGGCCATCGCTAATTACATTCGCCTTCCTGACACTTCTCGCTCTCTGCCTAACATCATCGTCTCAATTATGTCAATCATGGCAGGGCCTGTTACTGATCTCGCCTTCGCTCTATTAGATTAGGGCAATTTTTTGTCTACGGTTGCCGTCTTGTTTTTCACCATTTCTGGCCTGCATTTCCTCCCAAAATTATTAGAGAAGGCACCTTGTGTTAAACTTACTTGGGTCTGCTCACCAAATCCGGACAGCAGATTAGCGTAAGGATTTTAACCTCGGTCGTTGAGCGTGTGACGGGAAGCAGCTCTTATGCAAAGAGTAAAAGAAAAAGATAGCTGTAAAGGATGAATGCTGCTTACCTATTTAAGAATTTTCTCTCTATTGACAACACCTTAGCTTAACTTTTGAAGCAGTCCAGGTAGTGTTATGCACTCCAACCGTTTTGTGGGGAGGTGATGCTACCAGCGAGTTATTTCCACAGTGCATGTAACAGCTTACAGCTGGACCGTCTGGCATTTTTGGTACGCTTGAATCCAGTAAGATATTAAATTTTACAGTTTCAAGGCTGGTGGCGCTTTGAATAAGTTATGTTCGACGGGGCATTTCGTTGAAGAGCCTCGCTTCGTCGCACGGTGAAGCTACTGGATTAATTCCTTGCAACTGCTTCGTCGGCATTTCTGTTCAGGATCTTTATTTAGCAAATGCGCTCAGCACGTTCCCAGTATCTTGGTACATTTTACTCATACACATTCACAGTAGTTCTTTCCAGCATTCTCCGAATATGCATATCTCTTAGTATTATTTCTTTTTATTTATATCGTGGCATAAGCTGTTTATTAAGCATCTAGTAGCTTAATTTTACACACGTTCAGCATGTGCTCTTGTTCATATTAGCCTTTTCAATTAGCGCCCCCCATGTTACGCACACTGCACTCGCTATATGTACTTTGCAATCACATTACGTGCGCTGCAATTGCGTTACACAATTTACGTACTCCACTGTCAGTGTCGCTCTATGTTATTTCCTCTACAAACTCGTTACGTACGAGCAAAGACGTTTAGTGGGATTCCATGCATTGAATTTGAGTTACCTGTTTAGCATATTTTCTTTTTTTTTTTTACTTTGCATACGCACAGTAAGTCACCCCAACACAATCTTTATATATTTGTACTACCGTTGAGACCGAACTAACCCTAGCTGTGTCTCTACTACCGTCGTTCCTCGTCTACATTTTGGTGTTATGGTGGGGCCGCTGGAGCTCCAGAAGGTGCATGGGTTTCAGTACATTTATCACAGAAGCCAGGGTATATAAGAGAGGCGTGTGACTCTATCAGTAGATTACCGTCCTCTCGAGACCTCCGCAGAAACAACGCCACCAAACTTCCCAGAAGAAAATGGCCAAAAGTTTTTTGGGAGCGCGACACGGAAAATGATTGAAGTTGGCTGGAACGCAAGAGCGAGGAAGCAAAGAATTTGGGCTTAGGTTTATTCGGGAGACTTTTACGGTGGGACTTGGGAGTTTTTTCTTGTAGTTTTGAAACGAGCTTGTCAATCTAAGCCTTTTCATAATGAGGAGTAGAGCATTTTCCGTCAGCCGCAGAGGAGAAGTTGCGATGTGTGTAGACATGAAGTTAAACGCTTGGCTTTCAACTTGTAATATTTTATCGTTCCAGTTCCGGAGAGAGATTTGGAAACTAAAAATTTTAAAAGTTTAGTAGTTAATATGGAAGCGATTTGCAATGCTACTGATATATCACGTACAGCAACGGATTGATGGTGTTCGTCACTCTATTTAGCATAGCTTTTCATGCTCAGAAGTCTCTTTTTCTTTTTAGAGAACGTTGATAATTATTGCTATTTTAATAGTGAACTCTTCTTAAGTTGAATGTTTCTAGTTCCTAATATTTATATTTTTATTACTTATACTAGTATTAAATACTACAGGCCTAGGGAGGAAAATCAGAGTAAGACTTACGAACTGAGTTACATATGGAGCTACCATGCAATACAAATTAGAATATAACCTTAGGTTCTACACAATCACGCGGTCGCATATAAATACCTGCCTATATTGCTTATCTATAAAATTTCAATAAGATATCCTTTATGTTCTCAGTCCGCAGATAAACTTTGTGATTACATTGATATGCTTCATCTTCTGGATTAAGTTTTTCAGACTTATAAGTGATGATTTGGAACAGACAATGCTCTGTAAATTTTGCGGCGAAATTGTACATTGTAGGCGATGCTATCAACTTTACTACTATGCATACTGTGAAGTAGACTAAACTTCGTAAACCCATGTTATACTGTATTTAGATGCTACTTTGCATGTGTTACTTGTTCGCAGATTAGCAAATAATAAGCTATTATAGTACTAATGCTGACCATAAATGAAACAGACAAACATAACATTGTAGAACTTGAGGACATCAGCGCCCCACGTCCAATCTTTATCAGATGGCAGCCACGCGCGGTGTACGCTGGATCCTATCAAAGAGGCGTGGATGCGTCACCATCCACGGCCCGTGTGACCACGGATGAGGGTCCCAGGACCCTGCTTCTGGGTCCCTTGAGGCCCATGGGAGAGGCTTTATCGGTCCTATAAGACTTGGTTCTAGTCTAACTGTATTAGACTTTCTTCCAGTCTAGCTGTGTACGACTTCAATTTCAATGGAACTGGCCATGCCTCGATTTCCAGAGCCTTTTTGTATTTTGCATCAAATAGTATATACTGTAGATTTCATAACGTGGAACATTATGCGATTAGATATAATGTATGTGAAGTCATCTGAACATACTAAGACCACAGCAATACCTACCACAGGACGCACGATAATAAGAGAAATAAAACCTGGGTCTCAACGTCTTCCTAGGAATGGCCCGTTGGTGGTTTATTGCTGGCTACGCATTTAATCTAAATATTGTCATCATTTCCCTGTAATCCATCAGGTATCTTGAATTACGAGGTTACAGGAGTAAAATTATATTGAAAGCTTAGCCGTAATCCTCAATTAGTCTCGTGAGAAGTTATGAATATGAAAAAATATTTGTATATTACCACGATGATTCCTTATTCATCTATAATAGCAATAATACAATGAATATTAATACTATTCAAAAACGCGATTTTCCAGAAAATATTGTCAACATTTAACTGTGGTTCCATGTTACACTGGAAAAAAAAATTATAATTCAACACAAACTATTCGAGTGGCAGAATGACGTCACAGTCCTGCAGCACTACGTTTTGAAAGTCTTAAACGTAATATGTTATCCTCTCGGCATGACTTCACTTCATAATGGTGCTTATATGTTGCAATTTTATCGTGTGGGCGTAAAATAGAATGAAGTCATTGTTTACGGCAGTGTCATCAGCTTGATGTGTTAAACCGTTGCAGTGAATTTCAAAATACAAACTGCTTCAAACCTAACGTACTAAGTTATTACCTTGGCACAAAACGGTAAATTTGACATGAGGAGTTGTTTATGCGGGTATTGCATCTGCGACAGATGCGAATATATTTCTTTATTTGAAACAAAAACACCCGATCATTTCACCCAAGTTGGTCTGCCCTATGCCAGAGAGCTGGAGAATGGCGTCTGAAAGCTAGCACGCCTAGTCCGAAGAAAATTTTCAGTCTTTCTCCAAATCGGAACATCTATATGCATTTTATACAAAAATGCCACCGAAGCAGAGAAAAACGAAAATTTAAAGCCTCCCTGCCGAAGGAGCAAAATGTTAGTGCCGAGCTCGGTGGCTCAGTGGAGTTGCATGGAGTATGCGAAAATTTGTGGCTTTTTAGAATTTGGAACCGACTTCTGTTGTGGAGACTGGGAACAGTAGAGGAGGAAAGGCTCGAGAAAATGATTTTCCCACCTGTAAAAATGATTGAATGACTTTGAAAACGATGCTGAATTCATATACATTTACCTAATGAAGTGCATATTATATGACTTATTCGTTGTTTATAAGACCTACTGTTCAATACATATTCGGCATGAAATGATCATGATCCTCAATTTATGTAAACTTAGACACTATACTGTACTGATAATTTTTCAATTATTAATGCACTCTGGTGAATTTTGAATTTACTCGAACTTACGTCTTTACTTGCCTCGTAATAAATAAAAGTAGTAAGATCTAAAATAGTTCATTTTTAATTCCCATAATAGTTAACCACCATCTCATAATCGCTGAATGTATAATTTTACGATATACTTCGAACAATTTACGTATATTCATGAAGTGCTGCTTTTATGTATAATTTTACGATATACTTCGAACAATTTACGTATATTCTTGAAGTGCTGCTTTTCTATAGCTTTCACAGTGAAGAATGGTAACTCATCATTTTAAAACCATTCTATTTATGCATGTATCTACCTACGGCGCTAATAAGTAGTTTTATACCATCCCGGTTCCTGAAGAAAACGATAAAAATATCTACCGAATTTTTCTCAGGAAATATTACAAAACTTCCTTATGCTAGTCACGAATGCTTACACAATTTTTATCACCCGCGAACGAAGTGAAAGATATGATGTTTCCTTTATATATGTCTATATACATATATATTATTTGTTTATGTTCCACCCAAAAACTCCCACAAGGCATTCAGCTATCATCACACTCTCATGCAGCCCGTCATGTGAGTTAACCTAGATGTGAAAAATGCCAAAATTGCTTACTAAGCACTCCAAGCCCAAACCGCACGAGGGTGATGGTCCATATAGTTACGGTTTTGCCCGTTACGACCGTGAAACTTCAGCAATTGTATATCGTTCATTTATGACCTATTCATATTAAATATTTTTTCCTCTAATTATACGAACTCCTACGGCAAGCCCATGTACTTTATAATGGCCAGTTGGTCATATACAGGCTTATAGTTGTGCAGTTTTCTTTTGCAGCAATGAAAACGCAATCATTACACATCTCTACACTACGAATATACAGTAGATACCATTTGTGTATTACTTTCCTACAGTAGTTAGGCAAACTTCAAGCTTATTCTTCATTTCCCTATATGGCGATTACGGAACTTAAATAATTGTATATCTCCGCCTTGTAGTAATGGACACTCAATATTTTTATTGGCTAATTTTCGTTTTATCTCCCACTTGAACTTCAGAATTATATTAATATAGTTTGATTCATTGAAAAATACTGATTCAGAATATATAGGTCTTTATTTGTAGAAATTCTCTTTTGTTTTATCAAATTTTCATCTTTCAGCTTCTTAATTGACCCGTCGGAGCGCGCTGCTGCTTTAGGTTAGGTAACATGCGTGTGCGTAAGAGCCAAATTCGCACCTCTTTAGGCCGTACTGTCGGGTTGTTAGGCATAAACTCCTTCATAATATCGGCCAGGTTAGGTAAGGCGTAGGTATGGTTTGCCTAATTTCCACAAAAATAATGGATGTCATTTTCATTTTCAGCACATCTCAATTATGCTAGAAATAACTTTCTTATCTTATTACTCGGGTGGGGGATAAGACGAATATTAACCTTTTTATATATGTTAACAGTATAGTCATTCTAACTCTAACAAAATATTTCTTTGCTATGGTTATTGATATTCAGCAAAGACGAATATATATATTCCACGATCACGTGAGTATAATATTTATATATATTATTCCCGGGGCGATGGGAGCTTGATATAAGCATTACTTCCTGCTACGGCAGTGGAAGCACAACATAAATTATCTTCCTGTTACCGTCGAGGAAGCTTCACATTACAATATTTTTTTGCTACGGTCATGCGAGCTCAATAATACTATATCTTGCTGCTACGGCCGTGGGAGCTCAATATAAGTAAATATTCCTGCTACGGTCATGGGAGCTCAATATAAGTAAATATTCCTGCTACGGTCATGGGAGCTCAATATAAGTAAATATTCCTGCTACGGTCATGGGAGCTCAATATNAATTGAGAACAGAAGTGGGCCAAGAACGCTACCTTGGGGAACCCCTGATGTAACTTGCGTCCAGGCACTCGTCTCTCCTTCAAGTCTTACTCGCTGCTGCCGACCCGTAAGCCATGCCCTAATCCATCGTAAATAGTCTCCCCGGATGCCATGAGCTTCCAATTTTTTCATTAGGCGTAGATGGGGGACTTTGCTTATAGTAGTACATGTTTCTTTTGCAGCAATGAAAACGCAATCATTACACATCTCTTCACTTTTAGACAAACTTCAAGCTTATTCTTCATTTTCCTATATGGCGATTACGGAACGTAAATAATTGTATTTCTCCGCCTTGTAGTAATAGAAACTCAATATTTTTATGGGCTAATATTCAGCTTATCTCCCACTTGAACTTCAGAATTATATTAATATAGTTTGATTCATTGAAAATTACTGATTCAGAATATATAGGTCTTTATTTGTGGATATTCTGTTATGTTTTATCAAATTTTCGTCTTTCAGCTTCTTAACTGACCCGTTGGAGAGCGCTGCTGCTTTAGGTTAGGTTACATGCGTGTGCGTAAGAGCCAAATTCGCCCCTCTTTAGGCCGTACTGTCGGGTAGTTAGGCATAAACCCCTTCATAATATCGGCCAGGTTAGGTCAGGCGTAGGCCTGGCTTGCCTAATTTCCAAAAAAATAATGGATGTAATTTTCATTTTCAGCACATCTCAATTATGCTAGAAATAACTTTCTTATCCTATTACTCGGGTGGGGGATAAGACGAATATTAACGTTTTTATGTATGTTAATAGTATAGTCATTCTAACTCTAACAAAATATTTCTTTGCTATGGTTATTGATATTCAGCAATGACGAATATATATTCTATGGTCATGGGAGTACAATATTTATACATATTATTCCCGAGGCGATGGGAGCTTGATATAAGTATTGCTTCCTGCTACGGCAGTGGAAGTGCAATATAAATCATCTTCCTGTTACCGTCGAGGAAGCTTCACATTACAATATTATTTTGCTACGGTCATGGGAGCTCAATAATACTGTATCTTCCTGCTACGGTCATGGGAGCTCAATCATAATATATATCTTCCTGCTACGGTCATGAGAGCTCAATCATACTATATCTTCCTGCTACGGTCATGGGAGCTCAATAATACTGTATCTTCCTGCTACGGTCATGAGAGCTAAATCATACTATTCTTCCTGCTACGGTCATGGGAGCTCAATAATACTGTATCTTCCTGCCACGATCATGAGAGCTCAATCATACTATATCTTCCTGCTACGGTCATGGGAGCTTAATAATACTGTATCTTCCTGCTACGGTCATGGGAGCTCAAATTTACTAGATTTTTCTGTTACAGCGACGGGAGCTCAAACTTACTATATTTTCCTGCTACGGTCACGGGAGCTCAATATAAGTAAATATTCCTGCTACGGTCACGGGAGCTCAATATAAGTAAATATTCCTGCTACGGTCATGGGAGCTCAATATAAGTAAATATTCCTGCTACGGTCATGGGAGCTCAATATA
>LQNS02276621.1:243511-264954 GCA_001587735.2 Parhyale hawaiensis
TAAATATTCCTGCTACGGTCATGGGAGCTCAATATAAGTAAATATTCCTGCTACGGTCATGGGAGCTCAATATAAGTAAATATTCCTGCTACGGTCATGGGAGCTCAATATAAGTAAGTATTCCTGCTACGGTCATGGGAGCTCAATATAAGTAAATATTCCTGCTACGGTCATGGGAGCTCAATATAAGTAAATATTCCTGCTACGGTCATGGGAGCTTAACATAAGTAAATATTCCTGCTACGGTCATGGGAGCTCAATATAAGTAATTCTTCCTGCCAATGTCATGAGAGCTCAATATAAGTAATTATTCCTGCTACACTTATGGAAGCTCACTTTTATTGTATTTTCCGGTTACGGGCATTGGAGTTCAGTATGTCTTCCTCCTATGGTCATGGGAGCTCAATATTTGTACTGTATAACTTTAGCTTAGGGCCATGGGAACGGAACATTTGCAACACCGTACAGGGCCTCTCACCGGCCCCAGGGCTGCCAGTACGTATTATCTGATCTTCTAATAGCGAGCGCAACCCTCACCCAATCTGGCAACTACAAACCTAATCTCTAACAATAGCCGCACTTTATTTTTCGGTAGGGAGACTAGGGTAGAGACGGTTCGGTGGGCTCGGAGGGAGACTCATATCTCTGCAGGCGATCCGACGCTCCGTACGTGCGCCATATTGGAAAATAGGTGCAAGGAGGGAATTATGCGTGCGCCATATTAGAGAGAATAGGTGCAGAAAACGAATAATGCGTGTGCAAAAATAGGAAATAGGTGCAAGAAGAGAATAATGCGTGGGCTAACTTAGAGAGAATAGGTGCGAAAGGGATTAATGGGAGAGCCATATTAGAGAGAATAATTACAAGAAGAGAATAATGCGTGAGCCATATTAGAGAGAATCACTGCAGGAAGAGAAATTACGCATCTGCCATGTTAGAGAAAATAAATGAAGGAAGGGAATAATGCGTGCGTATATTTGAGAAAATAATTGCAAGAAGAGAACAATGCGTGTGCCATATTAGAGAGAATAACCGCGAGACGCGAAGAGTGTGTGAGCCATATTAGAATATGAGCGGCCGGAGAGAGAATGACAAAGAGTGCTACATTGTACAAGAGTTGCAAAGAAAGAATAATGACTATATTGGAAAGTAGGTACAGAAAGAGACCGGCGCGTGCGCCACATTAAAAAGTATACGGTGCAGACCGAAAGTAATGCTCATTCTGTACAAAAGAAGGAACAGAAAACGATGAGGCGCTGGCCACAGTGGAAAAAATTGGGTTTGAAAAATTGACCAATACGAGATATATATTGAAAAATTAGTGAGTAAAGAGAATGTGTTGGAAAGTGAATGCGTAAATAAGACAAGTAGTTTGCCTGAACCAATGACACTATGTACTAAGAAAACAATGACGGCGAAGTTCAAGGCTCATTACAGAGAAAATTGGATAAACAAAGAAAGTAGTGAATTTAATTTTTCCTTTGTGATATAACATTATACGCGATTAGTGCTCGGTTTTTCTGACACAGTGGTTTGCTGATAAAATGTATAGCTATCACATGAGCAAAAGAGTTAACAGCGTTGCCTCAATGCAAATGTATGAAATTAATATTACATTCTTGTCGAATATTTTAGTTGTTTTATTTGTAGAGCAACATGAGACAAGTAAAACGTCTAAATGTTAAATAACAAACCGCATACTATTGTTCTGTTAAAAATGGCGGGGTATTTTGCATATGAATACGTGTTTGCCGTATCGGAATCAGTTTACCAGCTGCAAAAAGTCGTTCGCGAATAGAAGCAACAGTTGTGGTACAGGGAAATACAACATTATTTCTACAGTATGTTACCTTTGATTATGCAAATACAATTTGATTACTTTATTTTTCAAGATAAGTGTCTGACTTTGAAATATCAATATTAACTAAATCTATGGATATATGTTGCAAATATGAACAGCACTTGTAAAAGTAGATATTTAGCCAATGGTTAAGTTTACCATACAATTTGCTTATTTACGAGTTTTTTTTTTTTTTGTTACACCTCAGATTATGCAACAAGTTAATAAAAACGTCATAAAGAGGAAATAAATACATGTGAACAAGAATATTATTATTAAACGTCCAAAACCAAGAAATTATAACCAAAACAATTCAACAAACACTGAAATAAGCGTTCATTAGTGGTAAACATAAGTTAATTTTGAACATGGAAACTTCCATTTTTCAAGATTTTCCAAAGCGATTATCATCAGACTTTGTCAGTTTTGATATTTCAAATGATGGAATAGAATTTGCAGCTGTTTTTACTGCATAGGTGCTTACTTTGCTCGAGAACTGCCGACCACCTTCATAGACCTTCTTTTTGATCATTGCCCAGAGGTTCTCAATGGGATTTAAATCGGGGCTATTCGCTAGCCAGGTCATAATCATTTTTGATTTAAATATTTAAATCCTCCATTCGCGAGCCAAAATTGCCTTTAGCCGGCATGTGGTAACTGCCCCTAGCCGACACGTACTGACCACGTTGACAAGAGAGTGATGTTGCATAATCTGGCGTAACAGCAGAACCCCGTGCGATAAGCAAATGTTGCCAAAACGTGAGAAATGGTTCCGGTTTATTTTTCTTTAATTGTCTTTGTAGTTACAGCTTACCTGTGCAGTAACTTACTATTAACATTTTAAATGTTTGACGCTTATCTTGAAAAATATGCAAAAAAATTGTATAAGCATAATCAAAGGTAACATACTGTATAAGTACCCGCAGTGGTGTACGAAAATAATAAGGAATGCGCATTGATACTTTACCTCCGAAAGCAATTTAATTACAACTTTGTTCTCGTAGCTTTTGCACTCGTAAAATTTTCGGAAAAGAAGACGCTTATCAGTTAACTGGTTGCATCGTGTGGTAGAAATATCGCCGTACAAGCGATTAAGATATAAATACAAAATTATGTAACTACTGCAGTCTGATAACTCAGTCCAGCAAATTTTGGTTCCTGGATTTAAAGATCTCGTTGTTGTTAATAAATGTTATACATACAAAGAACTCTCGTTTTCGTTCTTCAAAAACCAAAACATTGAAGTTTGAAGTTAACAGAGAGTTTTTATGGTTGTAATCGATGACATTAAACACGTGCCGTTTGATACAACGAAAAATTTTGCAACGGCTTTTCACTGCGATCTATATGTCGCAAGAGGCTCTAATGGACCAACAGTTTACAGTGACAAAAAAAAAGCTTCTACACCATTTAGTTTATTTGATAAGTTTTATCTTCTGTCCTACGGTCATACTTCATAACACCCGTATGGTTTATTTGTGTTCCTACTCACTAGATTATGTGTATGGTAAAAAAATGAGAATGTAATAGACATCAGGTCTGTTTTCTCAACAAGTGTTACTATTTACAGGTTTCGAACAGCTCTTCAAATTTTTTTATATTAATTCGAACGCGATCAGAAAGTTTTGCACTTTTTCCTGTTTAAACAGATATTGCAAAGCAATCACACGTAGTGAAGTGTGACCGTATGACAACAGACTAACATATGAATCGGCCTTTATTGCGTATACTATCATAGATATGCTGGTCTCTTCCATTTATTTTTCATTTTAGTAAGAACCATGAAAGAAAAAATAAAACAGTCCACACGATTATTGGTAATTTAGTTTAAAAAAACGAGCTGAATGATTAGAAACGGTCGAGATGACTGTCATTTTATTTTTAAAATAAAGTTAAATATTCATCAGCTTATTTTCACATTTGCCCACAGTGTGCCACACCGTTTAGATATTTAGTAAGGTCACAGTATATTTAAATCGTTTTGGGAAACTTGCGCAGTGCTACCTTGTTTCACTTCAAAAGTAACAAATGGGCTGAAATCCACTTTAGATATTCTTTGCTATCATGATTAAACTTCCTCAAGAAATAGAAGTATTAGTCTGCGGATGATGACAGGGAAGTATTTCCCAATGCAATCTTTTTTTTGCGGGGCATCCTCTAGAGTATCTTCACTAAATGACATATTTAGTTCACTACTTGCTTTCAATGCAATGAAGTTCCAAATATTCGTTGAATAAGCAAACACTTCTTCAACGAATACTGGATAAACAAACTCCCCTGTGATCAGCATCAGACATTCTAACTACTCTCAGACCTGCACCAGATAAGCAAACTCCTCTTAGACCTTCACCAGAGAAACAAACTCCTCTCAAACCTGCACCAGACAAACAAACTCCTCTCAAACCTGTACCAGATAAGCAAACTCCTCTCAAACCTGCACCAGACAAACAAACTCCTCTCAAACCTGCACCAGATAAGCAAACTCCTCTCAAACCTGCACCAGACAAACAAACTCCTCTCAAACCTGTACCAGATAAGCAAACTCCTCTCAAACCTGCACCAGACAAACAAACTCCTCTCAAACCTGTACCAGATAAGCAAACTCCTCTCAAACCTACACCAGAAAACAAACTCCTCTCAGACCTGCACCAGATAAGCAAACTCCTCTGAGACCTGCACCAGATAAACAAACGCTTTCAGACCTGCACCAGATGAACAAACGCCTTTCAGACCTGCACCAGATAAACAAATGCCTCTCAGACCTGTACTAGTCAAACAAACTCTTCTCAACCTGCACAAGATAAACTCCTCACAGAGCTGCACCGGTTAAACAAACACCTCTCATATCTACTCGTACTTAGCGAAACCAACGCCTCTCATATCTACTCGTACTTAGCTCAACAAACGCCTCTCATATCTACTCGTACATGGCGAAACAAACACCTCTCATATCTACTCGTACTTAGTGAAACAAACACCTCTCATATTTACTCGTACTTAGTGAAACAAACACCTCTCATATCTACTCGTACTTAACGAAACAAACGCCTCTCATATCAACATCGAATAAACAAGCTCCTGTCAAACCTACACTTGTGACGTCACGGGCCCCATGGCCAGCCTCCACACTATACATTAAATATTCACGCAGGTGTTCTGTAACGAGGCTGACGATTTACATCAAGAGACAAACGGTTATCCTGTCCATCGGCAGGTGTGTACACAGCATGTGCAGATCATAGATTATGTGAGCATCACACAGCAGTATGTCACTCACATGAATATGCAACACGTTGGGAGTGTACGTTAGAAGCTGCCACATATATCCCTCTTCCACCGCCATGTTAACTTTGGTCATTGCATTGTACGTTAATGAGAAGGTGTCGTTGACTGTTGATATTCTTGTAAGTTGTAGAGCTGTTATTGTGCTGCGATGTTTTGTCATTTCGCGAGCTGATGTTTCTACTTACTGATATTTTTTAAGCGTTAATTAGCTTTTATATTATAAACTGAAGTTTGCACTTTAGTAAGCTAAGATTATTTACGTTAAGTTTATCCAGATGTGATATTGCAGTCACTGAGTTGTATATTGCTGAAGTAATGACTTTGTACATCAACATTATAACACATTCATGAGCATAGAGAGCAGCATGTTCTGTTCGTATGCCAGTGTATGTCAAAGGCTAATACCATTTTACGTAACTGTATTTTCTAGTAATATCGTAATGACATTTAAGGTAATAGTACCATATGCTGTTCAGCAAATCTAATTGTTCATCAGTAGCAGCTGTACAGTATTGGACTATTATTTGATATGCTCTGGTTCTTACGCACAGAAAAATTTACAGTCGTAGAGCCACAATGCTTCTTAATTATTGCTCTAACTTTCGAAGAGCAGGTTTACGTGTTAGTTTTTGTTTGTTTAATTACGTTCATTCTTCACAGCAATCGAATGTGCTCCTCTCTAATGGAAAGTGCATAGTATTGTGAGCTGTAACTCTCACAAAAAGAAAAAAAACTCTATACTAATTCATACTAGTAACACTTGTTAAGCGAACTAGCTTGCCGTCCAACGTATATGCAAAGCTAGAAAAGCGCTCCAGGAGCTCAGGTCTCGGCGAGCTATGCGATGCTAATGAAATCTTCGAACTAGTCCACTGTCCAGGAGTTTTTTTTTTTTTTTGGAAATGCCATCATATTGGCATAATCTTTTCTGCGTAACATTCACACAATTGCCTGTAAGTTTTAAGACCAGTCCATAACTTAAGGAGCTATGTTGTTAACAGACAGAAAAACAGATAAAGAGACAATTATTGTACGGATGGTGCCATCAGTAACATTCAATCATCTGTTCTTCGAGGCATTACTAATACTTTCTGTATACTTCAATATACCTCGAAAAGTTATACCCACGACATCAGCATGCTATGCGTGCCTGACTTCTGCGCTGGAGGAGCCAGGATCGAGCGACGAGCTTGCCTAGCTATCTTTGTGGCATTCGGGGTGCTGAGTTGGCAATTGCTTGGCATGCGGAGCTGAGTGGGGGCACTTGCCTGACCAGGAATGGGAGGGTAGGAGGGTTCGAGTCGTTTAACCTTAAGTTTCGGCTTGCCATAGTTCTTAGCGATCCGTGGTCGGCTGCAGCTGTACTTACTCCTCTGGGGCCAGTTGGCCTACATCTCTAGCACGGACCAGTGAGTGTGGGTTTCCCAGTGAAGGTTACAGTCAAAGTTGACTTTACCTTAACCTTTCATGGAGATCAATCCATCAATTTTTAAGTTATATTACTATCAGACAGAATGAGAGTCAGAACAATAAACGCCTGCAAAAAACATAACCATATGGGGGAGGTAATTAATCACTAAGTGTATACACAGTTACGCTTTTAGGAACATGACCAAACATATGGACATTTGGAGCCTGAATGCAGGGCAAATGAATAACGGGTGGACTGGGCCTAACGGCATGCACCCGCAACAACATTTCACTGTTCTTTCAGTTAAACATGCAACACTTCCAAAAGGCTTTTGACAAAATCCCTCATCAATGGTTAATGAAAAAATTGGAAGCCCATTGCCTCCAGGGAGACTACTCACACTGCATCCGAGCATGGCTGATGGGTCGGCAGCAGCGAGTGAAGCTTGAAGGAGAGACGAGCGATTGGACGCAGGTATCATCTGGGGTTCCACAAGGTATCGTGCTTGGCCCACTTCTGTTCATAACTTACATCATTGCTCTTGATTTTAACATCCGCAGTAAAATCAGGAAATTCGCGGATGATACTAAGCTATGTTATCCTGCCAGGAAAAGAGCTGCGCTCCAACAAGACCTTGTCCTCCTCGTGGCATGGAGCACAGCGTGGCAGATGAGCTTTAATGTCGACAAATGTTCAGTAATGCACGTAGGGCCGGAGAACCCCTGAAACCGATTGAAAATGAACGGGACATAATTGTCAGCTTAGGAATAGCTATTACAAACGAACTAAAACACGGTCAGCAAACTCACAAGAGAGTGAAAATGGCAAGCAGAGTATTGGGATTCACTTCCAAGAATTTCGAATAGAAATCCAAGGACATCATCATTTCCTTGTGCAAAGCGCTAGTGCGCCTCCATTTAGAATTTGGTGTTCAATTCTGGACGCCACATCTGTGCAAAAGCATCGTTAACATGGAAAGAATTCAGCGCAGAGCAGCGAAATTGAGACCTCAGCTGCGAAACAAGCCATACGAGTGTCGCCTACAAAAATTGGCAGCATGATGTCTCTCGAGCAGGGACGACTCAGGGGGCAACTAATAGAATCATTGAAGCATTTAAATGGCTTCAACGATGTGTTAATGATTGCCTGCGAAATAATTGTAAAAAATTCAAGCACAAAGTTCGAAGAACAACCTTAAAAGCCAGCTGTTCTTTCTGTAGTTCATAATGAATATCAGGAATAAACTCCCCTCAGACGTTGTCGGTACGGAGAAAGTCAACGCGTTAACAAATCGTCTCAACAAATATTGGAAGAAGCACCCTCCACAACTAAAAACACCTCCTCCAGGAGTCACAAATTCTTAACAGCCATAGCTTCGGAGGCCACCTTAGCCCATGATCTTCTCATTTCTGCCACAATTAACTTGACGTCTCTAATCTCCGCAGATTCGCAGCTATCAATCGTGCTTGCACGATTGTCTCTTCGGCCGAGATTTTTTCCCTTTTTTCTTCTTTTTTCCTAAGTCATCTAAATGATACTGACATAATGGCAATAGCTCACACAGGGCCGTGGCATAAATCCTGGCAGTTCTCTGGGAATGGACCTGTTGGTCCGTCTACTGCCGCTTATCTAATCTAACCTTTGTGCTCAAATGTGCCACATTGACGCGTCTGATGGTCCCTCAGTGAGACGGACACAAGTCTACCTTCATACTTAACAAAGAGGAGTTATTACAACCGCATCCAATGTTCCCTCAGTAGGACGAACATGAGTCTACCCTCATACGGAACACAGGGGAATCTCACAACCTCGCCTAATGTTCCCTCAGTAGGACGAACATGAGTCTACCCTCATACGCAACACAGAGGGGATCTCACAGCCTAGCCTAATGTTCCGTCGGTGAAATGAAGCGTTTTGTCAAACCGGACGTTGACTTCAATTGAGACACGTGAAGCCCGAGGGCCTAAAAAGTTCCACTTGAAGGAAGACAGCAAAGGGCCAGGAAGTTATGGAGATAAACTATAGAGGGATAGAAGGGAGCGGAGACTGAGGCCACTTTCTGTCGTGTTCACCGAGGTCGACATTGCTGGACAGTCTATTCTTTAGCTGATTTTTCCGGTATCGAGCTTTTTATATTTTAAACAATATCTTATGAAGACAAGAAATAATGCTGTTCTATTAGCCCATCGCACATTAAGAAAAAAGTTTCATCCTTAATTTTTCCTAAACAGTTTGCACGTCCTATGAGAAACCTCTCACGCTAGAATATGCCTGGTAGTAGAGTTTGCTGCCATTTTGACTTTAAAATTTTATTATTTTAGTAAAATACATTGTGCCTAATCTCATAGGTTCAAATGAATAAAAGTTTTAAAAATCTAGTTCAAAGTACAGAGTTAAAATGACTCACTCTCTTAGAGAGTTGACGTTATTGTTATATTAAATACATATACGGGGTTCCGTCGTACCTTATGAGTCGATCAAAACCCCATTTCACACCATTCTTGCCTACGTCACAGTAGACCTCAGGCGCTGGTTCAACTCTGTGGTACTTTGGAACAATAAGTCCACTATCCATCTCTGCCATCGGAAGAGTTTGTGATGTGACCTTATGTCACTGTGTCATTAGTGCTCTTGCTGAAATTTTTATTTTCTCTTATCTTCTGATGTTACTATTCCATGGTATTTCTAGTAACTTTTTGAAATTGCTATTCCATGAGAAGTCCTTCACTTTACTAGCCTTTGATGACACCGTTGCAACGGAAATCCTTCAGTTTGTTTGCATTACCCTCTCTGTTGCTAGGTTATCTCCCTACTTACCTTTTAGCATTACTGTTCCAACGGAAGTCCTTCATTTCACCAAGCTTTTGTGTCACAGTTGAAATTAAAATCTATCTTTTTAGTTACACTAACTCCACTGTTCCACAGTAGCTTCTGGTATAGACTTACTACCCTACAGTGTTCTGTCCCTAAGAACCTGAGTCAAAGTTTTGAACAGCCCGAAGGAGCCTCGAGGCACGTGACTGGGCGTGACGACTTGGGTCGTCCCTAAACCCTTAGCCTGGGGTGGTCACGTGACCTACGGCCTCATACGGCTCATTGAGGCTCATCTAGCGCTGCTCTAGCGCTTACACCTCACTGGCCAGGCCGCGGGGGGTAGTGTTTGAACTTTGACGGATGGGGCCCATGACGGGTCTTTGTTTGTCTTGCTCGCGTGCGTTCGCCGCTACTAACGCCTTGCTGTTATTTGGAGACGATGTGTGCTGATGGTCGTCTTAAAGCTAAGTCATTTTATTTTTGATATAAACCCAAGACAATAGTTACACGCCCTACATATAACAATATGCTAAGAATTATAACAAATTTACATGCACTGCACAGAAAATGACAGAACTGATGTTTTCTGTGGATGTTTGCACACTAGCCGTCGATCTCTGCTTTTGTTTCTAGCATAAATGTTTGCCAAATATGAAGCAAAAAAGTGCTCTGTATCATTCATAGCAGGCTCGCAATCAAAACCATGAGCAATTCTTGCGCAGCGATGTAAATTCTTTGCAGTTTTTTTACGGCTGAATAGACAGCCGTGAAGATATAATTTAATATTGGTTTATCACTGAATGTTAGTAATTTGCAAAAATGTTAAGACTCCTGATATTGTAATCACACAGTATTAATATAGGCAGTAATACTTGCGGACGATCCTAACAAAGATTATCTCTATCTTAGAGAAAGCACAAACATTAAGAAAGCTTTAATGAGTGTAACAGCTACTGACTCATTTATGTATTTGACGCGTTCGTTTTTTTCATGATACGTTCTACGTGTGCATATATATAGAATCTGAGCTTATGTCAATATAAAGTAAAATCGCTACAACTGGTGGTCCACTGAAAGTCTATGTACCTATGCCATTAAGATGTCAACAAATATTTCCTTCACTTCTTTGTAGCTTATTCGTTCAGTTTAAAAGCTGTCAGTGCAGCCACACTTAGTGCTGCGTATATATTAACAGACGTACTATTGATTATAGATGACGGATGACGTGCAGTGCAGTGAATATAACAGTTGATTGCCGAGCAATATTTAAACAGATGGATGGCCCCCAGATGACGTCATTTCAGCTTCGCATACTACGCTTTCATCATTTATTTGATGTTCAAACGAAATTATTTCTATATGAAAGAGAAGCTTGGTGAGCTGGGCAATCGAAGAACTTAAATATGTATTGTGTGTGGTTGCTATATCTGCAGAGAGCAGGTAGATAGGTATTTCAATATATATATATATATAGGTATGTTTCTTCACTATGCATGGTGCGAAAGTTTTAAAAGTTGCCAAAATGTCAGTAAAGTGGATGGAACCACTAGTTTTGTATCCAGTCCGTGTTAAAACGTGCGTGTTTGTAACTATATAGAAAAGGAAATAAACAGCATTTGCAATGTATTGGCAGACAGACTCCACTTTTTAGCCTAAGCCAGCACTGCGCTGCAAAGTGAAGTGTCCTATCACCGAAATGGGAAATATCCTGTCCCGCTGTCTCAGAATCAGCACAGAGTCCCGTGCACCTACGGGAATGCCTACTGAAGCGTGCTGGTGCACCACGAAAAGGGCACTTTTCATGCTGTAACAGCCCGCCAAGGCGTGCAGTACCCGTAGTTACTCGGTAATGAGTGTAGGTTTTGGAACAATACTTCTTGCCCGACGTGTAATTAAATGAACCACCGAATGACACGGCGGTTCCCGATGGCTAATGCCCCTTGTCTAGCTAGCTTCAGGTTAGCTAAACTAACTGATGAAGTTGCAGAATTTTCAAATTTTAAAATGAATGGGCATCTCTGCTTGCATGCTGTGTTATCATATGATCTATCACTGGATACTCTAGTTCTTGTGTGAATGCAAATGAAGTAATGTTCCTACAACTTACCCTTTTTGAACATCACTCTCAGGGAATTTAAACTCACTCACTGTTAGCAAAGCTATTCACAAGTTTACCATTAGTTGGTAATTGCTGTATAGTGCACAAACAATAACAGCGTAGCTGGTATTTGAAGCAATTTTTTGCGTGCTGCAGAAGTGGATGCCAAAACCGCACCAGCAACAAAGTGATTAGAAGAATCAAACAGAACGTTTTGCATTTTGTGCTCCTCGGAGAATAACCCCCTAAAGAGGCAGCTGCAGATCACGCTATAAGTTCTAAACATGGTACTGTTATAAATGATGCACATTTTAAACTAAAGAAGTACTATGAGAGCGCATACCCCCGCTAAGCTGGGAAACGTTAAAGAAAAATTCAAATTGGTCCTGAATTCAGGATTTCCTCCTTTTTATCACAACCGAAATTTGATCCTGTGTGCGTCTTGATATTAATAAGTGTTCCTAAATTCTCTTGAAGATCTGCCCTTAATGATAAGCTGGAGAGTGAAATGTCCTATGGCACTGAAAAAAGCGTGACCTCAGAATCAGCACGGAGTTCCGTGCTCCTACGGGGCATACCTGCTGAGGCGTGCTGGTACACAATAAAAAGGCATTTTTCCTGCTGTAACAGCACGCCTTATCATTACTTCCCTTGAATATATTTGAGGTATAGTTTATCATACGTAGCGGCCCCGCTGAGAGATGTAAACATTTAAACTCGAATATTATGTGAAACATTGATTACGAGAAAATGAGAGCACGGAGGTTAGTAAAGGCATAACCTGTTGGAAAATGTATACAAGCAATGGCCGAGCTAACGGTCACTAGAAAGAAGAAACCTCTAAAACCTAACTGGAGATTACTCAACATTTGTTTTAGTACGGTCACGGGAAACAATTTTCCGCAAGAACTAGGACAGCGGCCCTTATGAGATCTGGTAAAGATATGGGCACAACTTTCAACAAACTGCTAAATTCGTACGTAGCGTCAATCATGTAGGAAACTTTCACACCGTTGTGCTCTTACAAGCAGCTCTGTTTATTTTCATTTGGGGGTTGCTAGGTTTAGTGGGCAGTGCATATAAATGTGAATAAATTTTCCTTTGATGCTTTATTTTTTATTTCTGCTCAATGGTAAAAGCTCATCGAGAGCCGGTACATGAATCGTGGCTCCTCTCTGGGAAAATGGCTGTTGATTCATCTATTGTAAGTCATCTAATGTAATATATCAAATATCTATTACCCTTATTGATGAGAACAGGCAAGCAGGCGTGCTTCTCATCCACTTGAAAATTTCGATACCGGAGGAACCGTTTCACAACTTTGCTTTCCAAATTTTCTTTCAAATATCTCTCCAAATTTCAACAGTGCCTTTTAGAATTTTTGCCTCTTTAGAGCCCCAATATTACCGCTGTACAAACCTTGCAAAGTTTTTACATTTTCCCAGCAGAAGAAACTCATCTCTCTTACAAGGCACATTTTCTTCCGATGCTCCCTCGAAATAGCCTGCAGCAGTCTTTCTAAGGCCGCTCGCTTCTAACTTTCCGTACACTTTTTTGTGCTGAGTTTGCAATTTTGTCTGAGGCTCAGCGAGCCCCGCTCGAGATGAGATATCACTCAGTTTATTCGAGCAGCTATGTGTTAAAAATCAATAGGCCGTTCCAGGAGCGATGGACCCTATGCAGTATACACCCTGTCTGTTGAGACATGCTGTGTGGCAATGTTCACACTGCGCTATAATTTATGTAATGTGTTAATGTGTTTACAGAAACACGGGAATAGTGCATCTAAAGTATTGTTGAGGATACGTAGCGGCGCCTGCTGTGTCAAAGACACCCTTAGACTGCGTTGTGTGTAATGTATTGTTTACCTTAGGATTATTTAACGGGAATAAAAGTATTGTTGAGGATACGTAGCGGCGCGTGCTGTGTCAAAGACACCCTTAGACTGTGTTGTATGTAATGTATTGTTTACTTAAGGATTATTTCACTGGAATAGGTCTGAGGTATTGCTTAGCCTACGCAGCGGCGCCTGCTGAGTAATAGGAATGTTCGAATTGGAATATAATGTGGAAACATTTATCATGTAGGGATGGGAACACGGAAGCTGGCATTTATCTGAAAATTGGGTTTCAGAGATAGGATCACAGAACGTGCCAAATACCTACACTTTAGGGTGTTTTTTTCAGGAATTAGCGAACACGCATTGCGATACATGTAATATCTAATACCTTTGATACCTTTATTTCTCTAGTGATAAGATCATACAAGCTAGAATGAAATGTTCGAAGCATTATTATTATGGGGACCGCCAGGTCAATTTTGTTCAGCCCTCTGTGACCGATCGGGTTACAATTATCCGTTCAGATGTATTTTTTGCAAAAAAGAAGACAGCTTATTTCGTGCATGTTTTGTGATTTTGCGATAGAAAAAAATTTAAAATGAAAATTGGCATAGGCCTACTTTACTAGGAAATGAGGCCTACTAGAATTGAGCTACATAACTTGTTTGAGGCTCGATGGGAAAAAGGAAGACTGGACTCGATATATTTGTTGCCAGAGTTTTAGATTTAGGTCATATATTTTTTTAATGCGTGAATGTTGTGTAAACGAACGCTTTTATATATATAATATAAACAGTTTTTTCCGTCCCTATGGGTCCGTTTGGGTTGAAACGCTACATGCTGATGTATTTTTGTAAAAAATATGATATATAATATATGACGATTATAGAATATATAAATATGAGGGTTTCTTTTCAGCATGTTTTGCGATTTCGTGATAGAAAAAAGTTATACTGCAAAATGAAAACTGACATAGGCCTACTTCACTCACAAATGAGGCCTGCTAGAATTGAGCTAAAGAACTTGTTTTAGACTCGTTGGAAAGAGGAAAGACAGACTGGAATCGATTGTACGTTGCTTGATTTTTAGATTTGGGTCACGTTTTTTTAATGTGTAAATATCATATAAACGAAATATTTTATATAAAAATATATCTATACAATAAAAAAAATTGAAAATAAAAAATCGGGCAAAGTACTGACCGAGTCCAGTCGTTCTTTTTCTAACGAGCTTAAAACCAGCTCTCCAGCTCAATTTTATTAGGCCTCATTTCCTAGAAAATTCCAAAAACTATAATTTTTCAGGAGAGTCAAATAAAGATGACAAAAAATAGTAATGTAGTTGAGCAACTCTTACAAAATCAGCCATTTCGCGCGATACAGACTTCGTTTCGACGAATGGTTTTCACAACAGTGTAGAGGGTAAATTTGTCCACAATCTTGGGTGAAAAATTCAATTTCGAATTTTGACCGAAATTCACAGCTAGGTCTCTCGGCCCTGTATAAGATTCCTGAGCGTTAGAAGAGACTGGGATGAAGTATCTGTAGTATTCCTTAGGCAAAGAATAAGGCATGTTTGACAGCCCCTGTGAGTAAAACAATTTAATCCGGTTTACTAGGTATTGATTAGAACTTTAAATTTGAATTTGCGATTCATCAGTTCGAACAGAATTTCTGCCATATGAAGTGTTATCGGTTTGCAATTAACGTCTGAATCTCAATTCCAAACGATGAATCAAATGCTCAAGAGTGAAGCAAGCTAGCCCAAAGTTAATCGTGATCCGATAAAAGTACTTGAAATGCGCGAATCGAGAACACCTTTTGCATAAAAGCAAACACTAGCTGAAACTAATGACATTTAATTACAAGTTGGGTCGTCGTAAAATGCCGTTTCGGACCATCTGGTCATCTTTCGCTAAAATAATTTCGAAAACACGTCATAAAATGAAACGTTTAACGTTTTAATTGTTCTCTTAACAAACTTTTACTGCAAGTTTTCGGCTGAAGATGGACAGACGGCCCACTTTGAAACATACTTGTTTCTAATAAAACATCTATGTATAATTGTGAATAGCTAGTTTGCCTCTCTTTTTATTCTGACGCATCGCGTCGCTAATGCTCAGAAGATTTTAGATCACCTTTATCCTAGACAGTACACTACCCCTAGTATGGTCGATCAGTGAACAGTTCAAGATGGCACGGCCCCTAGTGTGAGCAGCAGATCAGCAGCGGAGTCCCCGCTCTATATTAGCATTTAGGTCGCCCCAACACTGTTAAAATGCCTTACCTTAGGGATTCGGTTACACTCCCTCACGAGTGTCGTCTAAAATAATCCCATCTTGCCTTGCATAATTTAGTTCTAAAGTGCACAGAAGAGGATTTTGATACGAAAGCGCGGGAGCAAAGCAGCGACGCGATATTGCTGCTGCACAACAGTCTGCTGCTGATGCCAGGAGGCAGGGCTTGTACATTTGGTATCGGTTACCATACATGCTGGTTGTATCAAGGTTACCATGATGAAGTGACTTCCGTTATCGCTCATACTATTATCCCCAGTTGGCCAGTGATCTTTCTTATTAAGCTTGCTTCTTATTTAGGTATATGTACTACGTTCCTCATGCTCATAGATGAGCAATCTTGTGAATTTGTAACTTCACTCTAAATTTTATCTGCATGCACTCCGATTTAGCGACAAATCTTCAACACAGTGGTGCCTAAAGGGTGTACCGCGAGGTATGACTAGATGTACCGTAAAATACTAAATACAGTTCGGAGAAATTTGATTTTTTTGCAGTATTCTAAGATGTTATACGCAACTGATAATGTGTGTGAAATTTTGAGTTAAATTCTATTACTTCCGTGCAAAGTGCGCCGGAAGATATCGATTGTTTCAAAGGTAGACAGCGAACACAACAAGTTCGATAACCCCTGTCTTGAAAAATAGAACATCCTAGAAATTTAAGTAAAAACTTTTGTCAATTGTTGCATCATCGTGCGAGTGCGGACAAAAAAAAATAAAATAAAACACCCAGACGTAAAGAACTGTGACAAATAACAAGTGTAAATGTTACAAGAGCAGCCAGATATGAATGACGCGAAAGAGAGGGTGGCGATAGACGAGGGTTGCGACAGAACTACAGTAGCGCTTTGATAAATGAAATTACTGGGAAACAAATTGAATAAACCACAGCTGCTGAAATTGGTAATAAAATAACAGGAGCAGAGTGAAGAATAGAGTTTTGTGCTGTGGAGTGGTTCGGCGAGGGTGACAGTTGACGTGCTGTTAGTTGTGAATGAATGTTGATGGCACTGTGCTGTTGTCTTGCTTATATGTAGGTGTGGTGTGCGTCGAGATCTGGTTTAATTGTTGCTAGTTGTGTATTGTAAATGAGTTAGAAGGTGCCTTCTTATTGCGTAGCTATAGACATGACGCGTGGCTAGGTGTTACGTACAGCTAATATATAGCGACGGTTAGCTAGTGTAGCCTGTGGCTAAATATGAACTGTGGTTTGATGTGACGTGTTGCAATATATGACGTACGACTAGATCTGACGTATGGCGAGGTGTAGCATGTTGCAATACTAACTGCGCTACGTTGTTACTAACTGTGATGCACAAAATTATCGTAGTGACTGTGTAAGTTGAACCACGAACAGTTTTATATTTAAAAGAAACATACAAGAAATGTCAGTTGCGTAAAATTGAGTATTTGGACATTTCTAGCTTTGCGTTCGTGTTATGCTCGTAAGCTCAAGCAATTTTCTGTATATAGCAGTTTCTGTTCAATGCCTAGTACAGCATGTTGCGGTTCTTCTGTTGTTGTTGGTTGCCATCGTCATGGTCCACCATTGCGAGCTTGGGGAGGAGGCTCTGGAGGGGGAAGAGAAGCGAGGAAACGTGCAGCCCAAGCGGGTCCAGCCAGAGACTACTCACCCAACGATCAGTGGGATGACTAGAGCACGAGAATAGGTGACGGACAGACTGTTCATCCAGTCCGCACAGTATAGGATGTACACGTTAATAGCGTATTATACTTATCTCTCACGCACACACATACACGTTGTGCAGTATAAGAATTGCGTCCATGTGAAGAGCAGTATGCAGGCCATGATATCTCTTGTATTTAAGGAGAAATGAACGTTCAGCTTCTTACGTCCTATTCATAACTACTGCCGTCTTTAAACTGTAAACTTCTTCCATGTGATATTACGGTCTCTTCTCAAGGAAAGTAATTTTAACTAAAAATTAATTACAGCCAAAGTTAAACAATTCATATATTCTTTTATTTCATTATCGCTTAACACGATTTTGTCATCATTTCTAATAGAGTGTCAGCCCAACAAAAATTATAGGTTAACTAGCCTGAAACTTTGTTAATTCCACACGGGAATGTATATTTACCTCCGCCAAGGAGGTTATGTTTTCGTCGTGTTTGTCTGTCTGTATGTTTGTTTGTTTGTCTGTCACCAGGATAACTCAAAAAGTTACGAACCGATTTCGATGAAATTTACAGGGATTGTTAGGTATGTTAGGAGGAACAGATGATTAACTTTTGGTGAAGATATGTCCATCCGTTTGTTTGTTTGTCTGCGTCATTTTTCTCGATGCCATAACTCAAAAAGTTATGAATGGATTTTGATGAAATTAATATGAGTTGTTAGGTATATAAGAAAGAGTAGATTACCAAATTTTGGTAATGATCCGTTTGTTCGTTCGTTCGTTTGTCACTGTTTTTGAATCTATGCTTGTTAGCACAATAACTCAAAAAATAATGAATGGATCTTTATGAAATTTATAGGAGTTGTTAGTAATAATAAAAGTCATAAATGATCAAATTTTGGTGCAGATCGGTTGGCTCGTTTGTATGTTTGACTCATATTTGTTATAATGTTTGTTAACAGTATAATTCAAAAAGTTATGAACGGATCTTCGAAAAAATTGAACAAGCTGTTATTAATATAAAAAGGCACAAATGATTAGATTTTGGAGTTCATGCGAAGAAAATTATGGTTTCAGAGCCAATTTGAATTTTTGCGACCGTTGGCTCACTTGGCGGAGGTATGCGCTCTCAGAGTGCTCTAGTTTTTTTATTGATTTCCTACCCCATATCTAAGATGCAAAGTATAAAAGTACGTCAATTTAGACAGCACATCTGAATTTATAGCCTGAGAAGAGTAGCAGCTTAGTTAGAACCGGTTATTATTGTTCCCGAGACCATGTCAGTTATATCCCATTTTTCCTTTACTCACTGCTAAGAAGGAAAACGTGAAAACAGCTTACGAATGGACGGATGGATCAGTCGCCACAAGCAAAATGATGCTCTAAATAACTTTAGTGGTTAGAAGTACGGTGTTATACGTGTACGTGAAGAGCACTTTGCGTAATGTTAGCGCTAGAGCGTGCACGTGAAGAACACCAGAACNATATGGTCATTTTCTTAACTCCATGTAATGTTCCCTGTGAATCATTTTTAATATTCGACCCTCAGGGAAGGTTGGTATGCCGAGGGAACCTTCCATCAACAAGTTCATGTTGCCTGGGATGCAGGCCATGATATCTCTTGTATTTAAGGAGAAATGAACGTTCAGCTTCTTACATCCTATTCATAACTACTGCCGTCTTTAAACTGTAAATTTCTTTCATGTGATATTACGGTCTCTTCTCAAGTAAACTAATTTTAATTAAAAATTAATTCCAGCCAAAGCTAAACTAAACAATTTATATCTTCTATTATTTCATTATCGCTTAACACGACTTTGTCATCATTTCTAATAGAGTGTCAGCCCAACAAAAATTATAGGTTAAGTAGCCTGAAACTTTGTTAATTCCGCACAGGAATGTATATATTTTTGTTGATTTCCTAATCCATATCTAAGATGCAAAGTATAAAAGTACATAAAATTAGACAGCACATCTGAATTTATGGCCTGAGAAAAGTAGCAGCTTAATTAGAACCGGTTATTGCTGTTCCCGAGACTGTGTCAGTTATGTCCCATTTTACCTTTATTCACTGCTAAAAAGGAAAACGTGAAAACGGCTTACGAATGGACGGATGGATCAGTCGCCACAAGCAAAATGATGCTCTAAATAACTTTAGTGGTTAGAAGTACGGTGTTATACGTGTACGTGAAGAGCACTTTGCGTAATGTTAGCGCTAGAGCGTGCACGTGAAGAACACCAGAACAGTGCACGTGCACGTAGGCACGTGAGCGAGTAGAAATAATCCCTTAAGTTGGACCGCAGCTCATGGATCAGGGCCCGGGATTCAATTAAGTTTAAAATGAAGCGGAATAAAACCATGCATGGGGTGACAAAGTCGCTCAAGGAAAGAGAGGGAGAGAGAGTACGGCGTGTCAGCGCTGACACCTTGATTGGATACTGTCAGTGCTGACACTGTCACTGGATACTGTCTGTGCTGACACAGTGACTGGATACTGCCAGTGCTGACACTGTCACTGGATACTGTCTGTGCTGACACTGTGACTGGATACTGTCTGTGCTGACCCTGTGACTGGATACTGTCAGTGCTGACACTGTGACTGGATACTGTCTGTGCTGACCCTGTGACTGGATACTGTCAGTGCTGACCCTGTGACTGGATACTGTCAGTGCTGACACTGTGACTGGATACTGTCTGTGCTGACACTGTGACTGGATACTGTCAGTGCTGACCCTGTGACTGGATACTGTTTGTGCTGACCCTGTGACTGGATACTGTCTGTGCTGACACTGTGACTGGATACTGTCAGTGCTGACCCTGTGACTGGATACTGTTTGTGCTGACCCTGTGACTGGATACTTTCAGAAAGAACATTTCTCATAAGGATGCTGTGTCCAACAAGGTTAGGGCACAATGCCCTGAGCTTTTCATCTTTAATGCTAACATAAGAATAATACGAAACACTAACGTACAAAAGAGTTAGCATCTAGTCTATTGAGATTCACTGGTACAATGCCTACATATATTATAAATGAGATGATAAGAGCTACTACTAAGACTTAACGCGGAAAAGGTTTTTTTTGGGAGAGTATGAAATACAATTTGCAGAATAAAAGGCTAGGGCAAGATATCACGAACTAGTAAACGGCACGTTTAGAAGGTTTTCATAATAGGGTGAAGAATGGAACGTGAAATGAAGAAGATATAGACCAGCTAACCATTTTTTCGAGAATGAGAGAGAATGGACATGTATGAGAAGAAATAAAGAAATTTCTAAAGACGTAATACAGCTAAATTACAGTACACATTATGATATTAACTTAATGTAGCAAGTGTCCGCCCTTGATACACGTAACATATACGATATTTTGCAGAAAATTGCTAAAACATTTATGTTCTCGATCGCATGGATGCGGTGCCCAACAAATAAGGGGCATGGCGCTTTAAAGAATTCATTCTTGTATATAACATTCGTAGAGCTAGTACAGTGGACAAGCTATATTTTGTGGATAATATTACTGTTTCGTATTTTCTTTATCTAGTATCAGCTAAAAACTAAATAAAAATGTAGACCTAAAAAATACATAATACGATTTGATATACGATGTCAGTGCTGACACTATGATTGGAGATGGTAAGTGATGACACTGATTAGATACTGTCCATGGTGATGTCATGAATGGATACTGCCAGTGCTGACACTGAGCTCCAGTTGCAGTATGCAGTTCTGGCAGTATGTCATACGGCTGACTGCTTACTTTAATTGCACGATGGAGCACCGACGTATTGTGCGTCAATGAATACGAGGATAATTTGCCGATATATGTTTTTTTTTTACTAGGATTAAGCAGAGTTATTAGCGGTAGCATATTTAAGCATCTTGAAAAATATGATCAATGATGAACATTTTTCAAAGACGGCTACAAACTTAAGAGGGCCCTAGGCAACAGGGAATTGGCCATGATTAATAATTTGTTAAACAGTTTGCTTTAGAAATTTAGTCGTTTGAACATTATAAAATTAGAAACTTCTAAGTTTTTTATATTTTAGTAACTGTTCATCTGGAAACTAAATTGCATCAAAACAGATGGCGCAGTAGGGGCTGAAGTATACTTGACGTCAATTTTTGGATTCCTACTAGACGACCCGTGACCCGTTGGGTCGTCATCACGATCGTCTTGTCTGTCTTTCGTGCCCATTTTGCTTCCTTCTCACC
>LQNS02276621.1:267882-303317 GCA_001587735.2 Parhyale hawaiensis
TATATACGCTGACCCAGTGTAAGATTGCGGCGCTACAGTATATACGCTGACCTAGTGTAAGATTGCGGCGCTACAGTATATACGCTGACCTAGTGTAAGATTGCGGCGCTACAGTATATACGCTGACCTAGTGTAAGATTGCGGCGCTACAGTATATACGCGGGCCCAGTGTAAGATTGCGGCGCTACAGTATATACGCGGGCCCAGTGTAAGATTGCTTCGCTATAGTACATACGCGGGCCCAGTGTAAGATTGCGGCGCTACAGTATATACGCTGGCACAGTGTAAGATTGCGGCACTATAGTTTATAGGTGGACCCAGTGTAAATTTTCTGCGCTACAGTTTAATGGTTAGGTCAGTGCAAGATTGCATATTTCAGTAGGAAAGTGCCTCAATGTGAGATTGCAATACTGCAGTATAAAGGTCAGTGAAGTGTAAAATTGCGTTGCTGTAGTAAATAGGTCTGATCATTGTAACACTACAGCACCACAAGATATAGGTAGGTTCTGAATAAGCCAGCAGCACTGCACTATACAGGCTCGTCAGCAGCACTGCACTATGCAGGCTCGTTTATTCATGCCACATATAACAGCTTTCTGGTCTTGATGTGGCTTGTTACTGAATTATTTAACTTGAGGAGAAAATTACCAGGCTATTTCAACTGTTGAGTGAAATTCCAAATTACCAACAGTTATATAGAATTAACGTGCTTTGTTATTAAATATAGCACCCTGACGAAATTGTTGCGTAATTAAAACTATTAGGTGATATTTTTAATAACCAGCAGCTGTATAGTATTGTTGTTTTTTGTTGTTAAAAAAATTGCGAGAGAAAATTTAAACAATAGTTAAGTAAAACATCTCGCAGCCGAGCGGTGTGGGGTATTAGACGTAAGAGCAGAGCCGATTATACGATGGCGATGGTGTGTAGACCATCGCCATTGGAAAAACTACAATGTTACGATGGAACATTGCAAAAATTGATTAAACAATCGGCATGGCAATTTTCTCCATCGGCGATGGTGTTTTGAAGAAGAAATGGTCTGATGAAATGACTGAACAACAAAGAGGGGGTTACAAAGTTTATTTTAGTACATTTTCTAGATCTAACAATGTCAATTAATAACCTGGGCCTTACATTTCGCACCTTTTATCAGCTAGGGATAGTATTACTGGTTTGAAAATCGCACACAGGCAGAGATGTTGCTTTTATACGATGTCTGTGGTCTGAGTTGTTTGCATTTTTAAAATGTGTTAATGCGATGGTCCATCGCCGATTGTGACGCCCTACGATGGTCATTTCATCGTAGGTCACTGCCGATGAAAATCGGCGATTTTTGGTTCCGATACCGATGGAGCGATGGTATTGCCATCGATTTTGCCATCGTACCATCGTAACATAATCGGAGATGCCGACCTCTGCGTAAGAGTACAGGAAAAGCAAAATTAAACTTAAGTTACAGGTGAAAATTCAATTAAATTTAAGTTACAGGTGAAATGCTTAACTACCTACAGCTATAGGTTCGATGTGTTCGATTGCACTCATTGAATAAAATGATATTAGATTAGTCAACTAGAACTTGGCGGTCAGTTAAAAAAATCTAGTTTTATCATTCAGTGCTTAGCGGAGAGTGCTTCTCTTACTCTTAGCTTATATTGTCCTTCTTGACTAAAAGTCTTATCGATTGGAAGATTGGAACAGTTCTCTTGAAATCAGCTAATCTCATCAGCGTCACCTTGTCTGAAACATAAGGTTTGAGTTTTGTTTTCGCTAGTTTGGGTCGAGTTTCAGGCGTTAATCCCAAATCGGTCACCCTCGAGATGGCCACAAACCCATTCCTACTTTCCAGCATTGAGTTGAAGGCCATTTTTGATTGAGGCTTCAAACTTGATTTAAAACATCGAACCAAACACTGATGACTGAAGATTTAGACATATTACAGCTACTGAGATTAGCTTACTGCAATGGAACTATTTCCATCTAAGACACCTCGAGTTGTGAGTACACAGCGAGCCCTCTCCCATCCTATTCCCACTGGACTACTAGTGTACTTATATTCAAATGTTCAATTAAAATTACAAGTACATTAATAAATAATTTATGTTAACTAAAAACTACACTCAAGCCTCTGGATAGCTTTGCATCTAATATGGCAATAAATAGACGGATAGTAGTGTTCTGCCCTTCAGAGAGGTGGAAAATGTTACTATTATCATACCTGTATTTATTTCTTCATTAACCCATTACCGAGCCAGCGGTCTGATAGACTGTGACCACTGAAATAGAGACTTCAAGATCCCCGAAGACAGTGCGAAGGAAGACGACGATTTCCGTCGCTTTGCTGACAAGAAAAACGTCCAGAGCACATCAAGCGAAGGCCTGAGGGGCCAAGTCAGGTCATCAAGAGTGATTAACAACATCAGGGGCTGAGGTCTCGACTGGGCCGATGACCCTGAGTAATTAGTTGCTGCTCACGAGCGACTCATCGACTCGTCACCAAAGAAAGATCTTACTCATGGCTTTTGTAGTCAGTGCTGTTATACGTAGTCCTGGAATTATTAAGTTTTTGATAATTATTGTAACAACGGATTTTAGTCTGTAACTGTTACTGAGTAACTCATTAATTTGCCACCGAAGAAAGGTCTTACTTGTGGCTTTTGTTGTCGGTGCTGTTACCCAGAAATTATTTAGTATCTTCGCATTGCAAGAATATCCTAATTTGCACTAAATTAGGTAATAGTGACTGATGTAGTATATCGCTGTTACTGATTAACTCACTAACTCGTCACCCAAGAAAGATTATTTTTGTGGCTTTTGTTCGTGATGCTGATAAGTTACATTTCTGTCAAATTGACATCAAGTTTACTTACATTGGTGTAAAAGATTACACTAAATTGTTTCACAACTTCTACCATATTCTATTAACGATAATAAATAAGTCATTGACTCCGTATAAAAAAATTGCATGTGGGGGTTGTTTTCTATGTTTTGCACTTATATTTTTCCCAGCTATTTCTGAGTTGATATCTTATTACCTCCGCCAAGGAGGTTATGCTTTCGTCGTGTTTGTCCCTTTGTCTGTTTGTCACCAAGATAACTCAAAAAGTTATGAACAGATTTCGACGAAATTGACAGGGATTGTTAGGTATGTTAGGACAAACAGATGATTAACTTTTGGTGAAGATATGTCCATCTGTTTGTTTGTTTGTCTGCCTCATTTTTCTCAATGCCATAACTCAAAAATTTATGGATGGATTTTTATGAAATTAACATGAGTTGTTAGGTATATAACAAAGAGTAAATGACCAAATTTTGGTAATGATCCGTTTGTTCGTTTGTCACTGTTTTTAGCACAATATCTAAAAAAGCAATGAATGGATGTTTATGAGATTTAGAGGGGTTGTTAATAATGTTAAAAGACATAAATGATTAAATTTTGGCGCAGATCGGTTTGTGCGTTTGTATGTTTGACTCATGTTTGTCATAACATTTGTTAGTAGTAGAACTCAAAAAGTTATAAACGGATCTTTAAGAAAATTGCACCAGCTGTTGTTACTATTAAAAAGCATAAATGATTGAATTTTAGAGTTTATGCAAAGAAATTTATGGTTTCAGAGCCAATTTGAATTTTTTGCTACCGTTGCCTCGCTTGGCGGAGGTATGCGCTCTCAGAGTGCTCTAGTTAGCTTATGTTATTCATGAACATAATGAATTGTAATATATTCTAATAATTTTACTGTGTAACTCATGGACTCTTCACCAAAGGAAGATCTTGTTTGTGGCTGTTGTTTTCCTTTTTCTTCCCGTGCTGTCGATACTAACTATAAAATGAATATTGAGCATAAAAATTGGAGTGTCCTAGCTGTACCATAGCCAGAGCCGACCTGTTTTAGCTGGGAACTGTCATTATGATTGAATAAATGCAGACTATTGGGACTAAATAAAACTTATAATTAATAAATAAAAGAGAAATTGAACCAATTAACAAAGAAAAATGCACCTCAATCTTTATTATAATTCTCCATTTTGTCTTCTCAAATCAAAATATTGTGGAAAATTGGATCAACTCCTACGATATTAATTTTAAAGAAATCCTGAAAGAGTTAACATAGGAAGAGTTAACCGCATCCGTGATATAAAAGAATTTTAGACTTCAAGTTTCATCAGGAAATAACTTTATAGTAATGCAAATTTATTATTACAGAGAAGAAGAAAAACACAGATGTATAACTTGAACGCGAACATCAGCATATCTCGGAGAACACTGTACCATCATCATTGTAGGTATGACTGAGCAATTAACGCTACATGCGAAGGAAAAAAAAAAAGTTCATCTGTCGGTGTCAACAGTGCTGCTAAAGATGATCTTTTCTGCAAAAACATCTCGTTAATGTATAAAATTAGAAAGTATGAACTTGCAGGTTATACATTCAGTAAAGGAAACTACTGTGTATTATATATCATTAGGATTTGGGAAGATTCCCAGCTTGACCTTTCATTAAAAAATCTTATGGTTGATTATTTAGTTGGACCCGAGCTCTAAAGTTATTATTCGGCATCTAAAAAATTTGCACGGCTGGAGCTAGCTACATCAAGCTAGTATTATGCCAACAAATATATGATGTGAACAGACAAATAAAAACCACGACGTCATTGATGTAGCGAATTTTCTAGCGAAAATTCAGAAGAAATGCCAGTGGGTGTTGCTTTTCTGCTGTGCGTATTTTCAGTGGAAAATAGCATGGTTAAAATACGGTAACAAGAGGAGGGAAAGGTTGCTCCAGCTTGGGTAATAAAAATAAGGGAACTAGAATGCCTCGTGACGCATGACCATCACCCACAGTAGGAAGCACATTCAACGCTGTCATTTCATAGGGTCAGCAAACTGTAGAGTTTTGTCATTTTTCACACCCCAGCCAACCCTCCTGACTGCCTAAAAAAAATTATTACCTATAATTATTATGACTCAACTCTTTCTGTCTGTTTTTGGGTGGACAGACAACAACATTCATCGCCGTCACTTCTGATGGCCAGCTAATTCTAGTTTTTTGTTATTGTTCACATATAAGTCAAAGCACCTGACTCTCTACAAAAAATTATGAATGTTACTCAACTCTTTCCGCCTCTTTCTGGATGGAGTGACAAATTCAACGCCGTCGTTTTTGACGGCCAGCTAACTCAAAATTTTTGCCAGTTTCACGTCTCAGACAACCAACCTGACTGCCAGAAAAGAAATTAGTAATATGACCCAACTCCTTCTGCCTCTTTTATGTCGGATAGAAAACAAAATTCATCGCCGTCACTTTTGATGACCAGCTAATTCTAGTTTTTTGGCATGGGTCACATCTAGTTGAACCCACCAGACTCTTTGCAAAATACGACGAACTTTTCTCAAATCCTACCACTTCTAGGGTGTACAGACAAATATACCAATACATATATAGTTAAATCTTCAACGAAAACATTATAACCTCTTTCACTTCGTTCGCGGGTGATAATAATCTCACAAATCTTTTAAACATTTTTCAACAATGATATTTATGACAGAGGGCACAAGAGCGTAATTTCAGTGCATTTAATGAATCTGTAGAGTAATTACTACTGTATGTACAACACTGCCTTTAGTTAAAGGAATAGACATATACACTAGCAATAGCAGTCATAATAACAATGTAACAAACCAGCCGCCGCACGCGATGTCTTCCCCGTGTCGGTAAGGATCGCTTAGGACCCGCAGTGCGCTTCCCAACAAATTGGAACCGTTCCGAGAAAGAGGAAAAACGCTACACAAAATCACTCCGGAGCTCACAAGTCTCAATTAGTGGCCCCAAAACGTTTGTTTTGGCTTCCTGGAGGAGTGACCTCAAAATGAGGCGCTAAGGGGAGGACTGTGGTGAGGATGGGGGGAGGGGGCGGTGAAAAGTAGGTTGGCCTATTGTTTGCAAAGTGATGTGCTGATATTATAATTATTATTAACCTGAAGGATAGGTTACATAGCGCAAATGTTAACTGTAATTATTCTTGAAGCGCCATCATCATGATAAATATGGTGGACGCATTACGTTTCTGACAAAGCCTAAAATAATATGATATATCTATTAAGAACCCTGTTTTTTCTAGAATAATGGTGGATATGCGTATAAATATAATGGGAGATACGTATGTAAGGTATAACCATCCAGAGGCAATAGATTAGATAGCCAGCAGTAGACGAACCAAAAGGCCCATTCCTAAGGAGACATAGGAGCTTACACCCCGGCCCTCTATGAGCTATTACCATTATGTTAGTAGGATATAGAGGACTGTGGAAACGAAAGGAGAAAAATGAAAGACGAAAGACAAAAATGAGAAAGAAAAAATAAAAAAAGGGGAGAAAAATCTCCGCCAAAGAGATGGTCATGAATGCACACAAGCATGATCGATAGCCGCTGATATGCGGAGCTTAAATATATAGATGGAGCGGAAGTGAGAAGAAGTCAGCTTAAAATGGCCTGGGAAGCTTTGGCCATGCTTGAGTTTTTGACCGTTGTGTTGCAAGCGATCATTAAGGTCTCTTTCAAAGAGTCCCGTTATAGATACGTCGTTGAAGCCATTCAAGTACATGAATGTTTCTATTAGTTGACCCCTGAGTCGTCTTTGCTCGAGAGAGATCAGACCCAGTTCTTTTAGGCGACGTTCATACGACTTGTTTCTCAGCTGAGGTATCAATTTCGTTGCTCTGCGTTGGACATGTTATCGATATCTTGACAGAGATGTGGCGACCAGAATTGAACAGCAAATTCTAAGTGTGGCCTCACTAATGCCTTGTAAAAGGGAACGATGGTGTCCTTGGACTTGTATTCGAAGTTTCTGGTGATTAATCCCAGTACTCTTCTTGCCATTTTCACACTCTTGTCAACTTGCTGACTTTGTTGTTGTTTGTTTGTAATAGTGATTCCTAAGTCACGTTGTTGGGTGACAGTAGCCAATTCTGTCTCATTCATTTTCAATGGGGTGGAATAGTTCACAAGCCCTACGTGCATTACTGAGCATTCGTCGACAACAAAGTTCATCTGCCACGTTGCGCTCCATTCCATGATAATAACGACAATATAATATAATTTCTATAAAAAACTCACTCACCATTGCAGCAATGCGCCTTAGTGTGCAGGGTAACACAGGTAGCATATTATTCACTACGTGATATATTTACCTAATGAAATTAAATAAAAACTTATTGCTCTCTAATGACAAATTATAAAGTAACTATTTCAGAGATAGGTCGCATCTAGCCGTAGAGAAAGAATAGGTACTGAAACCCTTCATGAGCATTATATCTAGCGTTCACATTAAATACTCTGTCGATGCGTAAATGTATTATGTGTTTATTTACTGGGCAGTGCACCCGCCATGTTCCTTGTGTACTTTAATTACATTGTTTTCGAATATGCTACTTTTTGGAAAGACGTGATTTGACTCCGTCGTTGAGTGTTGATCAGAGAGAGTGTGTGTCGTTCTGTGATGAAACTTATACATAAATATTCATCCTCTACATCACCCCAATCTAAGCCAGTGTGTCGATGGCCCTCGCAAGTTTTAGAAGACAACCAAAGAAAGCGCAAATTCGATAGAGTTTTGCTATCAGTGCCAGCATAAATCCTATTTTGCATGTCCAAGGTGCTTGAACTTGAGAAAATCCGATTGTGTTTGTTGACGAACTTCCCTTAATCTTGGCAACACTGCGAAGTGTGTACACTGTACAGCGAGGCCCTCGTAACGAGACGAGCTTAGCAGATTGTCTTCATTTTATGTTTTCTGTTTCTTTACCCACTTGGAAATAGTCTTGATAGTGGTGAAGACTCCCTAAAGTCATATTTAAAGCTTGGTCTGCTTTTATGTAGCTGTAGTTCTACGTTTTCATAAATTTGAACATTGTGCTGGTAATTAGTTTGGGATTTACGTATTCCCCTTAAGCCTAAACTACAAATATTAAGGTAATCAACCTTGTTTCTAGCAGTTATGTAATATTTTATATTAGATCTTGGTAAACTCTATAAACTTTCTCTTGAAGCTTAAACTACTAATACATGGCGTAGTTTTACTTTTTCGAAAGTTTGAACATAGGGCTGATGCTTGATTGGGGTTTTCGGTGGTTCCCATTGGCCAAGGCTATTGAGATCAGAAGCTTTTTTCCAACCATTTCGGAATCGTTCCAATTGGGTATGGTTTCTTTTACAGTATATTAAAGTTCTGAGTATATAAGGGTACGATATGTTGAATTGTGCTCATAGTCTGTAGTGCTCTCTCCGTTATGCTTATGTTAAGAGTATTGGGCTAAAAGTTTCTATTGGAACAGAATATAACAATCTTCTAAAACTTCCGCATTTTTTCAGCTATCTCTCGTTGTATAGTTTCCTTTATACTTATTTCATCAATATTTACTGCTACACATTTTTAAAGCTTCAAACTCTTGTTTTCTGCAATAGCTTTATTTCATTTAAGCTGTATCAGAGGTACTTACGTGCATCCTTAAACTTACTTATGGTATGTAGTCCTTAACTGGCTTGATTTATTTTCGTTGTATATCAAATGTCCTCAAAGTTTTTACCTATTTAATTTTGCCTCCGCCAAGGAGGTTATGTTTTCGTCGAGTTTGTCTCTCTGTCTATCTGTCACTAAGATAACTCAAAAAGTTATGAACCGATTTGGACGAAATTTACAGAGATTGTTAGGTGTGTTAGGAGGAACAGATGATTAACTTTTGGTGAAGGTATGTCAATCCGTTTGTTTGTTTGTTTGTCTGCCTCATTTTCCTCAATGCTATAACTCAAAAAGTTATGAATGGATTTTTATGAAATCACCATGCTTATCAGTACAATAACTCAAAAAATAATCAATGGATCTTTATGAAATTTGTGGAGGTTGTTAGAAATGTTAAAAGACATAAATGATTAAATTTGGTGCAGATCGGCTTGTTCGTTTGTATGTTTGACTCATGTTTGCCATAACGTTTGTTAGCAGTATAACTCAAAAAGTCATGAACAGATCTTCAAGAAAATTGCCGAAGCTGTTATTACTATCAAAAGGCACAAATGATTTAATTTTGGAGTGTATACAATGAAAATTATGGTTTCTGAGCCAATTTGAATTTTTTGCTACCGTTACTTCGCTTAGCGGAGGTATGCGCTCTCAGAGTGCTCTAGTTTTGAGTGCATTTACATTTTTTAACTAAGCTACCCCATTTATCACAAATGTTAAGGTACATTAATTTTTTTCTTTTGTTTACTATGTTAACCAGTATTTGTTCCTTCCAACTGCATTTTATTGTATACCGAACAAGGATATACATAAACCAATCTCTTGATAATTATGTTGACTTTTATTAGAGATTATTCATTTATAAACCAAAAACAGCTCAATCGAATCGTTACTAATATAAATCATTTTTTATCGCGTATGGTAATTTGTAGATTTTTTGTATTTCAAATTATAGTAGTCCTCAAGTTGCTAAAAAAGTTTATTATGCTTTGCGAACTGCTTTGAATAGAGTTACACTTCTATCACGAGAAGAAAAATAACCCTTAGCTTAAGTCAATGATTTTTCTTTAACTTTTAATTTATACTTAATAGCGAGCAAGATTATTCCCCAAATTGTAACTAATTTCAATTATGTTTCATAACCACATTTACTAACATTTAGGTTGCACATTTTTTTTCGAAAACGAATAATCAATCCTTCAAATTCTGATTATTTTAAATTATCTTTCATCAACTATGTTGACTTAGATTTAAACTACAGCTCTATATATCAAGCAAGGACAATCCCTTGGATCCTGAGTAAGAGCTATACGGCGGAGGATGTGAGGGAAAGGGGGCTGAGGTACGCAGTCAGGAGGGAAGCTAAGCAGTGGCACTTAGATTAATGGTGGCTTAACTAGACGACCTCATTGCAGCGGAGGCGGTGCTCTTAGCGGGCAAACCACGGCTCTCAGAGGACCCGAGACCCCGGCTCTTTTTATTTACAACCAACAAGCTCCCGCAGCCTCTGATAATTAAAACTTTTGCCACAAGAGGGCCTGAGCCGTGATCTTGTATTGTCTGCAGAATTGCACCAGGAATTCTGAAGCATGCGAGCTTGCGGAGCTCTGAGAAGGACGTCGCACTTTATTTTTTATTCATTATGACGACGCGGTTTCTGCAACCGATTAAGGTGCAAAAGATAAGCAAACTCCCTTTCCGGTTTGAATAAATTGATGGGTAGCACTGGTCTCTTGCCGTGCGCGAAATTTTCTTACCCATGTCTGTTTCCGAAACCAAATAATGGTGAGTATCACCCGGGTATGAATGTAAAATTTTGGCTCGGGCCACTGGTTCATCAAGTGTAATTTTTTTACACCTATGGCTCGGTAACATAAGTGTATTGTGGGCCAGTACCATTTGTATCTGTGAGTGGAATTTTGCTATTATTCTTTTCGTGCTTATTTAATAATTGCAGCAGGGCTGTCTTTGGTAACTATAAGTGGTAACAGTTCAGCAGATGTTCTTTGTTCTCGGGCGTGATTTTTGAGCAATAGTTTTAGGTTTCCGTGCGTAATTGGCATTATGCCAATCATCACTTCTAGCCGTTTAGAAGAAGCGACAAAAGCAGGGAAAAAATCGACGGACCCACGAAAAAAATTCGCAAAAACTTTTTTATTTTTCATTTAGAACCGCCGCTCACGATGATAAGCAGAGCACAAAAGGTAAATTTAGCTCAGGTGAGTTATTTACGCCGCCCATCTTGTGCACAGGTGATGTTACATTCCGTGACCAGTCGGGTTATTATAGCAAGTTATCCCCACATTGCACGTAACCGAATTACTGCGCGGAAATCTAGCACTTTCTGTAAGTACCAGGCCAATAAGTTCTTCAACTTTACAGTTTCAATAATTGTGGCGTTGCGAACATTACTGAACATTTTGTTGAACAGCCTCGCACGCCGTACAGGGAAGCTATCATAATATTTTGTTATGACTGCATCCCTGCCATTTCCGATAGGGATGCAAATTTCACAAGTGCGACCGGTACGATATGAGTGTCTTGCAACAAACCTCTCATTAAACATGCAGTAATTACCTCCGTCAAGGAGGTTATGTTTTCGTCGGGTTTGTCTGTCTTCCTGTCTGTTATTCTGTATGTCATGAAAATAACTCAAAAAGTTATGGATGGATTTGTATGAAATTTACATGGATTGTTAAGTATGTTAGGAGGAACAGATGATTAACTTTTGTTAAAAAAACCCGTCATCCGTTTGTTTGTCTCCAACATTTTTGTCAATGCCATAACTCAAAATGTTATTGACGGATTTTCATGAAATTTGCACGAGTTATTAAGTTTATGACGAAGAGTAAATGACCAAATTTCTGTGATGACCTGTTAGTTTGTTCGTATGTTTGTTGCTGTATTTGATATTGTGCTTGTTAGCGTAATAACTGAAAAAGTTTTCAATGGATCTTTATGAAATTTACAGGAGTTTTTAGTAATGTTAAAAAACATAAATGATTAAATTTTGGTGCAGATCGCTTAGTTCGCTTGTACGTTTGACTCATGTTTATCATAATGTTTGTTAGCAGTAGAACTCAAAAAGTTATGCACGGATCTTCAAAGAAATTGAAAAAAGTGTTAATACTGTGAAAAGGTGCAAATGATTAGATTTTGGAGTTGATATAAAGAAAATCATGGTTTCAGAGCCCATTTGATTTTTTGTTACCATTGCCTAACTTGGCGGAGGTATACGTTCTCAGAGTGCTCTATAAATGAATAATCTACTTTGTGTGTCGTCCACTACCACCTAAATTAGTTTTAAGCTCGTGCTCCATTCGCTTTCAGGGTGCGTTCCTATAGAGTCCTTCTAGTCACCTCCTATCATACGCACATGCAGGCGAGCACTTTTTGGAAAGGTAATTTAATAAGCGCAGTAACCACAGGAATTTTACGAAAGAAATCAGTCTGTTTTTGTTCTGATTGCTGCATTTTTGTTATCATTCCTCCACATCTGTTTATAGTTTTCCTAGTATCAGTTAATCGGTTAATATACGGTTTCTCTTTGCCGCGCTCTCTAAGAGCAGTCTATTCCACGTCTCCTTCCCCCATGGGGCGTTACTGCCCACTTTGGGAACCCCTGGTGCAGTCGAAAGCATCGCTTGGACGCCGAAACCAACACCTCACGCTCTGTTGACATAGACCGCCTGTGTGAACCGAAGGGCAATCGAAGTCTTTGCACCGTCACGCTCGTTAACGCTCGTGTTGGCTTAAGCAATGTAAGAGCTGCTCTTCTCTCGAGAGTGTCAAGTCAGTTCACAAGCAAAAAAATGTTATTTTAGCAGTGGTAGATATCGTAATACTTACTGTATTGTCAGCCGTGGGTAGCATAATAGATCTGAAATAGAGTAAGTTTTTAATAGAATAACAAACTCTGGCCATAGCCGTCGAGCAGTTGTCTAACGTTCGTAAGTTAAGATATTGAAAAAAATCCCTTAGGGGTTCAAGGAATTTTAAACAGCGTTGCGTGAAAAAACATATTTAGAGAGGTTGTCCAGCCTGGTTATGATCGGGCTAAAATAGAACTATATTGACTTCATAGCTCCATAAGGCCTAACAGCGTTCGTGAAGGACATTTCAATATATACAGTTTTTTGCCGGCGAAAATCAGAAGATACTGTTAGTGCTTCTTGGATTAACCTTCCAAACCTGAGACTACTTAGTAGACTATTTTTTTCAATTTTTCTCCGGGTTTTCATCGTCCAGGAGCTTTAGGTATCTGCCACTTAATTGTAGTCGTTTATGATACATTATATTGTATGGTGTCTAAACTGGACACAATTTAAGCTAAGTGAACATAAGTCTACATTGAGCTTCACACGAAATTCTCAAAAATATCCGTTGGAGGAGGCATAATAAGTTATCTGTTGAAGGCGACATTACTTTCTGCAATCAGTAAAGCTAACGTATCAAAATGTACTAGAATGTAAGGGAAGATTGCTTAGCAGATTTTCCTGCCCGAGCCCAAAATATTTGAAAAACGTAAAGCCACTGAAAACCAGATTATCTGCTGTCTGAAATGAATATTAATATTCGTGTACGTCAATTATTGCTATCATCATAAAAATTAGTCCTGATTTTATCAAATCGACTACAAGCAGAGAAGCAACCAACACAGCGGAAAATAATGTAATTAATCTAAGCATAATACTTACAATAACTTGTTGAATTACTTTTCATGATGTATTAATATTTTAGTGCTATTGCTACTTAAACTTAGCTGTTGCAATAAGTAAATATCATATATATTTACAGAAAGCAGCGTGTTATTTATCAAAACACCACCATTGTATTTTTATTCACTTTACAACGTTAGTCACAACTGCCTTCCAGCTTGTTAAACTGTCTTCGGTCTGCTAAGAAGAAGAACAATACCTTGGTTTGAAAAATCAAACAGGGGTGTTGAGGTCATTCGATACAGTACAGCTAACTTTAGGGTCTAAGCTCTTCACTGTAAAATCAAAGGCACATCTGTCATTTAAAGAACACAAATTTTGAGCAGCAATAGCCTCCTGATCATGTTTAGCCTTCGGTAAGGTTGCTGTCGCCTTTAAGACTCCCATCTAAACTATGGAATTCAATGTCAAGAACATCGCACCTGCTCCCATGGGGGAGCTTCCTCTTGCATGCAGATGACTACAGACGCTCACCTCCTCCAGCGTCGCGGGTGTATGGGTGGATGCGGCTGGGGTGCTGCTTATGACGTTGAAGTTACGTCATGAAGGTTCATTCCCGTCAATCGAATCTTTATAGAAAGCAAGATAGGTAATGATATTGATTTTGCTTTTTTCTACGCTTGCCGTGCATTGTCACTGCCTTCTAAATAAATTCAGTGTGAGTGTGAATTTAAGAAATTTGTGTCACTTTCACTAACATCCGTTTCTGTATACGAGTTTATCTCCCATTGATTGAAATTTGTTTTTTGAACAGTGTCGTCACTGGGAATTCTTGCATTTAACTAGCATTATTTTCCGTGCATTTGTGATGTCATCTTGAGTACTTCTCCTCTGTAACATTCTTTTGTATAGAGTGTGCATTTTGGTAGTGCAGCTTGATTAACAACGTCATTAAAAATTTGTAGCATTGTTTATCATAGGATAACTTATATTGATTATAATAATTAGCTACGTGTTGAAAAAGTAACGTCTACAGTAAATATAATAGTAATGTTCGTAATGAATGACGTCTATAATAAAGGTGTACAGTAGAAGACGTCTACCTCATGGCAAGGTCTACAAGACTACTACTGAGATCATAGAAGTAATCTGTATAATTTGCACCGATTTATGTAAGTTCAAATATTCAAACAGAATTTTCACCGTGCACCGTCAGCTCCTATATGCTCGTGGGTCAACTAGGGGGTGTACCGTGTACTCACCTTGTGCCGCCCCGGCTGAGTTGCAGCAGTAATGTATGCAAGTGCATTTTTTTCGATTATTGTGATATTCAAAATTTCTTGTAGAAACATGCAACGCATTTTCCACAGTTTTCAAAATACAATCAAGTGCTGAAAAATATACTTCATATAGCTCTCCATTGACCGAATTCAATTGTTCTAAAAGCGCCACTGATGTATTTATATCTTCTTTTTGAACTCCAATATTTTATTAAGCATTTATGAAAAAAAAAACACTAAAGGAATGCTCATACTGATAACTTCATCAGCAATTCCAGCTCTAGAACACGGGCACTGATCCTTCCATTTTTTCTTACAAAATACAAATTTCAAGCACCGCACTAATTCAACAACCAAAGTATATTGAATGGAGCTAGCCATGATTTCTGCATGTCATATTCGCCCTTCTTCCTATATTAGGGAATCTTATCTATGGGTAAGAAACACAATTGGCAAATAAAACACCCTTCGCATAGCAAGCCATCACTAAAACACTGCACATTGTATCTTCCAGACAAATCCTACAGCTGATAACCGTCAAACACTTGACTCGCTGACACTGACAACAGTCGAGTGTCCACACAAGTTTGCCTTCCTTGAGCTTCCAGTCCCAGACTGTGCCTACAACCGTCCGACCGTCTGCAGCACAATAGTATGAACGCTTTCGGTACGGGGTGCATGTTTAAGAAATCTCAATAAGGGTTGGCTTCCATAACCAACCAAAGTCCTCCCTCTGTCGACCATACTCCTCCTTCTCGTATCCTTCCTTCTCCCAGCTGCAGGACTCCTCTCTCTGTCTCTCTCTCCTTCTCTCTTTATGCAAAACTACCGAATGAGATACAACAGCTCCGTCCGATTAGCAATGTAAATTTCTACCCTCTTGGAATAGTCATGCAGCTTCTTCATAACTGCCTGTCACCCTTACGCTATGCGGCCTGTGCCACTGCTGCGGACCTCCTCAATCGATATTGTAACAATATCCGGGGCTAAGATTTTACTACCAGTCCTGACCTTTCAACGAGAATGTTTCCAAATTTAATACAACAACATTACCTGGCAGGACAATTTAATCGATACTGTAACAATATCTTTAACCAAATTTTGCCTTCACTACCGGCGAACTATTCAATCGACTTGTAACAATATAGAAGTTCAAGTTTACTTCCAGTTTTGACCTTTGAACTAGAATGTTTCCAAATCTAACACAACTACTTTACTGCACATGGCAATTCAATCGATATTGCAGTAATGTCCGTTGCCAAACTGTGCTCTCACTACAGTATGGCAATTAATTCAATCGATTTGTAACAACATATAAGTTAGATTTTACCATCAGTCCTGACCCCTTAACGAGACTGTCTCGTATTCTACTGTGGTCTACTATAGCATATGATGCAATAATCGATACATTTACATCAGCTATAGCAGACTGCAAAGGTTGCCACCTCGTTTGTTTCTCTAACACTTTATTTATGTTTCACAAGTGGAGAACAATCCAATCGATAAGGAATACATAACAAAGAGCAAACTGCTATTAATCTGAACCTAGTAACGAAATGGCGCAAATCTAATGAAAGTACACGGCTCTACAACACGACAATCAATGCAGGAAAAATAACCGACGCCAATATTTTTATTCGGTAATTTTGTTAACAAAATGGATAAATATTTGCTTGTTTCTAGCTAATAAAACTCTATGGAGTGGTGTTGTTCTTATGCTTGGTGCTCTTCTCTATTGATATAAAAGAACAAAGTAAAACACGTTTAGAAATTGGTGTAATAAAGAAGACTAGTTTTACGTTTATGCCAGTTGCTGATACAACATGAATAAGCTTAACTTATTTTGTCTATAACATTTCATAGAAAAAAGCTCATATTACCACATTCGGGTTGTTACTATACCAAGTGGAAACTTAATCCGCTGTAATTTGTGAATATTACCCGTTATTATCTTTAAGTTTATCGAAATAAATACTATATAAAAATAAGGACGAGAGCGATACCTCCAATTTTTTGCTAACGAATACCCTGTATAACAGGGATAACTAAAGTAAATGACTGGCTGTAGTGATGGCTTTATTTTCAAGTAAAATATGGGTGAGAACACGTTTTTCCGCTCTGAGTACGATTTACAATTTTCAAACACTAAGATATTGTTATACTTTGATGTTGCTATATTGATAAGTATGCCATACGAAGTCATGCTTTTCAACTATTTTTGCTGATTCCTTTACATCGAAAACGGCCATAATTCAATATTTTGTCTTAGCAATTGCAAGAAGTGCATTGCCGAAACAAGTTTGTGTTATTTTTCAGGGCACCAGCAGGCATCGGAACAAGCGAAGACAATTCAGATTTTGACATGGCAGTAACTTGAGTGCANTATTTTTGCTGATTCTTTTACCTCGAAAACGGCCATAATTCAATATTTTGTCTTAGCAATTGCAAGAAGTGCATTGCCGAAACAAGTTTGTGTTATTTTTCAGGGCACCAGCAGGCATCGGAACAAGCGAAGACAATTCAGATTTTGACGTGGCAGTAACTTGAGTGCAAGGAGTGCGGTGCTTGCTGGTATTGCGTAGCAGTAATGGCTTTGCAGACCTGCATACAGATTAGTCTTGCTAGGGGAGAGAGAGCGATGGGTGAGGCCGGTGCTAACAATATCGGCCTACGACTTGCCACTGCTAAAATCGATCGCCTTCGAGGAAACCCAAACGAAATCCGAGCGTCACTGGTGTCTTTCAAATTTTCTCCAGCGCGGAGATTCGAAAAACTTGAGGTTTTACTGGAGTTGGCGAAAATAAAAGAAACATTATCACCCGCCCTCATAGGAAATCCCCAAAATGTTAGGGTTCGCTTTTTTGCTTCAACGTTTTTTTTAATATTTGTTTTCTCCAACTGCTTAAACGATAAGACCCCTTTCGTATTTACTGAAATATGACCCACCAACTAACTTGTTCAATTGTTGTCACACTGAGAGGGCTTGTTACTACCAAGATCGAAAAAAATCCTAATGAAATCGGCCAGGTTGATCGTATTTATTTCCACGTTTTCATCTCAGGAGCGGCATGCTGTGCCTACCTTTATATCCGCGATATGGTGCGCTTGGGCAAAATCACGGGAACGCTATCACGCAGAGATAATGCCATTTACTATCGATAAAAAATAAAATTAAGAGTTCCTGGTTTTCTACAATATTTATCGCAGTTGAGCGTCAAATTTTGCGTTTTTATATGCTAGAATTTAAAAAAAAAATGGATCTTTACTGCATACTAGTGGTTTTCGAATGCTAGAGAGCGACCAACCGCTTCCGAAGTAAAGCGAAACCAATACAAGAGGGTCTAGTTTATTTGACGTATTTTTCAATAGCATCGTAGATCTTAACTAGCTCTTCAGTCTAACTTAAACTGATACCGTTTAGTGCAATATTAGGTTAGTGTATTCAGAAATCCCATTTTTTCTACATGCTAGGAGTCAGATTTTCATCCACTCACTTCCCGAAAAGCCCATTCACTGTCATCCTGAACCTCTACACGAGAACTGTACATCCACTTGCAAGTTCTTATAACACCTCATTTCATTTCCTAGCCCCTGAATATGCAATCTTACTGTCTCTGTAGTGCAACACTATTTAGGAACTGGGTTACCACACATTTCTGCAGTACATTGCCTAACACTTAACCGTTCCTTTTAACCCTGAACTCTCACATCAAAAACTGCATCACCACAGGTTGTAGATCTATTGAATTCTTTTTTTTTTATGATGTATCGTTGCTTTTCAACCCAAAGTACTACATTAGAACTGTGAGGCCCAATGTTCTGGATCTTCTCAATACATTTCCTTGCCCCTGAGTTCCAACCTTACTAACCCCGAAGTGCAGCATTAGAACTGAGTGCCCACACATTCTGGATCTTCTTAATACATTTCCTTGCCCCTAAGTTCCTGCTCTACTGACCCCGAAGTTCTGTATTTGAACTGTGTGCCCACATGTTCTGGATCTTCTCAATACACTGCCTTGCCCCTAAGTTCCAGTCTTATACTGACCCCGAAGTTCTGTATTTGAACTGTGTGCCCACATGTTCTGGATCTTCTCCATACATTTCCTTGCCCTTAAGTTCCAGGAAACTGACCCCGAAGCGCTGCATTAGAACTAACCGAAGTCCCATGGACGCCTGGGATCGCACGGCGGCTCCTCGCCGAGCTCGTTAGGTAAGAATCAATAAAGTTGCGGGACAGGAAGCGCGAGAGGGGATCGCTCTTCATTGAATTTTAAATGAGTGGTTATATGATTTCCTTTACGGATAATACTGGGGACACTTTATATCAGCCTTAACACGTACTGCAGTGACGGGTCAGTGTACCTTAATTAGCTTGTGCATACTAGTGCTTTAAAATATGCAGTTAGCAACAAGTCAGGACATCTGCCGCAGTGTCGGGTCAGTGTACTCTACATTTCGCTATATGCTACTGAAGTGAATGTAAGTATCATTAAATTTGCTTTATTATTGCGCTAAGCCAATTAAATGCTACTTAAAATATTATCGGAGACACCTTACTGTGCATGTTATCCTTCGACTTAATGTATATAGTAACAGGTCTCTGTATCTTAATGCCCTGATGCAGGATAGTTCCTTTAAGTGTGCACAAATCATGCAGTAAACACAGTACATGTTCCCAGTAATACAAAAGTTTCTATCATGACCCATAGTCCGCCTGACGTCGATGCTCAAAAGATTAGTTTCTACATAGGGCATGTTCGATTAGTTGCTTAAATATAAACCGTCAAGTCTTGACTTGTTCGAAACCTCAGACATGTACGCTGACTTCGACCTGCTGAACTGAGTGAGTTTCTGGCATTGACCCTCAATTGATTATCTTGAGACCTCCAGATACTGAATCCAGCTCCGTAAAAATGAAGTTTTGAGCTGGCCCAACGTAATCGTGCTGCTTCTAACACTTGCAACATGTTTCAAAGTGGCAAATCCAAAGTTTCTATCTGAAGTTTCGGACAAGTCAAACCATACAGGTTTAATTGTGCGCTCTATGAAACATGCCTAGAGTCTCAAAGCGTGAATTTCTATTTAGCTGTATTGCATCGTCGACAGAACATAATGCAAATTTAAGCTGAGAGTTGAGTTAGAATTCATGCTCTGACATTTGATTCTATAACGTACAGGGGTTGTGTTATGCTGAAGCCATATATGCATTTTCACACACAACTTGATGCGAGGACGACTAATTTTCAGGCGTCGTTCCGATATATATTTATAGTCGGTGTCATAGATACGACATGCTAGTTGCGTATCCTTGCGCGAAGTTGTGAGTACGAATGCGTAGTGTGATCACGGCAATTCAATTTCATAACTGATGCGTGACCTAAAGCCTCATCACGACGACTGTAGCCATAGGATACATTACAGTCTTAGCTGAATAATGGCCATACTGTATTTTATTTTAGTTATGAGAGAGCTTCGCTCATAAGCTGGATGAAAGTATAAGATTTTGCTCCACAAACTTATCAAGCAGTTAAATTAACCGTGTTTTAACTCTGCATTGATTTATTTGCAAAGGTTGCCACGACTAATAATAACTCTAATACTGTAGTAATGAAAATAAATAGGCAACTATGAACACTCAGTTACAGTTAAGTACCGGAATGGGTTCCATTATCATACGTATGTATAAACATCTATAGCGTCTTCCACCTACTAATGCAGTATTACCTGATTCTGGCAAATATGGTGTAGTCAATGATTTTGCGATGGTGTAGAGTAGCTACCTGGCTGATATTGTGGTTGATACGGAAACATCTTTTCATGTATATTCTAAATTTGTATTTTATCCAGACAGTAAACGCAATACACGTTGTCGGTTCAATTTATGACTTATTCTTTTTCTATTGCGAGAAGTAGACATTTAAATCGATAGTAAATAGTATAGACAAAACGTTGTGTTTGCATTACATTTTGTTTGTGTAACGTAGTGAGAATAGTTCATTGATTGGGACAGTGCATTTAGCATTTAAAGGTTAAATTCTCGATACAATTGACAATTTCTCTCCACGAAATGAATTAATTTATAGATGAAAAAAAGGTGTGCTTCATTAGGTCTTTACTTCTCCTTCTGTTTCTATAACCCTTAGCGAGAAAATTTGCAGCGATTGTTACTATGGGGAACAATCCTCGATTCATTGCGCAACATCTTTGTACAAATTACCGCAATTTATAGGTCAACAACTTGTCCGTTTTGTTTTCTTTTCTTGTTCTGCTTGCATGACGGAGAGTGAGAAAACTTGCATCGATTGAGAGACGCTGCGTAGCAGTTGAGGGTCAAAGCCATCATTTGTATGAGACAAGGGTAAGAGCGAGGGTAGAGAAGCTGCGAGGGAGAGGGTGTCGCAGCAAAGAGAGGGAAGGGGGTTCACTCCACACCGTGACTGGAATGCAGAAATGTGCATCTGTATGTGGGAGAGGCAACATTCACCCTCACGGAATGATGATGAGTCATAGGGGCACAGTACGCCAGAAGAGAGGGCAATTCTGAGTCCAAGAGTTAAATCAAAACAGGTGAGTGATTTTTTATTGACAATTTTGCACCCAAAATATTTAATTTTGAGATAATGGTTTCTGAAGAACAGGAACTATTTGTTTTTGATTACGAAACCAAATCAGGTATGTATTTACTTATACTTTTCAATTAAACGATTAATTTGTTATTGGTAATAAATATAGAAGCGAAAATATTTTCTTTGATATCCAATAGAATATTTCAATGACAACACATATTTTTTATGACAATTTCGAGAACAAAACAGGTGAATTTCTGTTCAAAACTATTCGAACATTCTCCATTTTTTTACTGTAGTGGATAAGTTTTCATTTACATTTAACAAGAATCAGTAACAATTTAATGTAGCTGTTCGATTCCCGGTTCACCCTTCCAGCATATAATAATCACTCGCTTTCCATGACTGACAGCCTGAAAAGATATATTGCAAAGTTAAGTTGCACGTCCACTTTCCCTCTTTTAAAATTTCTTAATCTCTCTTCAGGACTCTTCTCATCAGAACTACTGATATTATACGGGAGAAGCTAAAACAAGATATTCTATGATTTCGTCAAGCGTTCTGATATTTTTATCGTTCAATTTGCTCAAGTTATCTATCAATCAGGTCTTCATATATTAGTAAGGCATTAATTAGATCAATGCGCTTCTATTTTTCATTCCACATAAAGTTTTGTACATATGTTTAAAGTTTAAGCTTTCCGCGTGCCCTATGAAAAGTTATGCATGCGTTCCTTATTAAGAGATACAGGACTTGTCCAACCAATATTTCGCACACCCCGAACTCATCGTAAGCTTTTTTCCTGCTTTTTTTTCGGTGAGACTGAAATGGTTATCACCTCGAACCAAGAAATACCCGATGCCCCTAAGCCTAATGGTGGTTGTTAAGAAATTTGAGGACGGAAAGAAGTTCATCATGGCCGAGCTAATCTAACGTTAAAACTTTAGGTTAATCGAGTGCAATACCTCTGAGACTTTTATTGGAGTGAGGAATGCATCTCGAACTCTGATCTGTCAAGGGGTTTGAAAGATCCGTTGTAATTGGCGGACGAGTAGGCTAGTGGCGCATCACAACATCTAGGCGAGACATAAAAATCGGTTTCATCGAATAACTGCTGAGATTTGAATCTAGACACATTGCGATTCTAAAGCCGGAGCCACACTACACATTCACACGAACAACGTCAAGCTGCCGTATCTATGCTACCGAGCTTAAATAATATATTTCAGGACGACGAGCGAGCTTCCCGTCCTCACTTCGAGTTGCTCGTGCGAATGCATGTGTGGCCTCGGCATGAGAAAGTTATGTTCGTGTATCACTTTGTACCTGCCGGTGTATCTAATACTGTGCAGGATTACTACCAGGCAAGTTGCATCTCTCTGTACCACAAGGCGAGCTATACGCGGACTTCTAGCTCACGAGAATTAAACCTCTGTGAAACGTGGTTCAGGGAGTGTCCGATGCAATATATGATAGAACAGGATCAATTTAGTTCTCCTGTAAGTGGTCGTAGCAATCGTGCACCAGTGGGAAAATTGATTGCGCTTCTTTTCGTCAACCAACTGATCTCATACGGATGCTAACGGAGGTCACGCTGAGCCAATAACCACCTTCTGAAATTAACAATAAATGTTCAGTTACGGCCTCCAATTTCTTCGTTTTCTCTCATTTTTCTTGCTTCAAATGTAAGTTTGAAGGTAGTCCTAATTTATCTCTTTAGCTTTAATTCCACTGTACAACGGTTTTAGGTGCATTATTTCTTGTATGTTTCCTTCTTATGAGCATATAGCTCCTATTGAATGAGCTAGATAAACCTGCTGTAAGCGGTACGTGCAATGTGGGGATAACTCGCTGTTAGCCACGTCGCGCTGGTCACGGACTGCAGCATCACCTCTGCTCAAGATGGGTGGTGTGCATAACGCCACCTGGACCTCGTCCGAAGTATCATCAATGTAATCAAGGTCTTGCACATGAAAAATAAGATATTTCTGTTTTTTTTTTTTTTTTTGGGGGGGGAGGGGGTTATTATTATAACTCAATTCAAGACTCCTCCAAACTAATAATAGTTCCACTCTATGCAATAAACTCTTTACAGTGGCTTATACAATGGGCTGCATCAAATGAGACTATGTAAATTGCAGTAAAACCATCATGTAACCCATTACCCTAAGTACAAATTCATCAAATGCAGACAAAGCATTTTCATCGTACTAACATTTAGTTATGCGAAGCAAGGTAAGGTCTGAACAATGATGGATTTTTTTATAAAATACATAATTTTACATGATAGTATTTCAAATAAATCACAGATAGCTTATAATTGAACCTGTTACTACAACAATAATTAAATTTTGATAAGTAATGATAATTATTATTATTTTTCTGTAGCTAACAACAAACGTCCGCCGCACAGCTACATTTTGAGCTTATCAAAGTATTTTCGCTCACACATAAGTGCAAACATTGGTATATATATATTTTTTGAAACTAAATTCAATCGAATAATGTAAGCTACTTTTCAGTTCTACGTTAACATGAGTTGCTGAATCGAAAAGAATGAAACACTTTTCATCAGCATGTATTGCCTAGATATTTATTATTAAATGTTTTTAGTCACACCTATGCATTATGTTCTTAAATAAAATTTTGTTAAAAATAATGTTTATTAACAAAACTATATTTAATACTTGTATTATAAATGAACTAAGCTTGCAGACATTTAGCTAGACGGTGAAGTTAAAGAGTGTATACGAATTTCTGACCGACTGTGTATTTCGATCAATTTTATTGGAACCCCTAGGCGCATGCTATCCGTAATAGCACATCTGTTATCTTCAGCATGGTTTGTGCAGGCAAGAGTTGCGTTTGTACGCTGCAGTTCCATTATTCAACTACTGCTTAGCAATAAACTCTTTTCCTGCACCATGCACTTCCGTTGCTTGCAGTCAACATGTCTAACGAGCTGAGTTTTCCAGCTTGATTTATACCTCAATGTTTACTTCATCCGCCTTGTGTCTCTTCAGCAGACGACTGTGGTGGGTGTTCTTCACCCTTGCTGTGCTATTGGTGAGGTCCAGGTGGCTTCATGCACACCGTCTTTGCTACTCTCTGCGAATGGTGTCTTCTCCTGAAAGTCACCGAGTAGTTTTCTACTTATTTATATTTCAGATTTTATCCCAGTCATAAAATAGTATATCCAAGATTGAAATATGGCTTTAAAAAAGGTGAAGCCTACTACAAAGTGCAGGTCACCCTCGCTGAGAAAAGCTTCTGTCCCAAACTCAGCTTACGTTCACGTGTACAGACGAGCTATACCTGCCTTAAAGTGTTCTTGTGAAGCACGGGAACTTTCATGCTGCACAGGTATGCCAATGTAAGTATTTTCATGGGTACACAGACTAACGTGCTTGTATTGGTAGAATGCTTTCAGCAGAGCTGTACCAATTTCAAAGGGAAAAGCTGATATTAACATGGGCAAGAAGCAAAATAATGAAACTGGTAAGTGCTGGGAGGCAGTGAATATGGATGAGGTTCGAGGTTCGCAAATCTCTCCTACTATTTTGTTTATCCTGATAAGGAGGAGGGTCTTGCTTTTATGAAGTATAGTCATGAGTTTTCGCAAAGGCAAGTACGTTCTAGTGAAGGTGACATGTGCTTGAATCTTCCTGTTTTTAATGTAATTAGTTGACCTCAACATCCATTTCCTATGGCCGATATTTGAATGTTTTTTTTTCAATGTAATCAGGTGACTCAAACATTTATATTTTTGTGCCGATATACTGTTAGCTGTTTTTGTCTTTACTATAACTAGCAGACTTGAACATATATTTTCTTACGCCGATTTTTGCGGTAATTTTTTCCCCAATAGCCCTCAGACGATTCTTTAATTAATCTGCTTTTCCGAGGAATACTTATACATGGAATAGAATAAGGAGCAAAAGGTTTAAATTATACTAGCATTAAAAACCGACTGCTTCCAGTTTAGCAAGGGAATAACAGAAAATTATTTGATTTTTTCAGCTAATACTTAATTTGTCAAAAAACTGGCATTTACTTGGCTTTCCGACTTTCGGTTCACATTTTCCCTAAGCTCTATTCTCTGAAACGAATTAACAAAACAAACAGCCTGCAGCAGCTGTTCTTCATCATTTGCTGTTTCTGTTATGAGTTAACAAAACAAGCACTAGCAGGTATTGCAGGGATTATGGACTACTTTCTTCTACTTTTCTCATCAGCCGCACGAAAGCTTCACTATATTGCATGCACGTACACGTATCATCGTTTCCGCTTCTTACTCCAGCAGCACGCACTTAAAGTGATTGAATACTGACTGCATCCTTCGATTGTGTGGAGTAAGTGTGTGGTAGAGAGCTCCATACTTTGTGTGTCAAGCGTATGTCCTAAATGCGTCATGCGGTGTGCCAATCGCTTAATAAAATATGTTGCACGTTCAGTGTATGTGGTGAATGCATTACTATGTTGAAATGGAGCAAAATCTCTGTCATTCTATGTGTCGGGGCCGCACTATACAATCGCACGTTCATTTGATGAGCTGATGTTCAACTCGCACAGCGTTTAACATTTTCCCGGTATTTGTGCCGACGTTTACTGTGTATTTTTGGACGACTAGTGACCAGTACGTCAATTCACAAGCTGAGCGTGGACTCAGCATAAGTCATAAGCATGTAATACGTCAAATGAGGTTACAGATACTGTAAATTGATGGTACATTACCGTACTTGTCGTATAAACTTACCATTGGTATGCCATACGTCAAAACCTATAATGTATATACGTCACATGTATGGTGTATATGAAAGTAGCACCGTAAGTAAGTTACTGCTGTGTTATTTGTGTTCTGTACATTGCTGTTTTATAATTTTCATTGAAAGTGAACAGCGAGTATTTGTTAATGACATGTTGCTAGTCAGATGCACGCCAGTATGTTGCATAGGACACGAAATATAATGTGGAAGTTGAGATGTAGCTTATTGACGCTGTTCAATTCATGTATTAAATTGGGAAGAAAAAGCTTGTGCATTGCATAAAATGTTACATTACCACTAGTTCACCTTCTCGTGCACTGCAACGTATTTTAGTGTGCTCGTGGAGCACGGTTTTACAAGGAATTTTTCTATCGGTGAACGGAAACGTTTTTAAAATGTTTTCTGCATGTACATGAGTATTTAAGCCATATATTGCCCGTCAGCTCAAAGCATAAGTTGAATGACACGTTCTAAGTAAAATTTTATTTTAAATGTGGAGTCCTCTGTGCAGCGTACAGAAGATATGGCATTTTATATACGTGCACTAGTGGCCCGGGCCGTCATTATAAATAACGGCAAAAAATTAGCACCTCAGGAAAACCCCCACCGTTTCTTTTGGGCTTCCTCATTATTCTTATATCTAATACTGAAGACAAAGATTCCAAGGTACTCAACTTTTCTTTTTGCCAGAAGGGCAAGCAGACTGAGTTCTATTTCTCCCCTATCTAATACTGAAGAAAAAGATTGCAAGGTGCCCAACTTTTTTTTTCACCTTTTGAAATCTGAATTTTCTCCTATCTTATTAGTTCCATTTTTCCCCTATCTAATACTGAAGAAAAAGATTGCAAGGTACCCAACTTTTTTTTCACATTTTGAAATCAGAATTTTCTCCTATCTTATTCCCATAGAGCGTGACAGGAAAGATATAAATATAGTTATAAATAAATAAATAAACAAATAAAAACAAGACGTGAATTATTATATAGTACTGATGTGTAATTGAATGATGTACAATTTATCGAAAGAATAGTTCCAACAGTGTCGCGCATGCAGTCTGTTGTGGCACGTCAATGCCATTCTTATACTATATATGCGATTCTGAAGTATTATCATGCGGAGCACTACCATGCGGAGGACTAAAGTAAAATATTGATCATGCAACTCATGCAGAAAGTGCTACTGATGGACACACGCATATTTCTCCTAATCAATTATTGTTTATATGTTGTGGGCATGTCATGCACAAAGTATTTATGTAGAACTGGGAGGGGCGGAGCGTTACAGAGTCATCAGTCAGAGACAGGATACAACCGACGATGTAACTCGTTGATAATGGGAAGAAAGAGGTTTGGCATGTCAACTGTTTAAAATATTATACAGGAAACGAGGTTTGGCGCACCACTATAGCTGGTCTCGGGATATCATATTGCCCTGAATAACATCGGTTTTGCTATATGAGTTCATGCTCTGAATCAATGAAAAATTGTTTACATGCATGCACTTAAGCTACCAGCCAGTTATCACTTACCAGTACGTGTATTGAGCACACCAAATAGCATAAATTATAGTTGGGCCTCGTTCAAATAAAAAACTACCTCTGTTGATCAATGCTAACTTTCCAGAAAGAGTTGGTTATTTTGTTGTTAAAATCTAACTGCGTAGAGTTGTCTCTAAAATCAATACCCATGTCTTGGAGCCATGAGTCCATTTTTCAAATAATTATTGCAAGAACTGATGCCTAACTGGGACATTGTTAAGTTAAAACATATCAGTTTATGTAGCCAAAACATTCTGTTATTTCAAATACATTAGACCAGGTGGAAGTTTTAACGCAGACTGTACGCTTGACGCCATAGAAGCAAATGCGGACGTAGCGTCGACCTCCCACGGCTTGCAATGGCAACACTCCTACGGTGTAGGACGAAAACAAAAGTGACAACTGGAGGCAGCAGCAGCTGCATGCCTCCGATATTTTGCCAAACTTGTTCCTCTCGCTGGAACTTATTTAGTGACCTCCTCCTCCCCTCACCCTCCTGCCCTACCCTGCTCCGGCACGCATGTAGAAGGAACCTTTTCATTGTATTTACTTAATTGTTACTGTTGCATCACGAATTTTCCGTTTCTTGCTTCTGATGAAAATATTTCGCTGCTGCTCTTAATATAATTCCCTGTTTGCCTTTCCCTTGTATACGTTTCTTGCTTTACACACACACAGCAATGCCCTCTTCATCCTCTCTATGGATCACAAGTTGAAAATATGAGTAGTTATACATTTTGAAGTGGCGTCTTTTTCAGTGATCGATTCCGATACGTTCCATTTTAAATTTTTAACAAACTTTCGGCCTTTTAGTCTGGTCTTAAAATAGTGCTATCCTTGTGAAAAACTGGTCTTTAATTCTGACCTTACATAAACTTAAAGAAGGTCCCTTTACCAAAGACTACTTTGTAATTGGCTTTAACACTATTTTTCCATGCATATTATTTATTCTATTGCTCAATTTTTGCTTTGTCGAATGTGGAATCTTTAAATATAAATCATACTGCCAAAACAAAGTACTACTTTGTATCTTTTTACCTCCTTTAATAATTATTGCCTAAACTGGATGTATATCTTTTTATGTTTTCCCTCTAATATTTGGCTTGTCGGGATAAAGAAAAGTAGTGTTACCTCAAGAATTAATTTATTTATCTATATATATATTGGTTGCTACGGTGGAATTCACGCATTGACATAGGCCCTTGTATTGTTACTTACGATGCTGTGCATAAAAGTTAATGCGTCACGATAATGCACGCATTTACTATGTGCTTAATTAATACTGCAGCAAATATAGCATCCCTAAATAGCCGCTTCTGATAACAGTTTTACATTAACTTTGGAAAAGACAGCAATTCTGTATTAAGTACAGGAATTTACTTATATGACAATAAATTTTTTTCTCGTTTCAGCAGCAAATTTACACAACGGTGATAGCTCAGAGTGGACCGAACCTGGGTTTCGGTTTTTTTCTTGGAATAGCTAGCCTCTATACATCCGTCAATTAACTTTTCAGTAATCTAATCCAATAATTATCATGGATCTATTTTGTTACGGCTGCACTACTTATTGACCCGACGGCGTTACAGTGCAAGGTTTAGCTTGATGTTACATAAAACTTTGGTTACATTAGTCCTGTTGTAAAATAATTTATCAGTTATTGCTTATTCTTAAGAAAATGCACTCTGCAAATTAGCTATCGTTTGCTTAAGTTTAAATTTCAGATTCGTTGGCGGACTGCAGTAATAATACGAATAAATTTCTTACTGGTCATTGTAAACACCTGCCGTAGTATATGTAATATTTCCAAACGTGCAATGAAAAGAGTACAGTGAAACTGACCCCTCCGTGTACACAGTTACCACTTTTTGTCGCACGTCCCATAGAAATAGCACAACGAAACAGAGGAATATCAGTGCAAACGCCAGGCATCGTCCTTTTGTCCGATCTGTAGAAATAGCGTTACAAATCCCCATTCTTATCGACGTGGACTTGTGCTCTACCGTCCGTAGAAACACTACAGCCCTGAGATTGTCCCGCCGCAGTGTCGGTTGCAGTGGGTGCGCCACCGCCGTCCCACCAACAGCAGCTGGGCGACAGCACCATGTCTTATCTACAGCAAAGGAAGTCAATTTGTTTGAGTCGCTTTCGACAGCGTCTGCGAGTTAAATGCATTTTGCTGTTTAATTTAACGAGCTAATGAAGCTACAGGCAATCCAAACGATCTGAATAAAGAAATCCCTCATGATGTTTATCTGTTTAGGTGAGCGAAGGACATCGTCTGCACAGGGTGTTTGACGAGCTTGTCAGGCTGGACAGTTATAGTGCTGAACTGGGGCGCTAATTACTCAAATACAGTCAACTCTCTTAGGGATGTTCGTAAATCGAATCATATTGGCCGCTTATTGCACTAGTTCATTGGCCCTCCTACGAGCTGGCTATTTGAAGGTCAAAAACACTAAATGTTCTACTGGTTCTTTTCAGACGCTCGGACAATAATAGGACTAGAGATTACAAAGGTTATAGTTGATATCTGCTCTCCTTGATCGCTACCTTTTTATTATTTATGGTCCAAGTTCAGTATTTTTATTGCCAGATGCTCAGCTTAAGTACTTTAAGGGTACGTTTCGATTGGGTTATCAAAGTCGATCTAATCCAAGCCTGTTAGACTTGACTCGTCCGGCCCGCAGACAGGAACTTGAGCTTCATCTCTTTGAATGGTGTTGCAGGTGTTATAGTGACAACCCGATTACGCTGAACCAACTGAAATATCAACTCTACGAAGCAAAACTGACTTCTTGGAACTTTGGAAGTCTCACAGACAATCGCCTCAAGTTTAACGCCTGAAACTTCAATCAATGAGTCGAAACCACGCAGGGCACCTGGTTGAAGTTGCAAACAAGTCAAGCCTCGATGGCTTGATTTCGCGGACCTAATCGAAAATGCCCTTACTTCAGGAGTACACATACCGAATATTACCTATTAAATATTTAGAGCTTCGATAATAAGCTATATAAAATATGAATGAGTGTACATCAAGGGTTACTAGTAGTTCTCAGGTAATAGCCACATCTAGAGCTTCAGCAAGTAGTGCAGTGCGTAGCGGCACCTCTCTGCAGTGTTAAAGCAAGATGCTGATCCGGAGTAGGCCACTTTAGCTGTTACGGTGCACGAATATGATAGTTTTTTTAGTAGTGCATATAGGTTTTTAGCCTATCATTTTAATATATACCGTTGAAGCTCTAATTCAAAGTGATAAAAATGTCTTAGTTTAGAGGTACGGTAACAAGGGTGCATGAACCCCCAGATACAAGGGTCCCTAAAACATTCCTCAGAATCAAAACTTGAGCAATGGTATTATTGAAACAGAATCGTAATTTTTTATCATAGCTGCATTATACTCTAGAAATAACCTTCTAAGAAGTACTGCTGGGTATATAATTGTGTAATTCTAGCTCGATCGATCAGACCATGTCTTGGGAAGTTCAGAATTCATTTATAGCCGAAATGCTTTTGTGGGTGGATGAAGTAGTGGAAATACTACCTAAGCTAAAAATAGTTTGGTTTTCTATAGGCACAAAGTAGCTACTTCGTTACTCAAATTCACTCCAAGAGGTTGTTTAACAAATGAGTATTCAGTTTTATGCTCATCGTTGCTCGAATTCGTTCTTGGAGGCGACTCGACAGATGAAAAAACTTCGAGTAATTAATGGCTCATGTTGCCGAATAAACGTTTCAGCAAATCTAAGCTCATTACTCGTAGACAGAAAAAGGCGCCGGACCAAAGGTAAATAAAAAGCTTCTACTTGTCAAGTAGTCTTAGTATTCTCCTGATTTAAATTCTATTTAACGTTTTGAAGTATTTACATTCTATAAAATTGATTATTATTTATGGTGTATATTAATATCATCTGCGAATATTAAACGTGCGAGTATAGAAGAATAGGGTACAAAAGACCCTTGAAAATATCCTACCTCATCTAATCCAGTAGTTTTAATATTGTTAGAGACTGACAGCTGGTCTGCAAGATAGTGAAAAAGTTTGTTTACTTCATTCTGTTGTACTAATAGCATTAATTTGCTAAAAGCGTAAATAGCTTTTTTATATATGATTGTTTCCATGTTGAAGGCATTTCCCTTTTTATCATTTATTCTGATGGATCGTTATAAAAAACAATTGTTGCATTGTTGCAAACATTGGTTTATGCTAATAATTCACAAGCTGCTGGCATTTTCTTTTTATAATTATTGCAACGTGGTTGTTAATGTTTTCTCTTTTCTAATTATTGTTAGTTTAAAAGTATCATTGGATACATTTTTTATAACTATTACTGAACCATTGCGAGTATTTTGTTTTTAATCTTGCAGCATAATGATAGAAGGAAATCGTAAATTCTGATGCTACCTGGCCCACATGTTTCAGTTGTCACCTGCATAGCAGCTGGTAGACTCGTATTTATTTATATGAGAAGAACATCCTTAAAAACAACACAACTGTATTTACTTCTTCTCCTTTTGGTCCAGAATTGATCAGGTCCTGTGTTTAGAGTGTCTCACTTTAGCTAACAATGAAAACACTTAAAGTTATAATATTGCCGCACGTCTCCATGCGACGTTTCCTTATCGTGAATTATGAGATCACAACGCTCCTGGCGTGCTTGAGACTCATGAATAATCCATAAGTTGCAGATCCGAAGTATGGAGTATAGTCGTAGCGTGGTCTTGGGAGACTTTGTACGCTTGTATAGTGATCTGTAAAAGTATTAGGATTAGCTATCCATGCCAAAGTTTCTAATTTCAAAACGGTCTTATTTTCCAAACGTTCGAAGGATAAAGGTGTAGCTTCTGAAATGTTCAGCTTCAGAAACATCCCAAGGACGAAATGGACAATTCAACAATGCCCAGCACATTGCTGTAGCTCGCAGCTCTGGAAACGCTCTGACTTTAGCAGCTCTGCCTATATTTTGTGCTTGAATCTGTCGTTACTTTCGAAAGAAAATCGCTAGTTGTGAAGTACAGTAATGTTAAAAGCATTGAATGTACCTACCCAAGATATTTAGGAAAAAGAGACTTCCCACAACACATCTCTTTGGATAGTAAAAGAATTAACCTTCTACGAGATATCCCTTGTCTACTTAAGACCAATGAAACGCACATTAGATATCTTGTGTCTATTTTCGAGAGATTTGAACTTCTACGCAGAAAATAAAATGGATTTCCCAAGAGAGATCTCGCATCATCGTATGTTTAGCAGCAGACATTTCTACCTCTATTAGTCTTATTGTTCGTAGTTACATGCATTATGCCAACGAAATAAATATATTTTTGCACTTGTTTTACAAAGAGAAGCCAATATACTGTAGTTTGATGCGCAGTGGTTCAGGGAAATGCTCTGCTGAGAACTTAGCTATTATCTATTGTGTGAAGTAGCACTCTTGGAATATTAGTTATCGTTACTAGTAGACTATTAAGACGCGATCCAGATATCTACTCTGAAGGACATAATTTAATTCATATAGCTAAGACCTATTCGAATCATTAGGTTTGAGTGGCTGATTTTGAACTCTGGATCTAGTTTTAGGCGTTAATTGCCTACCGTTACGCTTGATAAAACCGAAAACTTAATCCTGTTTCGTTGTGGGATCGGTAAACGCAGTAACGTAACTTAGTAAGAATTATCTTTTTTTAAAATGCATCAATGGAAGCAAATGCTCAGCCATCAAAGCATTATCTGTAAATTTCATGTGTTTTTGAACCTTTTCAGTTCATTGAAGGTCCATATGCTTGAAAATTATGAAGATATTGGCCACAGTTCCGAAAAGATTGTTTTGAAAATTGTATACCCCCCTCTATTCCGAAACTGTTAGGTCAAAACAAGTTTCAAGCTGTTCCGAAATTATCGTTCTGCTTAGATATAAGAGACAACAAAAATAGACTCGAAACAACCTTCGGCACAGATTTAGAAGGTGAACTTGAAAAAGATCTTGACGAAAGCATGCCCACCGTATGCTTCTTTATCCTGAATTCATTTGCAACTTGTTTTGTTGCATCTCGTTCACTCCAGTACTAAAATTTTTTATCTTTCCACCAATGCTTGAAAGACACATTACGTTTATTATTCGACAGTTAGTGATTTTTTATCTTTTACCAATTCTATGTATTATTTTTCTTTTTTCTATCTTAGTTTTTTGCCAGCGGGTGGTCTGAATAGAAAAAATATCGTCTTATGAAAGCGATTTTATTTTTGCTTGAAATTATTTTAGCTGAATAACCTTAAATTAACCTGTTAATTTAGACAGGAAATAATTTGGCTGAAATCGAACTGCCAATGGGCAATAGAATTTTTGGCTGCGGAACAACTATTTCGGAACAGAAGGAGTAAGTGTAATCAAATAAATATCACCTTTTTTACAAGATTGCTTTTTAAATACGCTGCACTGTTCGAAATACAAGTCTTCATCGGTTTGCTGTTAGTTACCGCGATGTATTTTCTAAACTAAACCAAATGTCATTTGCTCAATGACGAATCCGAGGAAAGGCCAAAGAACTTAGGAATTTCAGGTAATATTTGCTTGAGACAGAGTTCATCTGGGGAGCAGCCAAGGTAAGGTATTTTAGATATTTTAAATTGTGCTCTCCAAATTAGCAATGCAAATTTACCAGGTTCAGAGCTCAGAAAAAGCAAGACGGAGAAATACATGAACTGATATTTGCTGCTTTAACTGCGTCTGAAATAACTGTGAGTAGTATCACTGATACTGAAATACACTTTCTTCTCACACCAAAGCATTTGTTGCTCTGAAATTCAGTAGAATATCAGCATAAGCAGCTGCTAATATTTTGCAGAGGAGAATCGTGAACAGGAGTTTAGAAGGCGAGGGAAATCGTCAATGTAATCATATTTTCGTCACGACGCATGCCTTTAGTGATTGGATATTTGCGAATTGAACTTCGGTATGACTTAGATCGAAGCACATACAGGGTTCTTAAAGTTGCTTAATCGAGGAAATATGCAATTTTTTTAAATGAACAAAAGTTACCTTAATGCAAAACGCCTTTTTACACTGCGATAAATACAAACTTTTACTTAGGGTGTTCACTTTTTAGATGAAAACATCGGTAGATGTATCTTTGGGTAATGCAAATACCAAGAGGTGATAACCTGAGAAGCAGTGATGAATGAGCTTCAATGTAAAGATTTTGATAGGTACCAATGTTTTCATTTATGCGAGACTGGTGCTGTTTCCACTGTCATGACTTCTCAAGCAAAAATTTCGGCCGTCCTAGAAGCTGTTTCACGAATTTCAAATTTTAGGGAGGTGAAGAATTGTTGTTTAGTGTTGAACCGTGTTGCGTCCCCACCTACGGGGACAGAGGATATATTGTACAGTTAACCCATTGGCCCTCTAGCAACTGTTTCCAGTTGGGGATACTGTCCAATGTGGCCACGATTTCCAGTTGGGGATACTGTCCCCTATGGCCACGATTTCCATTTGGGGATACTGTCCCCTATGGCAACGATATCCAGTTGGGGATTGTGTCCCCATATCCATTATCTCCATTTCAGCACATAATTAAAAGTGGTCTTCCAATGGGAAAACTTAAACTCTAAGTTTGTTCGAATGTTAACGGGTTAAAGATACTTAATTTTATACAACAATACAAGCACAGGAATATCGAAGACTGCGGACTACATTAGCTGTGTTATGATTTTTGAGAAGCACCTTCAGCTAGTTTCTAGTTAACTGAAACCAAAGAGTTAAGTTAGCTCCTAATATATATATATATTTCAACTTTTTGCGCCAATTACATAACCGACTCAAAGAATTTGTAATAAGTACATCATGTTTTAGTATTATTTTACTTTAACTTACAAATAGTTTTCTGGGTTTTTCTTGCCATTAGAATGTTAATTCGGTCAATTTAAAACAATTTACCTAAATAACGTTTTCGTCCCAAATGCTTAGTTTTCGAGATATATGACTTTGAAGTTCCCATTATTATTATTATTATTAAAACTTCACGCTTGAGCTCCCACGGACAGGTAATACAACCCAAATGAAGCATTTGCAACACCGGGAAGCCCAAAACGCTGCTAAAGGAAATCCAGC
>LQNS02276621.1:320657-362521 GCA_001587735.2 Parhyale hawaiensis
TAGCGCTGGATCACAGGACTAGCGCTGGATCACAGGACTAGCGCTGGATCACAGGACTAGCGCTGGATCACAGGACTAGCGCTGGATCACAGGACTAGCGCTGAATCACAGGACTAGCACTGGATCACAGGACTAGCACTACATCACAGGACTAGCGCTGGATCACAGGACTAGCACTGGATCACAGGACTAGCGCTGGATCACAGGACTAGCACTGGATCACAGCACTAGCTCTGGATCACAGGGCTAGCGCTGGATCACAGGACTAGCACTGGATCACAGCACTAGCTCTGGATCACAGGACTAGCGCTGGATCACAGGACTAGCGCTGGATCACAGGACTAGCACTGGATCACAGCACTAGCTCTGGATCACAGGACTAGCTCTGGATCACAGGACTAGCGCTGGATCACAGGACTAGCGCTGGGTCACAGGGCTAGCACTGGATCACAGGACTAGCACTGGATCACAGGACTAGCACTGGATCACAGGACTAGTGCTGGTACACGGGATTAGCCCTGAATCATAGAACTAGCGCTGGATCAAAGAGCTGACGCTGGATCACAGAGTCTGTGCTGGATCACAAAGCCAGCGCTGGATCAAAGGGCCAGGGCTGGATCACAGGGCCTGTGCTGCAACACAGAGTCAGCACTGGATCAGAGGGCCAGCGCTGGATCACAAGGCCAGCTCTGGATCATAGGACCGCCTTATTTTGCTTCCTTCCATCAGGGCCTCTTCGCTTCATTAGAGCCCGAGCCCCGTAGTGTGCAGAAGGGAGGAGGAGGGTGGGTTAGAAATCGAGGATTTTGTGGGTTTGAGCTTTGCAGTTTAGAAGAGGCAGGGGGGATGGGGTTATGAGGGGTGAGGTGGCCCTGATTGAGGCTGAAGGCTGGCAATGGCCTGAGGATTCAAATTCGCAAGAATGAAGTACTTCGCCTAGACCAAAAATTCCCTTCTTGGCTTTGGCAAAAGCGGAAAACTTGAACGTTGAGTTGCATGTTCCTGTTGCCCTCACTGAGCTTGCACTTGGAACGTGGAAAAAATGGGCTTCCAGGGAATGAACTTTATTTTTGGGCGGCTGTATTATTGTAGCACTCATTGAGCTTTGTCCTCTATACATCTTTAAGTTATAATTATGCCCGTAACACTTCTGCGATTGCGCATTGTTTGCACACTTTATCTACTTCTTTCCGGAAACGTGACTATTATTTACATTATTTTTGCAGAAACTCCATTAGGAGAATATACCATGTGCAGAGTCCAAAATTGCGTAGCTTATACTCGTTTTTTCTAGTCCTTTACGTCATGTAGTAGTGCACACTATACACAGCAACGACATTATTATTTATATGGTAAAATTTGACGCCGTACGAGCTCTTGTAGTTAGCTTTTGCGTTTCCTATTAGACCTTCTAACAGTTCTCTGATTACTGTGCTTCTGCTTTTTCGGTACCGTTTCCAGTCCGCGGCAATGTGTTATTATCGTTAATACCTTCTTACTGTTATGTGTTGTTATTATTATTATTGCTCTTTAACACCCACAATACTTCTATAGTGTACGATGTCTGATGACTATTGAATGAGAGTAAATAATCCTCGAAGATTTATCTTCGATATAACAAATAAAGAAATTGAGCTGGTAGTCTTCTAGTATGTAGATACATAATTAATGGTAAAGCGCCACGTCTACAGATTCTATCACTTCCGATTTTTTTTTTTTTTTTTGGTAAGCTGTTGAAGTGAAAGAATTTGATGGATTTCCAGAAAATTGAGAAAACTAAGTATCGGACAGTGACCAAGTATCTTCATCTGAACATGTCTCGATCTGAAATTCTCTCCCTCAGTGTCATATTGTTCCGGATTTCAGAAGAAGACATGTCTTTTATGTGTCCATATATGATGAGTGCCCAATGCTCAACTTCTTCTATTTTCAAGAATTTCATAGTTCATAAATTTCAACAGCCAGCAAAAATATAAAATAGAAAGTATTAAAACCGACAGGCTTGGTAGTTACGCATATAAATGTCAACAGACTACTCAAAGAAAGTTTTATTTGCTTATCTAACAGACCTCCGAGCGACTTAGTATAATAAATAATATCTAATATCTAAGAGTAGGCAGGTATGTATGTGAACTTATTGAGCAAGGCAACAAAGTTCTTCATCAATATTGTATTACTATCATTACTGCAATTCCTTACTGATGAACTTCGTATCTGGCCCAGCTGATTGTTGGAACTGTTTCATCGCACCGTAGACAATATCATTAATATATTATGGTACGTTGTGATGCTGAAAAAAGTCAACAGTTAATTATATTTTTCTTTATGATATGCAAATTACTTGCTATTGGCCCAGTATTGACGCTGCTTCAGGATTTTTGCAGCCCGCCTTTACAAAGCAAATGCTAGGCTGTATGGGCGACACTATGAGTCTCGAGAGGTATGTCAGCCCCCCGAGTCGAAGCTCAGCGCCTCTCAGATCGTTGTTACAGGAGATTGTGCTATGCTCTGAGCTGTGGGCTTTTGTTATGCTTCTAGTCTAATTTTCAACAACACAAGTGGAGTCACATGTTCTTTCCTCCTCTTCTTGAATAAAATTTGCACTTGTTTAGCTGCAATTTTTCGGCCCTAAACATTCGATGAGTTTAGTTTCGCCTTCCATTGGTAATACTATAATTGACGAATTCATCTCCCAACGGTAAATTAGAAGAGATCAATCCAATAAAAAATAAGGAGTTATGGGCTCTACAGTTAGCAAGCCAATGTAGCAATTCGCTGGACCAGCAAAAATTTATCTTAATGAATAAATTGTTTTTTCCTAGTGCCTGGATCAGTTTGCATGAATAAGCTTCACTTCCCGTTGTGATTGTCTTGCCGTTTTATCTCTTCTTGTTCAGAGCGAGCTGTTTCCCTACAAAGGATTGTTCTCCTGATATATTCCTGTGTAAGAAAGCCCATGTACAGTACTGACATCACTATAGAACAGTAAGGTATATTAAGCACTTGGCGTTGTGCTTGTAAATAAAACATATAGCAGGGCGCAGTGAAGATATAGGGACATAATGAGAATATAACATCCATGTAGTAGTGCACACTATACACAGCAGTGACAATATTATTTTCTTGGGTACGGGTGATAAAGAATATGCGGCCGCAGTGACGTAGCTGTCAAGAGGAGAGAATTCTTCTGTAAGCTTAAAGAGAAGGCCACAAGGCACTTGCTAGTTTCTGTTAATAAGTCATAATCAAGAAAATTTTCGTTGGTATAAATTTTCTAAAGTAAATGTGTGTAACTTTACAGAATTGATAGACTGGCTACTGAAGTATCTGTCAGACTTTCCAAAGTATGAAGTGACAAGCTATTTTTATCAATAAAAATGGATTGTTCTACCTGTAGAGACACCCTCAGCAAAGGGGTTTAACTGCAATATTCAAATTGTAATATCCCGAAAATAGTCTACGGAAAACACTTCGATAGATTCAACTATAAGTTTATGGCACTACAATGCTGAAGGCTGACTTATAACTAGCTGAATCTATCACTGTTTCGATCTAAAAAACTAAGTAAAAAAAAAATTTCACGGCTAAATTGCTAATTAATTGGTAAAACTGGGGCATGTTGTCTCACCTCTCATCTCTATCCTAGCCGCTTGGCACTCCCTACACCTTTCTCCATCATCCATCTTAACACGAACTCTCTCTATTTTTTTCTCCACCCTTACTCCTTCATTCCCTCCTTTTTCTTCTCGTATTCCACACTTTTTTCCTCTCTCGCTTTTCTTCACTCTTCGCCTTCTCTCACTTCTTCCACCCCTCAATCCTTCCTTCACCTCTCTCAGTCCTCTCTCTAATTCTCCCACTCCTCGCACTTCTCTTCACTCCTCACTCTGTCCCTCAGCCCCCAGCCTCTCTCTCCTTCCCTCGCTCCTCTCACTCCTGACCACCCCTCACTCTGTCCCTCATCCCTCTCCCTCCCTCTCTTCCGGCCTAACAGAGAATCAATATATGCAAATGGCGGACCAAGAACCCAGCGAAAACCAAATACATTTTGCCGGATCCCATCGGTTCCAGAAGACGACGTGAGAGACGCCACCGCGCCGACCAAAATCTTCCATGGGAAGCATCACGCAGGAATCGTTTGCTCTCGACCAGTGTTCTTCGAAACACGAATAGCTTTTATTCATCTGATTTGTTTATGCATATCTTAGAGAATCGGGGAGAGAACAACTCTTGCTTGTCCGGCAGCCGCCGTCTCCGCCAGGGGCAATGGATTTTGTGTGCCTTGAGGGAAGTCGAGCGCCGAAAGTGTCTTCTGCTATTGTGGATACATCAAAGTGTGCTATCACAACCATCCTAAGTGTATACGTCCCTAGGCGCTTCAATGGGTGCTAGCAGTAGTCAACAACTCCCGGTTTAGTATGCTGAGTCTCTGCAGTACATATGTTGCAGTCTCTGCTGAGGGAAAACTTCCAAAACATTCATTCTCGCTGAGGTGAAATTGATTTGACATTCTCCAACGGATATAAAATGTATCCTCACTGTGTGTTCCATAGCTGCTAACACATTAAACCTTATTTTGTCTACGTGCGCGAAGTGTTCATTTGTAGTCACTCAAACATGTGTTGGTCTTCACCAATTAACTGTCCTTTCTCGCAATGAGCGTAGACGTTTATTGTTACTGATTAACAAAGTGAAAGAGCTCCGACTAATCAAAGCAAGATGGAATTCCTAATTTTTTTTTTTTTGCTGATTTAGACAAATGCAGACATGTTACGGTCCCGCATTTATACACGTACGCTGGTAGCGATTAATAAAATGTATACTTCGGGAGATGTCTCGTCCCAATGCCGTGTAACCGACCTCTAGACGTGCTGAACTAATGATCATAATCATCATCGAGCCAGGTACTCCAATGTTTGTCAGTTTTTGGAACCACTATACCACTATTTAGTCTTCCACGTCGAGCGCAAGTCCCAAAAACTAAAAGGAGTGCAAACTTGAAATCCAGTTTCTGTAGCACAAAGAAAACAGTATCCCAAATTGTGATCTGTTTTCCTCCGTGTATAACTCGTGTCTCCTACACTGAGGGCATATCCCAAGAGATTATAGTCCGCCAGCCGACAATAGATTATGTTATGATGACGATCTTCAACGTGTCCATCCAAAGGCACTGCAATGCGCAATAGTTTTGGGTAATTCTAACTTTTTGCATTAGGGTATATCGTAAAAATTGCTTATTCGTGAACTGACAAAGAATTGTTACACCTTACAAGAAATCGTGTCCTCTGACTGTTTTCTGTTGTGGCCAGTGGCACAGGGCGTAACATTTTAGCATGTCAAGTCTTATGAGATCAGAAATGCCTGCTAATGTTCAGCACCTTGTATACCAGAAAGTAAAGCTTCAAGGGGGCACAGGATACTGAACTTAAGGTAAACCAAAAATAAACCCTACTTTGCGCTAGTTTTGCCAGTGACGTTGAACTTCCCATGGAGTTCAAAAAATTAATTCCACCCTGTGGCATTTTATGAAAGAGAGAAAGCGCAACAGAACAAAATTCAAATTTTTACAATTAGTTATTTGGAAACGATGATCCCTCAAAATAATATAGTTTTATAATGTAACGTGAACGCTGTTTGAGGTATTTACCCATCTCTATTACCGGTTGAGTAGACTTTTGACGTTCTCAGAACGGTCTCAATATCCTTACAATCTTCTGTCGAAGAGGGTCTTTCGAGATGCGTTTTTCCTCAGTAAACTTCCGTTATTTTACCGGGGCTATAGCGACTATTGGTTTTATTTGATTTTGGGGCGTAGATTGCGAAGAATAAGAGGGGCAGAAGTAAATTTAGCGAGGCCTTAAGCAAACCATCATAGCCTCGCCGGCCCGTGATGGATAGCCCGGGATAAGATGAATTGGAATCAATAGCACGACGGTGATGCTCTCTGGCTCCTCGACTGACGGTCTTGACCACAGGTTTGGGACATGATTCTGCGCTGAAATCCTCAGTTTTCCAGGCTGTCTACCAAGTGGTGACTTTGTATAGTCTTGTACCATCTAAGTGTCCCCCCAGCTGTACTTCACTGCATTCAGGTGTCCCATCGAAGCTCTTCACCTAATGTAGGTTCTCTACCATCGTCATGTACCACTTGGAGATACGGTACTATCATCGTATACATCATGAAGAACCCGCACTGCCGTCGTGTATCACTTGGAGATCCCTCAGTTTACCACTTAGAGGTGGCGCATTGTCCTCAGAAACCACTTAGAGGTCACGTGCCATCTCTGCGTGCCACTTTCATTTTTCAAATCTTCGTCGAGTACCACTTGCAGGTCCAGCAATGTGGACGTGTACCGTTGATGGTCCCCTACGTACTACTTAGAGCCCACTACGTTGTCATAGAGTGCTATTGGAAATCCTGTTCTGTCTTCCGAAATTCTAGAGACTTCCAGTATTTGATATGCACGTTCGTGCAAATTCTCAATCTTGCATCAAAATATTACGAGTTTTGAAAATAAAATTGAATAAAGCAGACGATGTTTAAGAGTTTTCACTGAATTTGCTGATAATTAACTGCGTAGTTATAATTTTTACTACTTCGACGGTCAGCTCTACCGTGTTTTCCTAGAGGGACTCGTGCCAGAAGAGGATCAATGAAGCCATAATGTAGTGCAGCTCCTGGCGTTGTCCGAGTTATTGGAGTATTTTCAAGGCATTTGTAGGTATTTCGAGCGTATTTTCCTAGAGGCCCTGATGTTTATAACCCTTCCAGATGCGGAGCCTGGCAAGCTCGAGCTCCTGGAATGGCACCAAAACGTTGGCCTTTAGGACTCCAATAGACGCGAGAGCCGGAGCCGCTTCTGGAAAACAAGAAATTGGACTTGCCGTTGAAGCCACGCGTCCTTTGCTTTAAAGGGAAAACTTACGAGAGCAATGGTCGTATTTTTCCAGCACCTGAGACACAAAGACACTCACGATCCCCATGAAAGACTTAAGCAAGATCTACCGGTGAGTCTCCGGAGCGTTCAGTGATTACAGGGAGCTGCAGTGGTTAAATCAAGTGAACGTGTGATAATTGCACTAGAAAACGCTAACTTCAAAAATTATTTACGGCTACCTTTTCAAATTGAAACTGGTAGGTGATGACGATTTTATATGCTTCTGAATGGATTCTGAAAATATCAGTCTGGAAGTATATCTTACTGTACTAAATTAACAGGAAAATTTACTGCTACCTCATCAATTTTTTTTTTGTAACGCTGGGATGTGAGGCTTTCAACGTGATGGGGGATTTCCTAATATCGTTAGTTTTCTTGAACAATCCAGGGCAGCCCTAACAGCTGCCGTGAAAGCAGCTCAGCAGCCGGACGACCGCTGGCCAGTAGAGAGGTGAAGGTGAGTCAGTGCTGTAATTTCTCTCCCGTATTACAGTATATATTAAGCAAACAGCCAAAAATAATTCTTTTGTACGCCCTTTCTAGTCTACTAGGGTGGATCCCTTGCTGTGCGGCAACGTATAATTTATGTTCGAAAATATATCTAAGTGGTCACAAGACTGTAAGCTGTCAATGTCTGTCAGCAGCACGATACCCATCCACTATTTGAAGGTCAGTGGAGTCATATTGTACAACACAAAAAATTAAAAAAAGATGGAAGTTTTCTGCCACACGATCTGTTTTCAAACAGCAGTAAATATTAATTTCCCTAAGCTGTTAACTTAAATTGAATGACTCGTCATATTATACATGCATTTTTTTGCTACAATGACTTTGTTGACACTCATGGCAACAGTGCTGATGATGAACTGGCAACAATTTCCCATCGTTGGTTCACTTTGAAAATTCGTATGCCTTGAGTACTTAATAATTGTGCTGTTTGATATATTTCCGAATTCTTTTTCAGAGCCATATCTTATTTTTCGCATACGTATACCAAATCCGTAGTAACGTCCGTACTGATGATCAAATCGGCAGAGTTACCGATTTTAAAACTTTTCCAGTGTTTACATATGTAACTTTTTGTACACTCTTTCAATTATTGTCAACAGCTGGTAATTACACAGTGATCTAATTTCCTGACAACAAGGTCAAAATTAATTTTCATCATATATATACAGTTTTTGATCAGTATCGCTTTAAAAACTGTCACGTTTTTTCCTGATATTTAGGTAATTATATGGTAACTGGGTAATGTGAAAGTTCAATTAATATTCACCGCAACTAGGCTGATCACCATCGATCAGTTTCTTTCATTGTTCAATCATCACGTCTTTTTTAAGCCTTCATTGCAGTATATCAATTTTCCTGTAGTGTTTACGTAATTTTCAAAGGCTTATTTCGAACTAAGCAATGCTTTCACTTCTATTTGGACGCATCTTGAATAGTAAGCACACGTCAGACGAAAATTGGTCGTAACTTGGAGGAATTTCCTGGGCTGCTCCGCTAAAATATCGGCTCGAGTAAATTTCTTCGAGGTAAAATTTTCTCTTTGACGTTCAGGTACAAGAAATAGCGGCGAAATGCAGCAGGCGCTCGTTTGGAGGAGTGGCCTGGAGTGGTCTTCAGCCCCAATGGACTGGAGTGACTTGATAGAAAGTTTGTGGAGTGAAGGCTGCAGACACTCCCAGGGAATGATTTGGCCGTGGAAAGTGTGAGATGTCTGTTCCTGAGAGCGAATGGGGAACCTGGGCACAATGAGAAGATTTGAACTTCAAAATATAGTGACTACAAGCAAAGAAGATTTGTCCTTTAGAGAGAATGGCGGAAGTAAGGGGAATGAAGTAATTTTTCTCAAATATAGGTAAGCGAATGCGGCTTTGAAGTGCTCTTTTACGGTGAGCAGAATGAGATGATGCGAAGTACAAAGTTACGCCAATGGTCAACGATTTCTGCCCTGAAGCGCCAATCGGAGTGAATAATGGAATATCATGTTTCGTACCCATCCAGTACTTGAAGGTCAGTGGAGTTGAAGATTACTTTAAAATAAAATGATTAAACAATGTCAAAGAATATATTTTGGACGATTTGAACCCTAAAATGAAGTGACTGAACCATTTTAAGATATCGTAATTACTTTTAGTTATATTAAAATCCGACTACAACGAATCAGCATAGGTTTGTACCCACGGTAGCAGTGGACCTTCCGTAATGCGCAGATGTGCTGAGGGTCCCGGCAACGATCCCCACTCCTAGTGTACGATCTTTGTATAAGGCTCTCGGCGTACTGTATAAACAAATTTACTTGGTTCCCCATTGCTGCCGTGGGGGTAGTGACCTTAGGGTAGGGGGGCTAGGGTCGTTGAACCTTCCACTAAATGCGCCATAGTTCTTAGAGACTCGTGGTCGCCTGCAGCTGTACTTACTCCTCTGTGCCAGTTGGCCTATATGTGCCAGTTGGCCTATATTTGCCACACGCACTGGTGCGTGTTGGTTTCCCGTGAAGGATCCAGTTAAAGCTGACATCACCTTTACCATTAACTGTTTGTTGCTTGTGTATACGAAATTGGAAAATTATTTATGAAAAAAATCCCAGAAGGTTTTTATGATCACCTGCAGTGATCTCAATCCTAAAATGTAGTGACCAAGACGATATGATGGTAGATCTTTTTATAAAATCGAACGTCGCATGTGAATAAAACGTAAAAAATTCAGTTCTTAGGCTAAGTAAAAAAATTGATAATAATAAAAAACCAGAGTATTCGAGATAAGCTGGTCAACAAGTGCACCATCTTTCTGAGTTGGATTCATTTTTCGTCCATTTCAAGCGTAACCAGTTATAAATTGATGCGAACTCAATCAAAGTGTTGAAGCCCAAAACGAAACGGGCGGCCAACTTGAGACCAGTAGGATTATATTATATCCAAGGATTGGAGCCAACCGAACTGACCCGCGATCCTCAATGAAGGACCGCATTATGCAGTAACCTGAGCCTAATGCATCTTTTACAAATTTATGTACACTTCCAATTTGTTTAAAAGCCAACTGGGTATCAGTCAGTTATTACTGCCCTACCCTCGCCTGTCTGTATTTACACTATGTACAAATGTTCGTTATCAACATTACTATTATCATTGTTGCATCCCAATGTATGTATACAGTGCCAACTGTACCCATAAGAATATGTTATCCGTTGTTGATATTCCAGCCTTGACTATATTTACTGCATTTCTAACCAGTAATTTATTCTCTTTTTCTTCTTTTCATAATCTCCCCATTAACAACACTCATCATTATCTCTCCCTTCCTTTTTATTCTTTCTCTTTCTCTCTCTCTCTTCTTTATTCCTTACAGCTACTTTGTCCTCCCTCACTCTCCCCTCCTATTTTCCAATCCTTCCCCCACCCTTTCCCCTGCTAGTTTTCACTGCTTCCCCTACCCTCTCCCCACCTATTTCCCACTCCTTCCCATACCCTCTCCCCTCTTATTTCGCACTCCTTTCTCCACCTTCTCCCCTGATATTTCCAACTCTTTCCTCCTACCTTCTCCATCTTATTTTTCACTGCATCTTCAGTGCTTCTTCTCTTCTTTTATTTCCCGCTCGTATCCCCTTTCCTCTCTCCTCTCAATTCCCACTTCCCTATCTTTCTCCCACCTTATTTCTCACTCCTTCTCCGGCCCTCCCCCCTTTCCCCTCTCCATCCCCTTCCCTCCCCCTTATTTCCCTCTCCCGCCCTTCCCTCTCTCCTCTCTCTTCCCTCTCCCAGCTCTCCCATCGCCGCCATTTGCATGTATTGATCGCAACAGGGGACCTTCCCTGTCAACGCCCCCTCCGAGGGGTTGCTCTTCCCTCCGCTTCCTCTACCCCCTCCTCCTCACCCCCTCTCACTTCCCCTCACTTCCTCGTCCACTTCCTCTCACCCTCCATTTTCTTCCAGTTCGTAGTTACTACTTATTAAAAAGCTTTCGTCAATAACTATTAGCAAATATAGGAATTCAACATTTATCTACTTGCCATAAATAACAAAAAAATCATAACAAGGCACCTGACTACTGATTAAATTTAACACCATGCAAGTGGTTTGGTAATAACTACATAATCAGTAAAATTGAATAATAGGCTAGAACATGAGTAACGTAAAATTAGCAAGAGCTTTTTTCGAAAGGAGGCAGACACTGAAAATATTCGAGTGTTTCTTTCCAGACGTAATAAGCTAAGAAATTTAGTAGAAATAATAATAATCAGCCGTAAAAGTTGCAATAAATAATAATCAACCGATTGTCGGACGTTATCGTTTCATCATCAGCTATTAAAATATTTGTAAAAATAATTATCAGCCGTGAAATTTCTTATGAATAATAATAATAATTATCTGAATATCTGGTATCAGCTTCGCGCGTTCAGCTGAAAAATCACCATCAAACTAGAGCACTGTGAGAACGCATAACTCCCTCAAGCTGAGCAATGTCATTGAAAAATTTAAATTGGTCATAAATTCAGAATTTCTTTCTTTATCATCACAAAAATTCTGTCATTTTTGCTTCTTCACCGTAATAACGGCTTGTGCAATTTTCTTGAATAGCTGTCTCTAATTTTTTTTAATTATGTTCTGACAAATAGACAAACATTAGTCAAGCACACAAAAGGACAAACCGACCATCACAAAATTTGCTCATTGGTGCCTTTCAACATGTTCAATAATTTCTGCAAATTGTATAGAGGTCCATTAACATTATTTTGCGTTATATATCTGACAAACATCTTGATAAACAATAGTCAAACGAGCAAACTGATCATTACCAAAATTTGATCATTTGTATCCGTTACCCTGTTCAACAATTCTGTCAAATTTCATGAGGATTTGCTCATATCTTTTTAAGTTATGTTACTAACAAACATAAAAACAAATATTGATAGAAACAAACAAAACGACAAATAAATCAAAACAAAAATTTGGTCATTTATTCCCAGTAATAACTCATTAATATCTACTAATTTTTATGTTATTTTGCGGAAAAAGAGGGATGTAAACAAACAAACGGTTCACCGGATCTTCACCAACAGCTCTCCTAACATAGCTACCTAACAATCCCTGTAAATTTCGTAATGATCCTTACATAACTTTTTGAGTCATCTTGGTGGGTGACAGACAGACAAAGAAAGACAAACAGGCAGACAGGCAAACTCGACAAAAACATAACCTCCTTGACTGAGGTAATGATAATCATCCAAATATCTGCTGATGAAAAATTTGGGTAATCAGTGATGAAATTTATCAGAGGCGATCAGTATCCGAATCTGAAATATAATGTCTGTAAATGGTCATCTAATTCATATGCTTCATACTTCAGTTTCCTTTATTTCTTTTTAGTGTATGCGTCTTCTATTTTTCTACTAGTTAAAACTAGCTTTTTGCATTTCGCTTCGGTTTTGTACTAGCTGCACTTTCATTGATCGCCTGTCAAATAGCATTTTTTTATAGTACAGCACATTTTATACACAGCTATGTTTGAAGCGCTAAGGGACAGACACTGAATTGCGTTTGCTTATTCTGTTTGTGTTTCCTCAATATGTGCAATACTTACAGCAGTTCTATGTGCCCTCACGTTGTGCAATTCCTACCACACTATTTTTCAAATTTTCAGTGGACTGAGCAAATAGGAATCAGCTTTAGTTTACATTATTTTCTATTATTCTTTGGTTGTTACAACAAGCTAGTTGAAACTATAAACGTAACTTCTATTTATTTCCTATCAGCAGCAATACCGAGTAATTTGGTTTCTCTACACTCTTGTTATTTGAGACAGAATGGGCTGTTTGCATGATCTATTACACTCCTCTTATTTCAAAACCCTATATTATAAATTTTATCTTCTACTACTCATCTTATTTGAGATATATGTAGTAGGCTGTTTGCAAAGCCTCCTTCACAACCATTCTTAGGGCAGACGCGACCGAAGACAAATCAGATCATTCAAATCAGGCCATCTTCTGCATGAGATGCTGCTAGAGCTTCTCGCTCTTCTTTGCTGATCCTTTTTCTTTTTTTTTTTCTTTTTATCTACTTGGCTGTAGTAATACTTATAATAGGATGGTAAGTAAATGTGATATTCAAAACTAGCATGTGTTTAACATATGAAAAGGAACGAAAAGTGCTTCTAATCGCTAATTATTTTGTTTACATTTTGTTACATTTGTTTACATTTACAGTTCTAAATGGGGGGAAAACTTTGCTTGTACCTCGCAACGAAGGTAGCAAAGCCTAGTTTTTGTCAAATTACTCTACCTCCAAATTTTGTAATAGAAGATCAACTAAAGTCAGCCCAACACCATGTTATATGAAGACATGAATCAAAAGCACCCTATACTTTTTCCTAACTCTCTAAAAAGTTTAGGCTAATGCGATATTTTTAAGCCAATCATCGACAATTTCCAAGTCTGTAAACTTTGGACCCCGTAATTAACTGTTATGCAGAACCGGTACCTAACAAGCAGAACAACATTCACCTGGTCATTACTAGGATAAATCTATTCACTACCATATAAAACAAATACAGTAATTTATAAATAAAGTTTTCGGAGCTTGTCAAGTGAATAATAAAAACTTCATAATAGTTTGCGTTGCGTGTTCAATTGACTCAATAATAAATAATTGAACAAATAACCAATAAAGTAATTAAATATAGTAATTGATAAATGATTGCATAAATTCACAATAAAAGTATTAAATTATGTGCAAAATTTCATCATGAATTACTGATGGCAAGTCCAACAAATAGCCTCTGCAATAATAGAAACGGATTAAAACACACTAACAGCAGAGGCTTTCTTTAACTAAACTGTTCAGTACTGTATTTATCTGCGTAATTGCAGCTAGAATACGGATTTATCTAGTACACAGTCCAATAATAACAGTGCTTTTACATCAATCTCCAGAGTTGTAAGGAAACCTGTTTTTTAAACATTGAAAATCAGTCAATGGAAATGATCTATAAATAAAGAAACGTATCTAAATTATATTGAATTGTACTCATCTGGGCTGACAGCCCATCAAATTAATCGCCATTAAGTTAAATTTAAAACAGATGTTCTTACTGTATTATCCGCTCCTTGGAACTTAATTAGGTAGTAATCTGTTGGTCGATAGCATACCCTATACAAGTGTGTCGTGTTGCATCGTCACGGTCTATAGTTGCTAAGTAATCGATTGGAAGAGTTTCGCTTATATCAGAGTTGATGAAAATATAAGAACTGGCGTAAACGCCGGAAGCACATGGAAGGGCTACCAAGAGGCATTAAAAGAAATTTAGAAATTTTCCTCTCAAACCGGTGGCAATTGAGCATATTTTTATAATCGATCTTTCGTAAGCGACTGTCAAAAGTGATGGCGAAGAATTATAGTCTGACCATTTTATCAAGGCAGTTCGGTCGTGGCCAAATTTCTCTATAGCGGTGCCAATTATATGGATATTTCCGAGATTTCGCTTTATACAGGTAGTGGGCGGGGCTATGATATGGGCCGAACAAAATCTCAGAAATACGCATAGAATTAGTAACGCTATAGAGGAATTTGACAACGACCGAACTGCTTTGATAAAATGATCAGATTATTGTGACATTTTTCCTTTGTCACACTTCCGTTAATACAACTGCCAACTTGAAGGAATATAAAGATTGAGCTTTCTCAGCTTTGCACTTGCAGAGCAACAAAACCCCATTTTATTTCTTTGACATGGAGAAAAATTCACGCCACGAGCTTTTTGCAGGCAAAAAATCTTTTTAAATATTAATTTCATCTCAATTTCATGGATACGCCGGGAAATCATGTGGTATGATAACTTTCGCTCAGAAAATAGCTGTTTTGTCGACGAATGAAATAAAGTTAATAAGTGATACGGAAGCTTAAAATGTCTACAGTGCTTCGATTTCAACGTTGGCAAAGTAATAAGTGCATTCAAATATAAGGTTGGCGTCTGCAACCTGGAATAATTTTCGCTTAAATACTCGACTCGAAACGTCAGAAAGATATTTACAAATTTTAACTTTCCCTCACTTCACGACTTAAGTTCAGTAAATGATCAGCGAAGCACTGAAGAAGCAATGATTTTTTTAATCGGCGATTTAGATTTTCCAGCTTGCTCTCTTCCTTTGACGGAGCAGTTTTTGCTTCAACAGAAAACTTTGAATGTACTGAAGGTGTTTGAACGATGGGTAGGACACGTGGCAGGGAATTCAATTGAATTCAGTAATGCGTTGCTGCTTGCGATCTCATTATTTTCCGCATGTAATCTAAGGTCGGGAACCATTGTGCTGCTTAGATGCATTGAATTGATTGGTACGATAGTACTATCATGGATAATTGGCTATCTAATATCTTATCGAGCAATATTTACTAAAAAAAACACTGTGTTGTTCTCAACATTAAAAAAGAAGTTATTTCATTTGTCTGTGCCTAGCAATTGCAGTCACCATAGTAACCACAGCGTCTATGACGTAAGGTTGGTGCCCAGAGGTTCGAGTCATTGGCCAGCGAGCCGTTTTTTTTTCATAACTTTGAGTTATAAATATTTTTCGAATTGAAGCTTGTTAATTTAAGTTTATTTCTTCACACCTCCATCATCCACTGTTTCTTCGCTTCATGAATTTTTCAAAGATTGTGACACAACCTCTCTAAGAACCATTATTTACAGCTTTTCATTTTTGAGTGTACTAACGCTCGAGAGAGAGAAAAAAAACGATGAATCTTACTATCGAGAAGTTGAGCTGTTTGAGCTTCAACAGTCACTAATCCAGCTAGTTTACATCTAAAGCCGAAGACTACGTCGTGTTACTGACGTTATGAAATTAGCATTGCTTAGATTTAAAATTCCAGACTATGTATGAGTTCCCGTTTTGAATTGAATTCACTTTGATTCTGCAGTGAAAACCCATTGACCTCATATATTTAATTTTTGGCTCTACGGCTGCCTGTTTTTGTGCATGCACTTCATTTTTCCAGGAATTTTTTTTATTTAAAAATAATTCTTTGTTTACATATTTTTATTGTGCATCTTAGATTTTTGGACAAATAAATCTGAATGTTTTGCCTATGTGTTTAAAAGAATTGGAAAAGTAATTCTGCAACATTTTACTGAGTGTTTGCTACTTGAAAAAATATATCTATTTTTATATTTTTCTCCTCTGCGTTTTGATGGCGTTAGAGGGCACATCAAAGTTTGATGCACGTTTTGCCCTTTTAAAAACTAATTTTTGCAGAATATATTTCATTTTGTCTACTTCATTTTGTGTTTTTTTTTATTTAATCGCGGGCGGCCGAATAGAGGGAACTCTACAGACAAGACTACTGGCGTTGTATATGACATGGTTAAATTAAAGATACCTATGGCTAGCACTCGACTACTACGGCTTCACAAGTCTACTTTGTAGTCGGACAGCTGAAACGTGCGTGTCGTCCATTACAGGTTTTTTCATTCCACTATCACGAAGTGCGCGTAGCTGGCCGTTTGGATGGGAGGAAGGCTAACATCTGATACTCTGTCGGTGAGAGCTCACAGTCGATAGAGCAAACAGGTGGTCCATAACGATTGGTTTCCTGATCTGCTTTTCCTCTGCGTTTTGAAATTGTTTGACGACAATTTCTAGCTAATGTGGTCTATCCAGCATTGTTTCTGACTCGTGCGCAATCCTCGGCACCAATGATGGTCAGTTCCAAGAAATGGGAGTGATTTCAATCCGCCCCAAAAAGTTAACTTTTGTTCCTGGCCTATTCTTCCTGGTCTAAAACTATCTAAAAACCTGGATCTTTGACAACATACGGTCTTCAAAGGCCTGCTGAAGTTCATACAGTCAAATTGTGCCAGTGTGTGAAGAAAATCTATCCAGACCAACCTTCAAAACGCTAAACCAATTTCTGATTCAAGACACCAATTGCTATATTGAGCATCAGTTTATTCCTTCTTTCAAACTCGCACTGACGGCGCATTAGATGTTAGCCTTCATCCCACTCAAGCTATAAGCCACTAGTACTGCGAGACCAAACCTACCGCTACCCGTCTCAGCAATTTATTTACAAACCTCGTAGCACCGTTAGTGTCGTAACGGTTAGCAGCGTAAATATTAAGTTGGAAATCTTCTGTAACCCGCGCACGTTGATGTAGCGTAGCAAAGCCCTCGTTCAGACTACATTAAGTGGTGCCATTAAAATGAGCAACCTTTCGTGCTCCAGACTTTATTTTTCTATATATTCACCACCATTCTTAATGCACTTTTTCCAGCGATGAACGAGAGCCTTAATGCCTCAATAGTAAAATCAGTGCATGCCGTGGCGGTCCATTTTTTCAAGGCTGCGATTACGGAGTCGATGTCGGGGAAGCGCTGCCCTCATAATGCGTTTTTCAGAGATAAAAACAAATGGTACACTAACGGTGCCAGGTCAGGACCATACGGTGGGTGAGAGAGCACCGTCCAGCCGAAGTTTGTCAACACATACCGTGGTCTTAAGCTTGTGTGTGGTCAGGTGTCGCCGTGTTGCAAACGGAATGTTTGATTTTTCTCTGGCCTTGCACTAGCAATCTGGGTTTTCAGCTTGGTCAACGTTTCAACGTAACACTCAGCGCTGAAAGTCTCCCATGTTCCAAAAATCCAGAAGACGGTGCATATCACTTTGCTTGCAGGTGAAATTCTTTTCCCTCAAATCTTTGTCGCCACTCTGAAGTCGACTAGCCCATATCCTAATTGTGCTGATGTGAGCTGCATCGGCTTTGTAAACGTAGATTCATTTTTTTTTGAATGGAGGAATTCAATGAAGCATCTCGAGATCTACTTCTGACGCACGCCCATGACAGATTTTGCTTTCTTAGAGTTTCACACAGTCAATATCTGCTACAGAGAGCTAAAACTTTCAGGCCATGAGTGTATAAGTTCAATCATAGCAATGCGACCTACAATTCCCTCGGATCTCTTCAGGCGGAATAAAAGAAATAGGAGGCATTATTATTGGCATGACTCGTATATTTATGTCATTAGTTTTATTGTTATCATTATTATTATTAATATTATCAATGTCCGTTTGTATTGTTATTACTACTATCTGTATTGCATAAATATTATAAATTTTATTACTATTATTATTAATAAAATAAACAGCTGGTAGTAGACGGACCATCAGGCCCATTCCCAGTTAGCAGCCGAGATACTTATGCCCCGGCCCTCTCTGAGCTATTGCCATTGATTCCGAGCATGCAGACTTTTGTGGAAGAAAAGGAGAAGAAGAAAGAAAAATAGACTCAGAGAAGGAGCTGACCATGCGAGCACTAGCAGCAGAAGTATTTTTATTATATAATTTTTCATTGTCGTCAGTGCATAGTAATTATTATCATTCTTGTCAACTGTTCTGCACTTCAACACTGTTCAACACTTACTCTATGTCTTTTTCAGTCAAACATACCGCATCACACGTCTTCATCCTCAAGCGGCACCTGTTGTCTTCATCTACCCTTTATATCGACGTTTTCTTATTCTTCATTCTTCGCTAAAGCTATTGCCCTCTCTCTCACGGTCTCTTTCTCTCTCTCTCCCTTACTCCCTCTCTCTATTCCGCAGACAGTCCCCTTCATTACGTATTCATTTATTCCACATTTGTAACATCTCTTCGCTTTTGACGGTCGTCCTCTTCGTGCGGGAGTTGCACGCGCATACGTGTAGTTAAAATACGTGTTGACAGCTGTGTTACACGTGCACGTGCTTTACGTACTTTCTAGGAAAATATGCCATCAAAGCTTGGCTTAGATATTTAAAAAGGTATCTAGATACTAGATACACCCTTAAAATGTCTCTAGATACAGATATTAGCTACACCATTAAAATGCATGTACATAGATAGAGATACTTAAATGTATCTATAGATACAATAGTAGATACTAGTCTGTTTACAACCGCATTCATCAGTTTTAAAACTTCCTATAGTTTAGCTTCATGTAATTTAGGCGGATCTGATTCGCCTTCTTCAAAGTACTCTTTATATTAATCATCTTTGCAGATTTACCTCTGCCAAAGAGGTTAAATAATTGTCTAATTGATCACATTTGTCTTGTCAAAACATATATCAACAAATGATGGGCAATGCTATATGAAATTTTATAATCTATAGACCTATAGATATATTTTTGGTTAAAACAGTTTTTCACCACGTGGATATTTAATTAAATTAGTAAGCCGAGATAAGAAGTAAAGAGAGCCATTATGCTAAAATTCAGTAATAACACGAACTAAACAACATTAAGTGAATGGGCATTTCGGACAAATATTATGCTGATCATCAGCAAAATTCTGGAATAAAGAAAATTCGAAACATACTGAACTAAACCAGAACTCAATGACATGCAAGGCTTAACACCGTTCTCTGAAACCGGTCCTTTGCAAAACTATCTTTTATTCGAGGTTTGTGCATAGTGTAAAATTAAATCTACTGTACTAAATATCTTTCGAATTTTCTATATTGCGTAATCTTGCTGATGATGGACATATATGTCTGAAACGTCCATTTATTAATTTTTGACTAGTTTGTGTTTTATGCTAAATTTTGGCACAATGGCTCATTTTACTTCTTATCTCTCCTTACAATACTTAATATATTTTTTACTTCTGTTGCCAGAACATTTAAACACAAATTAAATGTTAATCCACATATTGCAGCATGTCACATGTTCAGACTTCAGACAGCTGTGCGAATTACGGGCCAACTAGATACTATTATTATTTAATATTAATAAAACCAGACTGGCGACGTGAGAACGGAGGAAACTCCACAAGGTTATCAAATCCCATGCCACCAGCCCAGCAAGAGACAAAAGAAAGAGAGAAAGAAAAAGATCACGGAATCACGCTGTTTACAAACTGCTTAAAGCTGCCAATGGCCGCACCAACAAAGGCAGAGCTATCAAGATTATTCCAAACATCTACTATTATGATGGAAGAAACGAACGAGAATACTGGCTTATAGAACATTTTATCGTCCTGGACAAACTCATCAAGAGNAATAAGCCGAGTCGAAAGCTCCCGAGCAAATGGCTTCGAAAGAAAAGCCGCCAGTCGATGAGTGTGACAAATAAATGTTATATAGAGAAAGCAAACTCACCAACTCTGCGTCTGCGACGATGCGCCAGATCACAAGGCACAACACCATTTAGCTTAAACGCACATCGACGAACCACTCTGACAAGCAAATTCAGGTGACGTTTGGCAGCATAACTCCAGAATAGGGAGAAGTATGCTAGAAAGGGAAGGACATAGCCACGGAAGCAGCGACGTATCAACTCAACCGAACAAACACCTTCCAAGTACGTCGCATAAGGCCGAATTTCTGTGATACTCGCGGGGCAACTGAACGGATGTTGGCCACAAACGTCAGCTTAAGATAAAAAACGACGACCAAGATTACCAGGTCATCAGCAAACGGACTACGATACTATGAAAACAAATAAAAGTTCCTAAGCGAGTCACTCACGCGAAGCACCATCGGCTCACAACACGGACCCTCATATTCGCTCTTCTCTGACACAGCAACACCTTTGCGAACATGAGCAGCCAGACCTCTAAATCCAGGGCACGAGTCTCGCAACTGCAATGTGGGCGTTTCAAAATTTGGAATCATCAGATCAGAAGCATGACAATTGTATAGACGAGAGTCTCCGAACAGAGTACTAGGTTTGAATTAGAGAAGTCTACAGAGAGCTCAGCCATATTAGCACTGAGAGCAGGAACATTTGCACACAAGATACGGCATGAATGAACACTAGAACCACGAGGACCAGCTGAAAAACAATCAGCATATGCGAGAGGACAACATCAATCACAAAAAAAAGAAAAATCGACAGTCACTATAGCTACGGAAGCGGCCAGCTATCAAGGCACCCCAGACAATGTCCTCACCAGTACGGGCTTTGACAATAAAAAAAAAGAGAAAGAAAAGGGAAAAAAATATCAGGTGGTACTCCTTGATGGCCAAGAGACCCGCAGACTGCGGAAGACCGAGTAGCCAGCTATGGCACCAGTCTGTTCATCTTCTCTCAGAGATGCCATTCAACCGAAAGGTCTCATGCAGCTTTAGAGCGGCATTTCCTTCAACTCAGGGGCTACCCAAAGCCACAAGCCTAAGCTGGCTCAAACGAACAAACATTCGCCCGGTGTCCAGACAATGGGGGCGGCCTGAAAACGCGCAGACCACATAACTGAAAAAAAATATCAACTGACTGTGTTTGTACCACTTTGAGTTCGCGTTAATAATGAATATATTCTAATTAGTTATAAATTTTTATAATTCCATCTTCTACCATTTTAGGATAAAGAAAAAAATAGCACCGAATTGACAACTTTTAAATGTTGACTGAACGTAGCTCATATTTAAAAGTGTCTAAAAGAGTATCTAGATACTTGTTTCTAAATACAGGTAAAATGTATCGAGATACTTGTATCTAGATACAGGTAAAATGTATCTAGATATTGCATTTCGGTACCACATTTGAAAAGTATCTAGTTACTGCATTTAGATATAAAAAATAACTAGATACTCTCTTCTCTAGATACTCTATCAATGAATTGCTAGATACAAAGCATCTATATACTGCCCAGCTCTATATGCCCTACATGTTTTAATCGATGTTCATACTGGCAATCAACTGGGTCATTTTGCTACTGACGGTATCTCCATTTTATTATTAGCAATTCATTCATTTCCCTATTCAAGGTAACGGTATCGCCAAGCACCATTCCTAATGCATCCATTTCGCTGCTGATGGTATCTCCAAATACTATAACTAAATTATCGATTTCGCTACAGAGGGTATCGCCAGATACCATTACCAAATCCTACATTTCGCTACAGAAAGTATCGCCAGATACCAATTCCAATGTCGCCCACCTACTTCTCACGGTATCGGCGGATATCTACTCAACTTTCCAATTATCAAGATCGGTGCATTGCTTCTTACTAAGAAAACTCCGATAGTCCCATATGTTATCCACTGACAATGATTAAAAATTTCGAAGTAGCATACACAACGCTGAGAAACGAGTCCGAACGATTTTTCCACAGAGTAATCTACCAACAGTGGAAAAACTCTCAAAGTAACGCGACCAATGTCAAGAAAAAACCCTCGTCCGGATCACTTTTTTTTTGTGCAAGAGACATAATTTGTCGAGTGTAAATGAGACAGTCCTCGCGTTTGATCGCTCTCGATATCGCTATTTATGCGATCATGTGACAGTTTGCCTCCAAATGTATTACTGATTCCTATGGAGAATTCACTCTATCGTTAATATTTCTGGCAGCACAGTGGCAAGTTTTTACTATAAATTAGAGAGTCTCGAACAAATGACGCGGACGTTTTCTCGACCACTTCTCACTGTCCCGTGCAAAATTATTAGGGATTAATGAAGTCAGATCGGCTTGGGCTCCACCATTGACGATATAGCAGAGCTATTCCTGTCCAATTCAGTGATACGTACAATGGTTGCTGGCATCTGATAAGCTAGAGCAATTAAGCGTAAGCTCTGGCTTGTGGCAGTAATGTCTTGAAGGGAGGTAAAATACTTTATTAATGAGATCACTTTTTGTGCTATGCGCTCGTATACGGACATTTGCTGCGTGTACCGGGGTGCGGTAAATGAATTGTTGCACATGTACAATGTGGAAATAAGTATGGTTCTTGTGTGAATGCAACACACTTTATAATAATGTATATCATGTTGTTAGGCTATTCCATGTATATCGTACTCGGTGGTCAGGTTGACTATTTTAGTGTGAATGTAACAAACTTTTATAAAGTCCATTACACCTATAATAACATAACCAGGGTGAATAAAATATTATTCGGCTTCTTCTATACACACTCAATGGATATAGGTATGGTTCTTACCAAAATGTAACCAACTTATTCATCTATAGCATAACTATAATGCATATTTTATCGATTTTGGTTGTTCACCCTTTACGAAGCAGAAACAGGTATCATTTTCGTGTGAATGTAATCCTGGGGTCACAGTAAAGGTTTACATGAACAACGTCATGCGAGGATGTGCAGCTCGCATGCCGTTCATGCTACTGTATCTATGCTACCGAGTTCAAATATATTTCACAACGAGTGGGCTGCCCAAACCTCGCTTCAAGTTATTTGCACCTAGGAATAACAAATTTATTTTATAAAATTATCAAGCACGACTACAGTGATAAAATTACAATTTAGGTTTTGCCACATGTAGATAGTGGAAAGTTATTTTTTTCCTTTAATATAAGAGAAACATTTGTATTCGTTAATGTAAACAAGCACTGCGAAATTAGAAATGATAGTTGTGAGAGGCGCCTACATTAATTTCCATCAGGCTTCTAGCGTATTTATGTTTTATATATTCAGTACATTATTTTACAAGATATTAAAAAAACTAAAATTACTACTTGTGTGTACCCTAGATAAGGTTGGTGCCGAATAACTGTAAACGTGTAACGGCGCTAACGGAATTTCAATTTTCTTATCAGCTATCTGCAAAAATTTGTGCCTCATGAAATCATATAGCTACATGACTTGACACCTACGTGTTACTATCCATTTAGTTGCGCTTTTCATCGAAACTGCAGTAATTGTTTACTGCTGATCTCTCACAATTTCAGGTACGTCTTAGGTATCACAGAACCACTGAGATGTTGGACATTACAATTATAAATTTCTGGTGTATTTTGAAAAATTTATATATGCTTTGATATTTTCAAGTCCTAAGGTAAGAAATTTTCAGGTAATGCGGTCATAGGGGACTAACGCCATACTCGGTATTCATCGATAAGCCGCAACACAGCTACAATGTCTCATCATCTTACCTGTTATGTTGTCTCATGAGGAGTACAAGGCTTCTCTTATGTTGACCAATTGACTGCACTAATAGTGCTATTTCTACAAGAAATGCAGCATTACTAACTGCGTTAACGAATTAAATTGTATAATTTGTCTTCATTGCCGAGGTAGCCTTGGCATAGGGAAAAGCAAACTAATTAACATTCGTCGATAATCACAAACATCGTAACAATGACTCATCACCGCGGCCATGGCGTCGTCTCATGTAATGTAAAAAGCCCCAGTGTCAAACTGGTTAACTTGTTTCTATTTTTGAGTTAAGAACTTGTTCTTTAGTTATTCTTTTAGCAAGTTTCCGCTGACAAAAGTTGGAGTTTGTGATAAATTTATGGGCGGCGATAAATTTTGTGCTGAGGGTCGGGGTGCGGCAAGAAATGGGTGCTTTGAGCGAGAGCCACCGCTGTCTCCTGAAACGGTTGAAACTGGCGCGTAGCGCTGATGGATCGCATGAAACAGGTGTGTGATCATGGCGAAACAGGCTCATAATTGATGCAACGATTGCTAGTGTGTACGATTAACTTCACTTACAGATGAAGTCTAGTGATGGGTCACCTGAAACGGTTGTGTGATCGGGGCTCATAATCGATGTAGCAATAATTATTGATGGAGGTGTGTATCACTAACTTCAATTATAGATGAAGCCCAGTGAAGGGTTACTTGAAAAGGGTGAGTGATCATGGCGAAACAGGCTCATCTTGAATTAACAATTGATAGGCGCGAGTGTGATTTTCATCAACTAGAGAAATAAAGAACAGTGGTGTAGATCTTCGGCAGCAGGTGTCTTTGGTCATGACGAAAGCCCTTGAAGTTGATGTAGCAACTGATATCGGTGTATATATAATTAATTAATATTATATAGAGCGGTAATACGTCGCTTGAAAGAAGTGAGTAGGCGTTGTATGTGATGAATCCCAAACATTGGCAGCATCGCGTCCTACATGAACACGCACCTTACTCGTGGATTGTCACTAATCATTACCTGCTTGTATTAGAATAACATCCACTGTTTCATCACTAATGATCTAATGATGCCTGGTCATAGTCATACAATGCTCCTCCTAGTCATTAATTTTTGTGCATTCATCATTATTATTTTTCAAATGTTATGCATTGATGATAGGTGTCGGATAGCATCATTTAATCATCACTTAGTCCTGTTTTTCAATGATTACAAAACCTGATTTCAAATTTTCTATTACCATGTTTTCAACTGCATATCAAAAATTAATCAAATACATCTTTTCATTAGAAATTATCCAATTATTGCTATGTTAACTGTTCAAATCGTGAGGGTTGATTAGAAAATAAGGAGCTGAGCTGTAATTGACAGCTTGAGATTTAATTGTGTGTAAGTTATGGTAAAACAGTTGATGAACAGTGATGAAAAAATTATATCACGTTGATATTCAGTTGATTTCAAAGTTTGAGGAGCCAGCAGACTCGAGCAGCAACATCCTTCTTCTAAACTGCACATTGTACTGTGCTAGTAAACATCTCTTTCTAGTAGGTCATATTTTGTCAGTAGCACTGTTAGTGAAATCCCTAAGGCATGGACAGGCAGAATATCTCAGTAGCGATAAGCTTATACTTACCTTTTAAAAAGCAACTCTGACCAAATACTTATTGAGAGTTACTAAATTAAATGCAAATACTGAAGTTTATCAGTTTATCGGTACAGTCTTCATTCAGAGGGCAGTGCTACAGCATATCTGTTCCCTTAAGCTCAGGAAATGTTTACGTTTGATAACACCATGATAATTTGAGAACTTATTCTCTAGTATGCACTATCAAGTTAAGTTTACTACACCATTCTACTAGTCATCCACTATGGCGTCAGCTAGTACAACGATACCTTATGGCTGACGCTTCATACTGTTTATATTTCTAGAATTTTTATGTTTCAGAATAAGTCTACGTTTCGGGAACACTCCACTTGAGGTGTTCTATTGTACTGGAAATTGAAACGATTGCAGTTGTCACTTCTGTACCTGCTAGGAAATATAAACATGTTTGTACTAGTGAGGCATATGAGGTACATTCTGAAGTGTCACCTTAAGCCCGGTCCGCACTGGCGCAGATATGTGTCCAGACTGTTGCAGTTTCGCAGATTGCGGCGAATGACGCTCGACATGTCCCTGCTTCGTGCGTTTGCGCAAGTTTCGAACATGCTGGATATCTTCACACAAATCAGGCTGCAAATAAAATCGTACTCGCCCTGTAATGTTTCGTTTCTCAAGTAAAACAAATCAATGAAGCGTTTTAAAGTTTTGTAGCTTTTGCTACAGAATCGCAGACTTTCACTGAATTTTAATTCACTGCCAATTTGAACAGGAATCCGAAACTCTGCAAGAGTCACTCGTTCAGCCAGCTTGCTTGAAGGCCGAGATTTATTCATGGCTTGGGAGGACACACACTTGTGTAGTAAGACATACTTGTGAACCTTTTGTGTTCCTTATGAAAATTACTTTTATTATCACAATGTGTTCGGATACAGTGCGCTGTGTACTGGAAACCGAAGACTGTCAAGTGAACCCCCCCCCCTTAAAAGGTAATTCACAGAAGTCGTTTGACCATGTTTTCTTCAGGTAATCATCCAAACGCTCTGTCGGGCTGTTACCAACCAAAATTTGGTTGGTAGCGCGCAAAAAAAAAAAAAGTAAAAAAAAAAAAATAGTATCTGCAATCACAGTGACTTTTTTCCAAAATTGCATCGATCCTACACGTAAAGTAAGTTATTAACAGTACCAAAAACTACCCTGGTTAATTAAAGGCGCGTCTACAACAAAGTTCACAGCGTCCGTACTGTTCGAAAGTTGCGTCTGCTGAGTTAGTGTGGAATCTTCTATGCAGTTTTCGTTGCGTTCTCTGAAATCGCAAACACGAATTTCGCCCGCACGTGCGGTATAGTGTGGACGGACTTAAGTTTGTGGTTTGAAATCGGATTATAAAAATGAAAGGAATGGAGTGAAACGCCGACTTAAATAATCAGTACTAGAAGGCTTCTTGTATATATATATTTACCTATACTGTTAACACGCATATAGAGAAGGCTCTCCTTAATTACAACTTTATATAAAGTACAATAACGAGCGTGTGAAATGCGGCGCTGATGAGTGTTCTACACATACATCCATCGTTTGGTTGGCGTTAGAGGGGGTGAGCTCGGTTTTCGGTGAGGAAAGCTGCTATAATTCTTAATACGCTTGTTTTTTATGTACTCACGATAAGAGGCATATTCTCTGAATTCTTGATATTTATCTCTTTTTAATTTTTTTTTATTCTGTCTTCTCTCAGTTAGAAAATAAATAATTGTGGTGTGATATGGTTTGCGTATTTTTTTTTTTTTTTGTAACGTCCAATACTTTGTCATCGAAAGAAGGCCATATCTTTATAAAACTTGAAACCCAAGTATCATTGTTTGAACAGTTGCTGAACAGCAGTTGTTTATTTTTCTTGTAGGAAGGTAGAATAAATGGAATAGAAAACAACTGTGGCATTGGACAACTACGTTTGAAACAAATTAGCTCAAATGATGTAGAAAATTTTTGTGAAGGTTATTGTCGAACAAGAAGTAGCAAATCGCTTTCTGAATAAGTTGTGTAAATGCAGTCAATAATTTTGTTTGAGGGTAAAAGACATCTCTAAATTACATAAAGCTATGTAGCTACTTGCAAGGCATTGCAGGTGGTGCAATTGCCTATAGAACGTTAAAAACTGACATAACTAACAAACATGGAAATTCAGAAATATATTTCAACTGAAGGCAGTTCCATTGCTGTCGTGTACAGTTTGTAAAGATGACATATAGTTTCCAGTATAGCAACAAATGGACGGGAAACAAAAGCAAAGTCTGGAAATCTATATAAGCAGCGCGGAGGCGCACGAGTACGTGAGGGGTTTACTAAAGAGGGAAGCCTGAGGGATGGATCAAAATAAAGAGGGAAAGAGAGCAAGAGGGAGACACTGAAGAAGAGAAGAGTAGAGCGCGGTAGCTGGCTGTGCGGTGCATCTTAATAAGCTTGCTTCTATGAGGGAAACCACGCCGCCAACTCTAACCTTGCTGCAACGTTTGTTTGTTTCCATGTATATGAGGGAAACCATGCAACCAGCTGTAACCTTGCCGCAACGTTTGTTTGTTTCCATGTATATGAGGGAAACCATGTCACCAGCTGTAATCTTACTTCAGCGATTGCTTTCATGTTTGTATATGAGGGAAACCATGCAACCAACTGTTATCTTGCTGCACCGTCGTTTGTTTCCGTGTATACGAGGCAAACCATGCAACCATCTCTAACCTTGCTGCAACTTTTTTTTTTTGTATGAGGGTAACTGAGCAATAAACTTAATCTAGGGCAGCATTGAGGAGAATTAATTCATCTATTAGAAGCAACGAACACACGTCTGTATACATAAAGAAATAGCTGTGGAATAAGACACTACTGGATGATCTACATAAAAGTATTAATTTATTGGCAAATCCAATCATATTCAGCTGATCTCCTCATACTTAATATTAGACTAGCACATATTCATAGACCACAAAAAACTACAGCTGTAGTTTCAGGGAGCTAGAATTTGGTACAGAATCTGTTGAAACTGTACTTTGTTATTGAAACTGCGTTTATTTTCATATAGCATTTGCTGCGAAGTAAATTTGCACAGAGATACAATTTGTTGTGCATACGAACAGAATTTTGTAGACAGAATTTGTGCAGATGGATAGATTTTTTAAAGGAATGGAATATGCTAAGCCGGCTAGAATTTGCGCAGAGAAATAAAGTTTGCTAGAGTAATATTAAATTTTGTGTATGACGAGTCCTACTGAAGGAATAAAATATCTAAAATTAAGCAGTGGGTTGCAACTTGCATGAGAGATAGAATGTGTTAGGGGATTAGAATGAATTTAAGGGTTAGAAGATGTTAGACGAATGGAATATGCTTGTTGCCATTTTGGTTTCATTTTCGGTTGCGGAGGCTCAGCTGATGGTTGGCTGGACAAAAAAATGCTGCTGAAGTTTCTAATTAGATCATTTCTGAACTCCAGCTAATGCTTTAAAAAAATTCCACCGTTCATTTCCGGCGAGCACGTCGCTGCTGAGGCGTCAGGGAGAGCAGTTGTGAGAGAAAACAAGAGACAAAAACTCCAGAAGTTTACTAACTTTTGTACCTTTTCTCAGATAAAAATTCACATATTAGTTCTCGATAAAAAATATCGGTACCCGTTCGTTAAATTACTTTTATTCGGTCAGTTGTTCATAAAATAAACCACATGAAACTTTTTTTTCAACAAGAATTCTGATAAATCGTTGCGTCAGGGTATAGGCGTTGACCAGCATTAGCAGAGTTCGGCGCTCAAGCGTCTCTAGCTTAGGATTCTGTATGAAGACCATGGCTGTATGACAGGAATGACCTCTAGCTGCCGAGCCTATAACCTGCTGCCGCTTTAAAAAAAAAAACATTCTCTGTTGCTATACGATGGTGTGAGCAATTAAGTTAATTTCTTTCCTTCCATTTTTTTTTATGTTCCTTTTTTTTAGCCACTAAGTTTACATCATGTTGCTTTACTCAATGTACAGTAGGCCTATACAGTATATATGTGAGCCTGTTATTACATTGATGATTGCGTTTTGATGAAATGTACACTGTTGTGTTGTTACTAGCCCCTTTACCAGGCAATTTAACATATCGGTAGTCCCTCCATACTGAGATAAGTGAAAATGTGTTTTTCATGCGCACGGCAAAGGGGTAAATAGGTGTCACTAGCAAGTCTCTGCATGATTGCAGTAAATTGTGCGTACTTTCTTTTTGTTAATTTAGCTTCTGTACGAAGGCCAAATTTTTAGAGTTAGTGACGTCTGCATGCATAGGCCGAGCGTATCCATGCATTCTCCATGTACGTGGCCGGCTCTTTATGGGATGAGGGCCCCTTGATTAGAGTTAATGTTATATACAATATACTTGTATGTATAATTGTGGACTTATGTGTAGCGTTCTTAATAAAAACTTGAACCGGCTGAGGGTGTAAAAGTACCTCCGCCAAGCAAGGCAACGGTAACGAAACATTCAAATGGGTTTTGAAGCTATGAATTTCTGTACATCAGTACCAAAATCTGATCACTTGCGTCTTTTCACCGTAATAACAGCTTCTGTAGTTTTCTCAAAGATCCGTTGATACATTTTCGAGTTATGCTGCTAACAAACATTCAAAGAAACATACCCAAATGTCAAACAAACCAACCGATCATTACCAAAACTTAATCATTTGTGTCTTTCAACATTACTAACAATCCCTGTAAGTTTCATAAAGATCCGTTTGTAACTTTTTGGGTTATTTTGCTAACAAACGAAAATCAAACACAGAGACAAACAAACAAATGAACCAACAGATCGTCACAAAAATTTGCCATACGCTTTTCGTATTATACCAAGAACTCATCTAAGCTTCATAACAATCCGTCCATAACTTTTTGAGTCATGGCATTAAGATAAAAGAGGCAAACAAACAAACTTCACCAAAACAAACGAATCTTCACCAAAAGTTAATCAGCTGTTTCTCTTAACATACCCAACAATCCCTGTAAATTTCGCTAAGATCAATCCATAATTTTTTGAGATACTTTGGTGACAGACCGACTTAGAGAGAAACAGACTGACAGACGCAAACTCAATAAAAATATAACCTCTTTGGAAGAGGTTGTTATTATTATCATCATTGATAATACTTTAATTTAAAATTCAGCATAGAAAACTAACAGTAACAGCTGGATTTAATTTTTTATTTCTGTCACTATCATCGAGATTTTTGAGATTTTTGAAATTATGAAGTAACGTTTTATAGCAAAATTTGGTCTCTGCTCCATCGTGGAAAAAATTCAGTAAAGAATTAATCTAACATCTGTCAGTTATCATGAAAATTCACTAACGTTTGAGGGGTTTTCTTTCTCTTTCACAATTCGAAATTTAATTTCTGCTGAGAAAATTTTTAGTAACAGTTACGTAAATTAAATTTCTCCAGATTAGATGGCTAGCAGTAGACGAACCAACAGGCTTATTCCCAGGAGCACAACGTATCACTTCACAATGAAAACACACCAAGTTTCAGAGCTTTCAACCACACTATCAAGCCCATTTTTTAACAGGACTGATGAACGACTTACACATTTTTGAACTGGGATTTGCAACGAAGTTGTATTGTATATCGATAAGCGCATTATGCTCCGATATCTAAATCATGAAACGCATAGCATATACATATATATAAATAAAATATATATATATATAAAACAAGATATGCCCTTTGTTGTTTTTGCCAGAAAGACGACGGAGGCGGGGGAAGGACAGGGTGATCACTTTTCTAAGGTTTCAGCTGCAGCACATGATAGTTTTTATGTGTTTGTTTAGGTTTGACATGAGAAAAGGAATGGAGGCTGAGAGTTAGTTGTGCGTCTCAATGGCCAAGTCAGTCACGGCTGTCTTGCCCAGAAGTGTTTCTTTTACGGCCCTGCAAGGCATTCTCTGAGCAGATTTATAAATAAAGCAACAGAGAACAGGAGTGGAAGCATGAAAGCGAAAGCGCAATGCGTAGTTTTATATATTGAAGTAAATGCCCCTTATAAAAATCTATTACGAATTCCTTGCTAATGCAACTCTCCTCAACCCAGTAACTATGGATGTCTTCCGTCACTTGTGACTAAATTTCTGTGTGACTTTGCAGTAAAAAAAAGAACTTAAAGGTTTTGTAAGCTCCTTTGTTTAAATAATACTAATTTTGAGGAAACTTAATCCGTAGTTATGATATTTTAATCTATTTCATTTTTAAGAATTTCAAATTTAATTTCCAATAAGAAAAGCGCATCCAGAAGTTGATGAGTTTCTATAAACACACACAAAAAACATGTGTTCGGTCCTCAATGACTATGAACAACTTTCCAAAATCCAGATAAAACATGAGAGTAATTATGTAAGGGAATGTCATCAAAACAAAATTATTAGAATCTTTTTGCAAAAATTCTTCGACATGTGCATATCCTTTCAAATAAAACAAACGAGAGCAACGGTAATATGAATATGCCAAAAAGGGGCATAAATCTACTCTAATAGTGCACAGTACTACCCAGACACAGACCCTCCAAATAACGCAAGATGAAAAACCCCTTGAGCTCTGCACGGCCGTTGGAAGTGATAGAACATTTCCTTACCAAACCTATGGCTTATACCAAGAGCAGATAGTAAAAACAGAAGAAAATGAACATTTTATAAATGATAGACTAATGATTCTTTCGCAAAATCAGTTGTTAGCTAAGTAGTACAGCATAGAACTTAACCATTCACACTATTATGTCATGAATGAAATTGAAAGCAACTCTTAGGTCTTTCGGGCTCTTTTATTTGAGCCACTTAATGTGGGTTCACACTACTTTTACTAGGAATAGCAAACTATAGTGAATAGAGTGAACCATAGTGACTATAGTTTACTATCCCTAGTACTTGCAAACACAACACCATGTATCCATTGAAAAAGTTACTAAAATACTTTCCCCAAGTCAGTTTGCTCACCAAACATCTCCACAGTAAAGCTTCAGATTTCTCTTCAAATTTACGTTAAATTGCAACTAAGAAAGCTGAGAACTGTTCTCGTACTCAAGTGGAAGCAACAATAACATTTAAAAGCCTTGTTCTGCGTACGGAAAACAAACGGTTAATTATAGTTTGAACCCGGCCTCAGAAAGTTGTTGTTCAGACTCCTCCAGTGCGGCAGCTGCAAAAGTTGGTAGAATGGAACACGTTGGCATTGCGTGCAGTAGGGCGAACTGCACCGTACAGTGGCTGGACGTTGCTAAGAATTATTATCATTGGACAGATAGCAAAATTTCCAGGGTTCATGCGCTGGCAGAAATTATTGCTATAATTACTACTAATATATACTGTTGTTATTATTATTATTATTAGCAAATCTCTGCATTGAATACACTAGAGAGGATTTTAGTTTTCGATATCTATGATATCTGACTTCAGAATACACATCTCTCTTTCGATATTTTGTTATGGAAACTTTGCAAAACCATGCTACTAGTACACGACTGTAAATAAAATGCGATGTACTTGGTGTGACTGAAAGGCGCCCAAGCAGGAGACAGGCGTAAACCCCTCGCTGTGTTATGCAATTTTAAAGATTAGGTTGCGAATATCACTTTGATTCAACAGTGCATACAGCACATTGCGTGCCCAGAGGTAAAACCTATGATCTTAATATTATAAGTCTGCATGAAACAAAGCAGGGCTATATCGTAGACTACCTACACTCTAATAGAGTCTGAAAATTTCTTCTAGTTCACTGTACTCTAGCTGACAGCTTGGGAGCCATGATGAATCTATCCACACACAAGCCGCTCTTCAGCAGGTCGGAGCTGATTATTATATCAAAGGGGTCAGGAAGGACAGCATATTATTAATGCAATGGCGGTCCCTCACACACATACACTTGTGTTCTATCGAGCACAAGTGTTAGCCGCACTCGGCTTCACCCCACAAATAATTTACTATTCCATTGATATTCATCGGTTCATTGGTACAATACACACACTGAGTGTATCCGCCGACCTGTACACTGACAACACGAAATTATCAGCATCTCTGATATTATCTGTCGCCGTGACATCTGGCGGAAAATGATGAAACTTTGCTGGTTTTTCTAACAAAATTGGTATGTTTGTTTAGAGAGCTCTGATAACGCATAGCTGGCGAGAGAGATTGACAAGTGTGTTGGACTGTGGAAATAAAATAAGTTTGACCAGGTGAATGCATTTTGATAAGGTTTATTGGTGGGACGTATTGAAAACTTTTTTCAAAAAAATTCTCTTATTTGTTGAATTGACATGCCTGTCAATATAGTTTCAATATTTCAGATCAGTCAAATGTTGCTTAAATTAGTTTTATATTCTATGTATTACTGAAAATTATTGTAAAACAGTCGATTCTACTTAGTCTGTCCCTATTTGGTATCGACGGATTTTGTCACTATAATCGGCTGGTCACACAAAGCGAAAGTAATAACTTTTGGGTCATTTGGGCAGAAAGTTGCCTAATAAGCACAGTTTCTTGGCTAAAAATTATTTCCTCTCGTTATCAACTTCGGAGATGAATTAGCAAATTCAAATAATTAAGGGGAACTAAATTGGCAAAGAGGTCTTACTTCGACATCTGAGTTTGAATGACTTGATGAAATAAATGCGTTGCTAACGCCACTTGTTGGCAGTAAGAACGACATTTCTTGAAAATAGGTTAATTCAACTATATACTGGCCTAATTTTACTTAAAACGCCTCCTTATACGAAACAGTTCATCACAGTTGTTAAATTACTCCACTTAAAATATCTTATTTATTGGTTATAAGTAATTTAATGATAATGAATTATTCGAATAAACGGAATGTTGTCCACAATAAACGCAGCTATTTTGTAAAATATTATAGATAGCGTTTGATTCCCTACCCGCAGAATTGCTCGTATTATGAGACTGGTCGTGTTACCCGGCGGTTCTGTTAAGCGGAATTGATTGTATTATAAATCCATCAAATATTTGTTACATCGGTTTTCTCGTAACCTGCTAGTAAATTATTTTACTTTTACTATATTGAGTACTGAATGAAAAACTTTTACTATTTCTAAAAGTAAATTGATATGGACACACCACTGGACAGCTACTGATTAGTTAGCTGACTTGATATTCTACAACTTTTGACAAGCTAAATGAGACGAATGGAATATTCTACCGAAAAAGCAAATGATTGGCGTATTCATATCATACCAAAACATATTATCAATAATTACCTCTGTCAGGAAGGTTGTTTTTTTTATTTCATTGTATGTTTGTTTAACTAAATGTTAGTAACATAACCCAACAAAATATGAATGAATCTTTACAAAATTTGCAGGAACTATTAAGAAGATTAAGCCTCCTAAATAACTAAATTTTTTAGATGATCTTCCGCTTGTGTGTTTAAACTACATACAATAGGTTTATATTTGCCTTTTTGTTCGTGAGAACATAACTGAAAAAGTTATAAACTGTTCTTCAGGAAATTGCAGGAACTGCCAGGAATGCCAAGAGGCACTAATAACTGAATTTTAGTGACTCAAGACTAATGCAAGACTAATTCCAATTTCTCATTGCTCGGCAGAGCTATGGGCTTTCAGAGTGCTTCACTAGTATTTTTTTCAGTAATATACACTAATTTCAACTCCAGAGGTTCTCTTATCAAACTTGATAATCTGCGTTATTGGTTTTTATAGAGTAAATGATTGTATTTTGAACATGGAGGCAAAATTGGCCTTAGCTTGCAGCTACCTGAAGTATTACAATCAAATTCTCTACACTAAGGGATGTATGAAGTTTAGTGGAGTTAAATATAGCATAATATTAGTCCTTGACCAATATGCATATTCATTTGCAAGCAATAACTACATTCGTTCATCTTACTTTTAAATCAGCTGGACAGTGCGCATGATACAGCAGTTATTACCTTGACTTTTTCCCAACATGGAAGTTGCGTATAATGGCCGGCAATAATGACAGTGATACGCTATTACTCTAAGCCAGTTTTCCCTACATTTCCGCTAGAACTCGGTATTCAGATAATGCACGAAAGAGGTATGACATAGAATGTAGACAATTATTTTATCGAAACTTGTCTTATACCTAAAGTCATCATGACTGCTATTTTATGTCTACCTAGCCCTCAAACTAGATTTACATGTTTCATTTCTACAACGAACAAGCTCCAGTTTCCGCTGATCAACACTGAAACAGAAGTAGATTAAGACTTGCTTGCTTAAGTAATTAATTTATTTAAATAGATTAATATATGTATACGTATGCACATAAGGAGCCTATATTTCATTAATTATTAACACTGATGCAATGCACTCCACAAATATAATGTATTCGCTCGTACTTTTTTCATCGGCATCCAAATTTGCCTATATTTTTCAACCTTCCAATAAGATACTATATTGTAAACTTCATTCGGAGATTCTTTAACTCTCAACTGAATAGCATAAGAAGAATAATCCGCTAGAAATAATACTGTTATTGCTACGTATCGTATAGGATAAACCACGCAGTCAACAGTTAAATTTCTTACCACTTCAAACAGTGTACTTTACAAACCTTCACACGAATGCAGTTTGTTAATTTTTTTTAATAAATATTGTATTCACTGAGAAAATAAAATCCATATTCCTTAGATAAAAACTACAACCATTTAAATTTATCAGCTGCATTCCAGGTCTTTTCATATCTGTCAGCAGATTCCATTCCCATTTTGAAGAAGAAACCTATTCATTTTTTATTCTGTAAGAAAAATAAAATGGTATTCCTGTGACAAGTTTCGTGTGCATGCCAGTTTTTTCAGTGAAAAAAAAAGCTCGTTGTCTATCTTTTCAAAAGCACGGAGTACATTTCACATTCCGAAAGAACTCAGTCTGAATGCAGCCGTGCAGTTAACCCTCATCTGCGTTCCGCGCAACCGAAACGTGACTGAGTGTTCCGAAAAAAATCCCATTCCCGTATCGATTCCAGGACGACCGGCGGTCGTTCGCGCGCAGGTTTTTTTCCGTCGACAAGCAAGATACGCGCCATCCTTTCGTTTTTTTCCCTCCACGCCGCGGCAATTTTTTTACGCAGGAAGTTCGACGAAGGCCTGCGTATAACCCCAGCGTGCATACGTGCATAATTTCCTACCGTATTGGATAACAATGGAACTTGGCATAGGCCCGATATGCAGTCGGTTGGAGCTATGGCAGATTTATGACCCTGCCACTGTCGTGCGTTCACACCTGGCCTGTATTTCGAAGCCCATGACTTATTGCTATACTACCGATATGGTAATGCAGGAGCTAAAAAAGACATTGCTATAAATTAATGAAATTGCATGATGTGTCGGTGTTTACCATGCAGTAGTTAGACTAGCCTACATGGTTACTAGCTAAAGCCCTGCTGCAAGTCTCTAAATAATAATTCTGAAAACTTGGTCTTCATGAAATGCTGAATAATCATGCTAATTGATGAATTAATCAAATTTTGCTCCTGCAAACTCTCGATATATTACTGTTTTCGTTTTGGAAATATGAGTGGGTGTTAATATTTTCATGGTTATTACAAAAGGCAATTGCTTGATACTCAATTGACTGCTAGTTTGCGCAGCTTTTACTCCGCAGAATTTCCAAGTTATTTGTTACCTCCATCTTAGGAACATGAAGTGATTCTGAAAATGTCATATATAGCAAGCGCATGTTAGTTAGCTAACTATGCAGATTTTTCCGTTGTGACATCGTGACTGTCATCAATAGTTTTGCTATGCAGTGGAGTACGGGAAATTCATGGTTTGAAATTTTGAAATGTGCCGTAGAATCAATCAATTCTGATATTATTCAAATATTACCAAATCCAAATAAATAAATAAATATATAAATAAATTACCATACTGGGTCCCGTATACCTCCCCTGACCAACTATTGACCTATAACTGTCACCACGGCGAATACGCTACCTATCGACACGCTAGTGTAGATGGTACTTATGTTAATACTTCTTAACGTGCTGCTTATTATAAATCATGTATAACCTTGAATAGTTTGTTAGCAGTTATGGCTAACCTAATACAAAGCTTCAATGAGTAGCATGCCCAATTTGAATATATTATCGAAAATACCGCAGTGTTGTGCAGTTCCATGTATATAATATCGTGCAGTCTTGACGTTGTGAGTTATATGCGTTTATCTTCGACACGAAGTTAAGAGAAAAATAGCTGTGACCAGCCGAATGCACGAAAACAGATAAAAATCCTTCTCTATCTGAAAATAACATACGTACTAAAGCTAGACATACTTCTTATAAATGCTAACACTAACGCTTTTGATGGAATATCTTTCTTGGTTTTTTCCATAGGTTTGAAATTCCACATTTGAAAATCACTTTTTCTTGAAATGCCCGTTGCTTTAAATTCTTTCCTTACCGTTAGAAGTTCACAGCCCCTTTTAAATCAAGTTCCCACTGCAACTTGCTTCAAATTTTAAAAGACGTATTTTCTAAAGCTTTTTCAAACTCTGTCCTGAAAAACATCTCTCTTTTTAGACCCAGCCGGCCTACCAGTCAGTTTTCGATTTTTTCCCTATAGGTAAACACATTTCCCCCAAATTCTCTTGGGCCATTTTTTTCGAGAAACCACCCTTCCTTCATGCATATGCACGGCCCCAGTTCGTATATTCAAACGCCGCAGATAATCAACCTCTTTCCGCCCTTCTTACCCGTAAGCCTCTCTAGTTTTTTTTTATCTACACAGCTCAGCTGCCTGCGCATAAAAACTTCATTTTTATTCCAGCAATGGTTGCCTTTTTTTGTGCATGAGCATCCTCGTTAGCATATTCTCACGCATACCTATGCATGCATGCACATTAGAATGAAGAGCGCCATCCCTACCCTGCCTTCGACGGCCTGTTTTAAAATATGCTTGGGACGGTTCACTCTGGGTTGCCCCGTAGCCAATGTTCTATCAATGGCTACATTGAATAGAGAAGCTTAAGGGCACCGACTGGAATCGCGGCGCTTCTCTTCGATCCCGCTCGTTCCGTCTGCTTCACTGAAAAACCTTATGCATAAATACAGCGTCGTGCTACTTTGCATGTACTAAATAGAGCAGCAGTACTTGCTGAATGGCTTGGAGCGTGACTATCAACACGTACCACAATACAAATTATGCAACGAGCGCAACAGTGCACCTGCCAAGAGGTTTTTTGGCCATGTTGACACGCGATCCCTGTTGTCAAGAATTAACTCGCTTACCACGTCGTGAATTAGTTATCGGGTATGATATACTGGCCTATTAGCTAGTCTAATTAAGATCATTTGCAACGCTGGCACGCGTTTTCTTTGGAGTGAATGATAGATGAGCCGTGAGAGTGGAAACAGCCTCAGCAGTTATATATCTCAGTGTTGTCAGCTAGTGAAGAAAAATTAATCATAACAGCTGGCAAATTCCATCACTTTCATTTTTCCTCAACTCTTTGCTGTCCAGAAGGACCATTCGGTCAAGTTCCAAATAGTGATAATCCCATGACAGCTGCTAATGCAAGGGTTGAGGCCTAATTAGCCATGAAGTGCTTGCGCCTGTAGGTTGAATTCTAGTCATGAGGATTTAAACAAGTTATGTCAGCAACAAACGGAGCAGAAAAATATGACACTGTTCGGGATACCCAGAATAATAAGTTTGCTGTGGTGAGCTGATTGTAACGGAGACTGTAGGATGCGCAACATTGTTAAGTGTCGGAAGAAAGCTTGCCGTTGTCGGTAAGTGCCTTGAACATTCACTGTGACTCATATCATCCTGGAAGTTGTTACCAGAGTACCAGTTGCAACATAACTAATTTTGCTAAGTTAATGTTCTGACACATGCAGTGAGTGGACGTGTGACGTGTGTTTAATGTTGTAGTTTTGCGCAAAAGGTGTGTAGCTAAGTGATAAGCTGTACGTTAAGTGGTTTGATTTTGCGTGCAGTTAATAAAGATTCTTCATGAAATATGCACGGATCGATCCTGTTTCATCTTTGGTTGCTTACTCGTGAAACGAATTAGACCTATTAAAATTTTTGCAAAAAACAATAGAAATATAAAAGAACTATATATGTATATTGCCCGTATTTTGTTTCTGGTCTATAAATAATATTTAAAAAAATATGATGATGATGATGCCATTTATCGTTGCTGGTTTAACACAGAGATGAAACGGTATGATTTTCTGCTGTCATATATACTAGCGGGACCCGTGGAAATTCCACGGTCGGTTAGCTAATGCCCTCACTTTTTATAATGAAACCACAAAGCCTTAAGCTACTATAACTCACTTTAGTTCACATAACGCAACTTCTCAACCTAACCTACCGATGAATAGCGCCTGTTCCTTAATCCTAACGTACTGCCTCAAACCTCAAGTGCGAGAGTCGAAACATGGCAACATTGCTCCCTATTCTTCCCCTTGCGCTGCTGTTATGCAGCTTCGACTTATCTAATGTTATATTCAATAACTGCTTAAACTCTGAGCCGCGGCAGCTATTCCACTACAGCCAGGACCACGTGGTCACTTTAGACTCTGTCTCTGAATTACTTCTGAGTTTTAATTCACACCTGTACATATGTTTTGCAATCGTTGTGTTTTAAAGATTCAACCGTTATCATGCGCACAGAAACAACCGTTCCAAAAACGTGAAGCGCTCCCGTGTACCAAATTGAAAGTCACGCAAAGACTATGCGTCATTGCAACTCTAAACTAACTCAAAAGTAGGAGGTACATATTCCCCAAAGCTTGGCCATTGCTACTTGATATAACGTACAAACTGCCAGAAACGACTCATATCTTAGATATTCTTTTTAGTGGCTTAGCAATGTCCAATGGGATACAGAATTGCACGGGAATGTAACTCTTACGTAAGTAGACGTGCGCGTGCCCTAAGTCACCTAGTACATGCACTACATAGCTAGACACGATATTACTGGTGGATCTCGCAGATATCTTACCAGCAAAATTTTTGCCCTGTATATCATGATAGAGTAAAGACAGCATAAGCAATTATAATAATCTCGCTTTCAAGAGGTACTTTTTTCATTGCTTCTCTTCTATATTTATACGCCTTCGCTATCCTATGTTTCTCATCATCTGAAGATATCATTATTTAGACTCTCGTATTTTTAACGTTTTCATATTTCATCGGTGTATTTGATATCAATTCTACTGCCGAACCCGTGGCAGCTTTCCACTTGATGTGCGATAGCCTGCCAACATAGTACAACACCAAGGAGCTTCAATAGAGAAGGAAGGAGCCTTGTGGCCCAGTTACAGACTTGCCAGCGAGTCAGCCAGATTTCTTATGGCTGAGACGCTCATTGGTGGGAAAGACGGGGGAGCACTGAGTTCACGGAGGAGCAGCAGACGAACCGTGTTGCTGAAATGCGATTGGTGCTTAAGTGACTGGCTCGTCGGTATTCTCTGAGAAATGACTATACGCTAACCACGTATCCTGTTGACCGACTGTCGGTATTCTCTGAGAACTCGAAGTTGGGGCTAGGCTACTGGCTCCCTCCTTCTCTATACAAGCTTCTTGTACAACACTCAGCCCATTAAGAAGGAAAAAATTTATTCATGTCGCTGAAAGTACTTTTTGTCTTGAGATGGCAGTATATTAGATATTGAAGAATGCGATGAGTTCGTGTTTCTTTCATGAAATTCTGTTAGTTTACGTCATTTCTCTAAGCGTTGCACTTGAAAAATGCAGTTTAGAATGATGCAGTTGAGAACAGCTTTGTTTGAACCGTATTATGGATACGATCGGATTTTCCCATATTTGGATCGTTATGCAAACCCAGTAACGTGAATATTACAACAAATGAAATTTGATATCATGGTAGGTATGATACGTGCAAAATGAACTTCGTGTCTTTGCTTCGATTGAAATTTTTTCAAGTGCAAGCTGAAAGAAAACAGCTGAGGTTGAACTTCCTCCAGCGAAAATCAGAGCTTCTTACAAGTTGGATTTTTCCCTATCCTTTATTGAAGAGCGTAACACACGAAGGAAGGAACGAAGGAACGAACGAAGGAACAACGCTATTAATATTATAGATAGTATAGTTGACAAGTCAAGTTTTTGAAGGGTATTTTTACTACACAAATTGTGTTAATCTTACGACATTCAACGTCCTTGATATAAGATATTTTAATCAATGTTATTGCGGCGAGAAAGTAAAGTTTGTGGGTCGTTACAGGATAAAACATTAAACTAACTTAAGCGTGAATTGCTATAAGCAACACGTTTGTATGTACGTCTCCGGCCCATATACTGCTCCGTACGAGCGTGGCGTCACTTTCGAAGCTTTATGGAATTATGGTAAGTGGCCTTTTAATTGGGATGTTGAGTCCAAACTCTTATTCTCATGCAGAAAAGTCGTTCACTTGCGTTGTGCACTGTCGTAAGCGCCCGGG
>LQNS02276621.1:365812-429572 GCA_001587735.2 Parhyale hawaiensis
CTAGTTCCTTCCTCTTGTGACTTCATTCCTCAAGAGGCTTACTACCCTAAGCGCCACTTCGTTCCACAAGTAAGGCAGGTGGAGGCAGGCACATGGAGTTGCAGCAGAAGTCCCCGGCCATAAGCGACTCTCATCCATCTATTGGGCGGTTGCAGGCCGCCGCAAGCACCTTATAAAAGTCAATTAGGAGAGGATGGAGTGCGGCGGTTTTGTATGTCAATTCCGCACCGCCAAGTCTGCACCGTGCAGCGCTGGGCACGCGGGACAGTGCGGTAGTGCAAGGATAGGGCATAACCGGCAGCACTGCATGTAGTGCACAACCGGCTCCGCACCTTGCAGTGCAGCAGTATGGAGATCATTCTCTGCTCTGTTAAATTTAAATATTAGATCTAGACCACTCACAAGAAAGTCACTGAGAATGTTGCTTAAAACAAAGTTATAAATATGAGTTCTTAAAATAATGCACCAAAGAGCCATGCAAGATCACTTCCGAGGTGCCAGAGAATGCTGTCGCCGGATTCAAAGAGAAGGCCATTACTGAAGTCCAACAGAAAGCCCTCGCCGGAGTTCTAGAGAAGGACGTCGCCGTAGTCCAAGAGAAGGCTATCGAAGGGAGTCCCAAAGAATGGTGTAGCCGTAGTTGTACAGTATGCTACAGTGAGTCACAGAGAATACAATCGCGAGTCCAAGAGAATGCTATCGTGAGTCCCAGAGACTGCTACCGCCGTAGTCCCAGCGAACGACGTCCGCCAGAATCCTAGCGAGAGCCAAGGCACACCAGACTATCAGGGAAGTCCCCCGCGTGTCCCAAAAGAAAATCACTACCGAAGCCTTAGAGAAGGAGTCCCGTAGAAGAACTCGGCCGAAGTCCCCGCCGGAAGACTCCCAATATTCACGGCGTGTCTCCCCACGTTTCTCAAACTTCCCCAAGTGTAGCATGGCGTTAAGTTTAATTTGCTCAGGCGTCCAGCTTCTTTGTGCCCGCACTGAGGCCAGTCTGGGCTATACTGTGGTTCTGCGTAGCTCTCTGCTCAGCATCTTCTGTCTCTACTTCATCTTTATCTTACTCGACTTTTTTTCTTTCTGCTTCTCTACCTAGTCAACCTCGTCCTACGTAGCATTCAATTCAAGTCCTACGCAGCTTTCTTCTCAAGCGTCGTCTGTTTTGTTTTCATCCTTATCGGTTTTTCTTCTGTCTTTATCCTCCTTGGCTTGTTCTTAAAAATTATAAATGTACATTTGTGTGTTCTGTCGTCATTTTTAATATTTATTCTGTTCTGTCATCTTTCTCTGAGCTGTGCCTAGGCTGAGTAACCTTTTCTTTCTTCATCACCCTTTTCTTTCTTCATCTTGTCATGGATCGTGCTCAGGCTCAAATTTTCTGCTTTAGCGCCGCCCCGTTTGCTTCAACTTCATCGTTATTATTTTTTCCATATTCAATTTCGCTTGGTTTGTACACAGAATGCACGTAGCGCCTTTACCTTTGCTTCAGATTAAGTTTTTCACTTTTTTCAATATTCACTGAATCCGTTTACCGGACGTAATTCCCTTGCGCAGACAGAAAACTCACAAGGGCATGGAACCCATGGCTTGAACAAATCACATTTCGTTATGAGCACCGAGAAAAATGTTTTTTTCTACTATAAATATATATATATAGTGCACATAGAGAACTATTGCACCGAATAACTTCATCAGAAATAAATGATTTCCAGGGTTAAGAGATCTAGTTATGTGTACCTTATTTTGTATATAGAACTAGTTTTTATAATGTTCATCATCAAATGTGTTTGCTTGAAGTATGTGGATTACGCGAGGTGTGTTGTCACCCCAAACTTCATCTATTGCTGAATCTTCTTACGGACTGCAAATTTCTCATTTTGATTTGGTAACAGATGACCAACGCAGGGTTAATCATGCAATAGTTCTTCATCTCCACGTCTTGTGTCTTCCATTTAGCTTCGAATTTACTACTCTTTTTCCTACATTTTTCCCTTAATATACATAGTATCAACTACATTGTCTATAATTATTTTTTTCGTGCATTTGTTTGATATATCAACTACATTGTCCATCAATATTTTCGTTGTGCATTTGTGCAGCTGCTAACTACACCAGGGCGGACCCGAGTCTGAAGCTTAAGAAAAATAGTAATTTCTGTGGAGCGCGCATAAGCACGGAGGCGAGTTTTCAGTTGCTGCAAAGTCCGGAATTTGGAGCTCCGTAACTAGAGAAAAAGCTCACCGGAGTTGCGTCTATAAGACCGTGGTCTCTGAAGACGTCGTAGCAAAGGAACAGGAAGCGGAGAATGTCACTACACAAGCGCTTTATGGGCGTCCTGGCCACCGGTAAATTAATTGAGAAGATCTATGCCCTCCCTGGGATGGCTGCAACAGCAGCCATTGCCTGGTGAGATAAGCAAGGAAAGGGAAAAGCTAGGCTAGCTGTCTCTGTAAGGTAACTCGAGACGGGGCTCGTTATGTGCGCCACTTTGTTTTGGAGCGCACATGTGTAGAAACACGAGGAAAATACTTGCTTACTTTAGGTGACGTTTCTCTCATTAGGTGCGAATACTTTGTTTTAGAGCGCACATGTGTAGGAACACGAGGAAAATACTTGCTTGCTTTAGGTGATGTTTCTCTCGTTAGGTGCGCTACTTTGTTTTGGAGCGCACATGTGTAGGAACACGAGGAAAATACTTGCTTACTTTAGGCGCTAATTCTCACCTTATTTTCAGCAATTTATTTAGAAGCATATATGTGTAGGAAATGAAAAGGCTTGCTTTACATATATGTCAAGACTGCTCGTGTGCTCTACGAGAGGAACTGTATATAGTATATACAGTCTATTTAACGAAATGATGTCAACATGTCTTTCGTCAATACATAAGTTGTTTTGAAGTATGCAAAAGTATACATACTTGTGTAGAAACAGAATTTAATGTCTCGTTATATCTATAAATGAATGCTGTAAGGAAAGGAGTAAGTGTAAGGAAAAGTAGATCATTAACCCTTTCTCATATGCCAAGCGTTACCTCCGCACAAAATTTTAAATAGTGCCATTCCTAAGGGAACAGTAGATTATTTCATGAAAGAAAGGGTTAACAGAAATCAAAGACATCCAGCAGAAAAGTAAGCACAGGACGTGGGACGATCCAATTAATGCTAAGTTAATTAATATGCAGGGAATTTATGATAATAAGTCTTTGCTACCATTTCCGTGTATTTACCGTTGTGACGACGTACGTTTAATTGTTAAGTCATATACTCAACACATGTCATTGGCTTCAAATGATTTCAAGGACGGGTGGGTTCTGGTCCTCTTCCCATCAAACACACATGGGCAATGACCTCTTTATATATTTTTTAAAACTAATTTTATTTCAATAACGGCTTTCAAAGCCCCAGACGTTTTTCATTGCATCACCTCCCTCACTCAAAATTCCCATTGCCTACAGGATTTGGAGAAGGAGAGAAGAGGTGGCGCTGTACTTTCTTTAGATATTCGTGCGCAACGAAACTGAGAGCAAATGCTCGTGAATTTGTTTGGGTGCTCGTAACTCATTACCGCCAGTGCATGTTTTTTTTTCATTCTGGACACACGAAGCGTGGCGCATGTTCACCGTAGAATTAATCTGAACATTTTTTTTTTCTTTGACTTATTCACTGCGCTACGAGTTGCTCTTAAGATGGAAGAAACTGTGCGTGAAATTGCTAAGTAATGAGATACAACCGGTCAAACTCGCATGTATTTTGTATAACAAGAACAGCCAGAACTTCATCGGGCGTTTACTATGCGGTGTGTTTTTACTTTAATGTTTCTAACGTTTATGGGTTGTAGGCATATGGTCATCCATGTGGCCCGATTGTTTACCTATATATCGACAGTTGGTATAAAGGACCTTTCGTGTATAGAAATTTCACCATCTGAACAAGTGCTATGGACTGTAATGCATTAAGCTCCTATAGACAATCGTCGCCTAACACTTATTTAATTTCCTGCAAGACATGGTGACGATGAGATTGACTGCCGTTTGGTGAACCAAACTCCACTCGTTCATAAAATCAACAGATGCTTTCGCGTCTTTCGAATTACGGTGTACAATTCATATAGTTAATTTTGATATTTATAAAGTTAATAAAGATACTGGAGGTATCATAACTGCTAATGAGCAATTCAAGTGCTTGCTACCCTCTTCCTCGATTTTTTTAACTAATCTGAAGCTTTTCTCTCTAAGCATTTTATACCTAAAATTTCAATTAATTCATAATATGACGTATATACAATATTTTGGCAAAACGAAAATCGTCTATTTTAGTGCAAAGAAACATATTAGCAGTAATACATAATAATAATAATAGCAATGCTAATAAAATAGTAATAATAATAATAATAACACTTACCTTACTGGAGTCACCTTTTTATCTTCAAATTTAGTCCAGATCTTTCCTGAAATCATTTTCGTGAATGGCACATCCGTACTCTGGTATACATAAATATAGGTCTTGACCTTATAGACTTCAAATCTGTTTTCTAAAAAGGCTATTACAATAATTTTCTCACACCGCTAGCTGCATATTTCTGTACCTTTACTGCATCTTTTACAGTATGTATATTACCGATCTAACCAACAATTGTTCCTGTATACCATACGCCTTTTTTACTTTACTCCATCTCCTACATATATCACTGATGCAAATAACGACAATAATAACAGTTCCCTTACACCACTCGTCTCTTTCTTTAACTTTTCTTCATATTCTTCCTTCGTACGCCAACCTTAAATCACTATTCATCATTTTATTAGGACTTGCGATCAATTGGCGCCCCCCGGTTTCAGATTTCTTTTCGTGACTCTTAGCCCCTTGGCAGTTCAATCGCAGCTTGGTATTTGGCGAAGCCCTGCAGTAGCTGGGCTGCTGGCCCGCTACTCTTGTCNAAATATACTAAAATCAACGGTATGTTATGGTTGACATATCTACCATACTGTTTCATCATCCATAATCGACTTTAATCTCTCATACACTACTATATTCTACTATAATGACAACCATAATTTCCGACTGGGACATGTCATTGGTTTCAAATGATTTCAAGAACGGGTGGGTTCTTATCCTCTTCCCATCAAACACACATAAGCAATGACCGTTTTATATATTTTTAAAACTTATTTTATTTCATTAACGGCTTTTAAAGCCGCAAACGTTTTTCATTGCATCACCTCCCTCACTCAAAAATTCCCATTGCCTACAGGATTTAGAGAAGGAGAGAAGAGGTGGCGTTGTACTTTCTTTAGATATTCGTGCGCAACGAAACTGAGAGCAAATGCTCGTGAATTTGATTGGGTGCTCGTAACTCATTAACGCTTCTGTAAGTTTTTTTTATATCCCGGACACACGAAGCGTGGCGCATGTTCACCGTAGAATTAATCTGAACATTTTTTTTTCTTTGACTTATTCACGGCGCTGCGACTTGCTCTTAAGATGGAAGAAACTGTGCGTGAAATTGCTAAGTAATGAGATACAGCCGGTCAAACTCGCATGTATTTTGTATAACAAGAACAGCTAGAACTTCATCGGGCGTTTACTATGCGGTGTGTTTATACTTTAATGTTTCTAACGTTTATGGGTTGGAGGCATATGGTCATCCATGTGGCCCGATTGTTTACCTATATATCGACAGGTGGTATAAAGGACCTTTTGTGTATAGAAATTTCACCATCTGAACAAGTGCTATGGACTGTAATGCATTAAGCTCCTATATATAGACAATCGTCGCCTAACACTTATTTTATTTCCTGCAAGACATGATGACGATGACATTGACTGCCGTTTGGTGAACCAAACTCCACTCGTTCATAAAATCAACAGATGCTTTCGCGTCTTTCGAATTACGATGTACAACTCATATAGTTAATTATGATATTTATAAATTCAACTAGTGGCCCGGGGCGTCATTATAAATGACGGTAGAAAATTAGCACCTCGGGGAAACCCCCTCTGTCTCCTGTGCTTAGTACTGTTCAGAGGCTTCTTTAATGAAAATTCAGCATTCTGCCTGGAGCGCCCAAGTGCGACCCCCGTATCCAAGATACCGTCTTCGGCACCAGAACATGTCCAGACACGAACATGCTGGCGAGCTCAGGTCACTCAGCTGGAACGCTCAAGTCCGACCCCCGTATCCAAGATACCGTCTTCGGCACCTGAATTTCCTCCTATCTTATTCCCATAGAGCGTAACAGAGAAGATATAATATATAAATAAAAACACGACGTGAATTATTATATAGTACTGATACTGATAAAGATACTGGAGGTATCATAACTGCTAATGAGCAATACAAGTGCTTACTACCCTCTTCCTCGATTTTTTTTAACTAATCTGAAGCTTTTCTCTCTAAGCATTTTATACCTAACATTTCAATTAATTCACAATATGGCGTATATACAATATTCTGGCAAAACGAAAATCGTCTATTTTAGTGCAAAGAATACTATTAGCAGTAACACCTAATAATAATAGCCATGCTAATAAAATAGTAATAATAACACTTACCTTACTGGAGTCACCTTTTTATTTTCAAATTTAGTCCAGATCTTTCCTGAAATCATTTTCTTGAATGGCACATCCTTACTCTGGTATGCATAAATATAGGTCATGACCTTATAGACTTCAAAACTGTTTTCTAAAAAAGGCTATTACAATAATTTTCTCACACCGCTAGCTGCATATTTCTGTACCTTTACTGCATCTTTTATGTATATTGTCGATCTAAGCAACAATTGTTCCCGTATACCATACGCCTTTTTTTACTTTACTTCATCTCCTATATCACTGCAGTGCAAATAACGACAATAATAACAGTTCCCTTACACCACTCGTCTCTTTTTTCAACTTTACTTCATATTCTCCCTCGGTACGCAACCCTTAAATCAAAATTCATCATTTTATTAGGACTTGCGATCAATTGGCGCCCCCCGGTTTCAGATTTCTTTTCGTGACTCTTAGCCCCTTGGCAGTTCAATCGCAGCTTGGTATTTGGCGAAGCCCTGCAGTAGCTGGGCTGCTGGCCCGCTACTCTTGTCCTTCAGTTGCAAATGGCACTTCAGTACCTGCCTTGATGACCTCTTAACGGCAAATAGAACTCCTTAATGGCAAGTAACGGCAACTAAATGGCTGGCGAATAGCAAGTGAAATGGAGAGAGGAACTCGGGGTGATTTGGTCAGTTTGTGGTCATTGCGAGCGACCGGACCTCTGGAGTGAAGCATCGTCGGTAATGCCTTGAAGATGGCCTCTAAAATGTGGCTTAAACAGCTACGGCTTACCCTTAGAGGCCTCTCTCTCCTCGGCCCACGTGTTTCTTACATTCCTGTTGGAAGTGTCTTACCTGTTATGCAATTCTTTATTTCTGTTATATATGCCGTCCAAAACTTGTGAGGTATAGAGAGGTTTATATTTAGTGAGTTGCATTTCTTCTGGATATTTCGTACTACTCTTTTTTATTTTTCGCATTTAAAGGTATACGGTAGAGGGATAAACTGTGGGACGGCTTGGCTTGGATGCTGAGCAGCAGATGGCAAACTGGAACGCCCTTCGAAATAATTCAGTCGAAATGGAAAGTATCAATGAAATATTCGAAAACGTACAATTGAAAAGCGCTTGAAGTACCTTAGTCCAGCCATTAATAAACAAGGCTGTTACCACGGTAAATTCAGTGCAAAAATAAGCCAATTGAAACTGAACGTCAAATGACACGATGACTATAGGGGACAGAAACAAAGCTCCTTGGGCGTCTTCCATGGGGCTGATTTGTGCGTCTGTTTGGTGATTCCCGTCCTTCCATGCCCTTGCGTGAAGTTATGATAATAATAATGATAATAATAATAATAATAAAAGAAAAATAAACCATCGGGAAGTACTACTCTTACACTACTTGTGTATTTACAGTATTTTATCTTTCCTTTGAGTTATTGGCGCCCTTTTTGAATTCTGAGTAGCCATTGCATCATCTGTACCTGTAACATTCGTCGTACCATTTGACACAAATCCAATTTACATACTAAACGGTAGAGATACACATAACCGGTCGAAAAATATTTAGACACGACCTTCGCTACTTATATCATATGTAAGCATCGAAAAATAATATCATTCATGCTTAGGTCAGAAAGGTAACTGGTACATCAATACAGTGCAGTATTATCAACTTAAACGTGCAAATATAAACAGCATTCGGGCCAAAAAAACAACATTTCTTGTATTTTTCATTGAAATAAATAATTATTCCCGTTTTCCTAGAGCGGAAATTGCTTATAGAGGGTCGCACTTGAGATCCGACTGATCTCTGGGAACGGGACTGTGGTTCGTCTCCTACCAGCTGTTTAATCTAAGCCATGTTATCTAAATTCATGATCGTAATGTAAATGGTCCATTTTCCGAAATTGAATATATATATATAGTTTATCATTTTTTTGGATTTCCTTATCTTTCAGAATTGAGAATTTACGCGAAGATTCAGAAAAAATACCATGTTCTAGCATTTTTAACCAATACTGTATACCTACAGTATACCTACAGTATACCTACAGTATACCTACAGTATACCTACAGTATACCCACATTTGGGTCGCTCTGTACACTAACAAAACGTGTGAGCGAAAAAGATTTTTTTTTGCAATATTTCACAGCACATCATATTTGAAAAGAAAAAAAATTATTCATAACGACTAATATACTCCTACTTTACTCCAGCATGTGGGTCACCACATACACTAACGGAACTTAGCAACGGAAGCAAGCAAGCATTATTATGAACATTATCGCCGAACAAGGAGGCAGATAGCATGGCTTCGGTACACCCAGCTCATCTTCACACAATTAAACATGGAGGTGTCACCACGGGAACAATACAAGCCATTGGGTTATCGGCTAGTCCCTTGAACCGTCGCTCCATCACTTGCCGCCTACCCTTGTTTGCTATCAAATCTCTTACGAATCATTTATCAAAATGAGACCTTCACAGGACCTCAACTTGAAGACAGAGCGCCGAAAATTAATTACTAAGAGAAAATGCATATGCTGATTTAAGATTCAGCGCTATTTATGGTTTCGTGTACAGTGAAAGAAAATCAAGGGTAGAACTTTTTATGCAAGAAAACTGACTCGTGGGAAACTGTAGTTTCAGTTAAGGCATATAAAATGTAAATAACAAATTGCTATAGCAACTTCCAAAGGTTCAGAAGCTAGGAAAGTATGTTTGTAGCTACCATTAGTATTAAGCAGTTTCTAATTCCATATAACAATTCACAGCTCTCGGTCAAGTTAATTATTAATACTAGTGACAATATATATATAAATTTTAGTAATATCTAGATGAAGTACTGTTTGTAAAATAGCAATATCTTTCCATATAGGCCGACAAAAACATATCAAACAACACCATTATACTTGATGTAAAGTCCAAAAAAGATATGATATGAAGCATATAGCACAGAAGAGAAAAAAGAAGACGATCAGCTTTTGTCTCCAGACAGTAAAATTTAGTAACCCTGTGTTTGTAAGTGAAATATACATTAGTACTCCCGTAGAGTTTTGGGTACTCTTGTGTTTGCATGATATATGAAAATCTCGACTTTTACGTGCGTAATTTTTTGAACCTATCTCAAATTTTAGGTCCGCCTAACTCAACATAGTCCATGCTTGAAAAACAATTTTCTTTGTAAACAAAGTGTGACCTGATCTCGACTTTTAAGAAACGTATCTCCGCTATTACTATTTCATCTGGTCCGCATCTTTCATAAAATTCAAGAGTTACATGTACAGAGGTTAGTGGTTTTGTGATTCTCATTTTTTGTCCTTCAGTTCTATTTGCTCTAAAATGTTTACTTTTCAAACTAAATTTTGACTATATTGGTCTCTATGCGCAATAGTTGTAAAACTGCATTAACAGTTGCCATTTATAGAAAAAATTTAACCTAAATGAATCGTTAAACTCAAGTTCGCTTCTAGCTAATTTATCAATTGTTTAAAATTTTAAGCAAAACTTATATCAAAAGTTTGTCTTTTCTTGTCTGTTATTGTTATGTTCGACACTCAACAGTTGAGACTATTATTCATATAGCAACTTCTCAAATTTCAAACGCTTTATGCATTTCGTTACTTGGATACCTAGTGCTCAACATGTCTAGGTTTTGTCATAATTTATATGTGCTATGCCACCTGCATCTGAGCAATATCGCACATAGCTCATTTCTTGTTCAAGTCAATTCATTTCTTTCACCGACGATTTTCTCATAATTTCTAATTTCATCCATTGTTCCATTGATGAACTTTTCATAATTCCCGATTTGTTTCATTGTTCCTGTAATGAACTTTTTTATTATCAAAGCGCTATGACTTAGCATTTCTCACTCACAATGACAGCTCTCGCTCTCAACAAAGGAGAAAATGACGAACGTTTCAAGCCCATTGGGCACGTTTGGCCACGAGACTCCTGCATCATCGACGGGGTCTCGTAAACACATGTACGTACGTGTGTGTGTGTGTGTGTGTGAGTGTAAAAGAAGCTATGTGGCTCTTCTTTGCCATATTGTGTAGTTTGGTCAGCGAGATGATAATAAAACTGTAGTTTTTGAATGGTTTGACCCCAACGAGTTATACTGTGCAACCTGGTGGGTCAGACGCTGACATAAAGCCCTGTTCCAAGCGTGATTGTACGTGGAAGTAATTTGCCGTATTGTGCAGCCTTGTCAGTGAGATACAGAAATAGCAGTTTAGAGCTACAGCAGGTATTGTCAAGTTTTTGAAATTATTCAATATTCATTCTACCATTTAAACTTTAATTATTGAGTTGACCTCATGTTGCTAAGTAGTGTTAAATTTTTCATACTATTCAGTTTAGCTACATGAAACTGCAGTGGTCGCATGGCTATAGAAATTAATTTATTTGGTAATTATAACAAAGGGGTATTTCCAAATTGCAGTTTATGGAGTATTGATGGTAATCAAGGGCGCTGGGCACAAACCAATACAGGAATCCTCATCATAGGTCAAATTACTTTATGCTAAAATTTATTTTCAGGTTCAGATCTGTTTTCTCAGCTATCCTATACACTTAAGTTCTCCTGATTCACAACGGAATGCCAGGAAATTCTTAACCTAAATTATGAAAAATACATAAGACGATGAGACCCATCACGAGGTTCCGTGCATTGTAAAAGCTCAAATTTGGAGTGGTGCATGTAAATGATAAATATGAATAACTTTTGGCGCTGTTTTTGGGAATACTGGAACCTGCAAACAGTTATTGATCGGGAATTGTTTGGGAATACTGGAACCTGCAAACAGTTATTGTTTCAGAATATCTATGCCATCTGTTTCCTTTCTACGAAGAGTAGACAATTATGACGTCTACTTTCAGGTTAATTAACGAGAGAATTACGGTGTGGTAATTCATGTCATAAATTCATGCGCGTATGATTTCATCAACAATAAATTAGTAGCATTAAATATATTTATTAGAAAATTCGTCGCAGGTAAATTCGTCCCTTGATAAATTCTTTGCTTACTAATCCAGTCGCCTAGTAAAAACATCGCCTGGTAATTACATCACTAGGTGAATACATCACCTAATAGCAATACTATTTGTGTATTTACCAAGCGGTGAATTTACCAGGCTTTATATTTATGAGACTATGGCGATGTATTTGCCAGGTGATGAATTTCAAGGCGTTGAATTCTCCGCATTAAATTTACTGGCTATGAATGGTGAAGCGAAAAACTGCAGGCGTTTATGGTAGCCACGAAACGAGTGTGCTTTACCTGTCTTCGTTGGAATGCGGATACGCGGGATTTCTACAAAGTAGTGAATCTGATTTTCTCAAGCCCGGTGCTAACGATAGTCTTTGTCCTGTGTTTTCACTACACCTCGTTCGAATATTTCGCACTGTCCTTGCAAACATGACTGTGAGTCTACTAAAAGTTTCGATAAAATGTTTACTTTCGTATTCTCTGGCTTAGCCCGTGTCACTAGTGCAGTGTCTTGTGTCTTTTCATAATTTTAGCGAATGCCGTCTCAAAAAGCAGTGTTGTTTTTTTTTTCTTATTCACACCGACAGAGCAACGCGTTCGAACGCGTGCCGTAGTGAACGGTTCATTAGCTCGAGCCACAGCAGCCAAAGTCAATTTTGTCACTCGAGTTTTATAAAAAAAAATTAAAAGCTTTTCTTCGTCTCACCTGGAAGAATGTAAAATATTTAAAGGCTATTTTTCGAAATTTTCTTGTTGTCCTTTCCAGTTTGAGCTCATATTAGCAACAATTTCGAAGGGCGAATCTAAAGGTTATGCTTCGAAATCTTGAAAAATTTTTCGATTAGACTTTTCAGATAGAGCTCGTACTGGCTGCTGTATCTAAAGGTTGCACTTCATAATCTTGCTATTAAACCTTTCAGATTGAGCTTCTAGTGGCAGTAATTTTGCAGGGAAAAACAAAAGGTAACGCTTCAAAATCGGACTATCAAAAGTTGCTCTTCAAACTCTTGCCATTAAACCTTTCAGATTGCATTCAGATTGGGATCAGTTTCGAAAGGCAAATTTCAAAATTGCGCTTCAAAAATCTTGCTATTAAACCTTGCAGACTACACTGAGATTGATAACAATTTTGAAGGCCAAATCAAAAGGCTGCACTCCAAAATCTTGCTATTAAACCTTTCAGATTGAGCTGGTATTGGCAGTAATTTCGAAGGTCTTTCAGACGCACTCAGTGGAACGAAAACACGCCTGGCTTCAAAGCAGATGAGCAACGACTGAAGCGCGTCTTCAATCCCTATTGTCAACAGTAAATTATTTTCTGAGAGTGTTGCGTCTTCGATCGTCTTTGCCTGGAAGTTATTGATAAAAAAGAGCAAGCAAAAAGCTGGAAGCTTCAACAATGGGATTAGAGCAACAAAAGCGAATTAAGGATTTGTTAAGAGTGGTCAACGCTGTCGAGCTTAGAGCTCCAGAGAGCTCGATTGACAGTCCAGGAGGCAAGAAAAGAACCCCACGCCAATGAAACTGAATTGAGCCGCTCTTACAAGAGCTGAGGAAGGCTTGAGACGTGTCACCGATGGGCGCTAAGATCAGCTTCCCCTATAGCCGTCGCCCTCATGTACTGTACATGCCAAACGAAAATCTCTGAATGCTAGAAAACATGTAGCATGGGTCGACTGAAATACGTACTTTTTTATTTTTTATTTATATAATTTTTGTGAAAACGCCTTTAGTGAAAATTTTGGTTACTAGCGTTAAGAAAATTGCTTCATAACATATTATCCTAACGTGCTACCCTAATATATCGTACGAGTCTATTCCAAACGAAATGTTCCCGCTATATATATATGCTAAATCTAACTTTATGTGCTCACTAAAATATCCACATTTGTACACACTCACCAAAAATTCTGCAAGCTTTAATGGCACTATTCTGTATTATCTTGACAAGCTGCGGTCATAGTTTACACATACAGATTAAATATTATAAGGGTACAATTTTTGTTTGATATAAGTACTGAGACAGGAACGTTCAAGGCGATGCATGCAGTCAAAGCCTGCGAATGTGAAGGGATATATTTCATGTCATATTAAACTCTGTCAGCAATGATCGTAGAGGCTCGCTTTCACAATTTTATTTCAAATGTAAAAGTTTTTCATAGGAAATTAACATTATGTATAACCTGTTTGTGCTAAAATATTGACCTTGCAATTTGTTTATTATTTTCTTACTGTGTTTTCGATTTTTCAAAATTCATTCTAGATTCTTGGTCTAGAACTACTGAAAGTTCTCCTACACTTACATCTAATGTAAGTCAACCGGATTCGATAAGATTTGTCATCATCATAGTAAAGTATAACTTTTATTGGAATCTCACTGTTATGATAGTAAATTCATGACAGTATATACTCTGTCTATTTTACCTAGGTAGTCTGGGCGTGGCCAAATTCCTCTACTGCGTTGCCAATTCTGTGAGCATTTCTGAGATTTTTCTATACACAGGTAGTGGGCGGGATAAAGATATGGGCGGAACAAAGTCTCAGAAATGCCCAAAGAATAATAGCAACGCTATAGAGGAGTGTCATCATGCCTAAACTGCCTTGATAAAATGGACAGTGTATAGGATGTCAACTGTAGACGTGACTCCCTCGGTGAGTCAGGTAATGTAGTCTGGGGTGGATCGGAGCTTATTGATATTTAATGGTGGCAAGTTGAGCTCCGAAAAGTACGGTGGTGTTGGAAGTTCTGTAGTTCCTATGGTATGGTTGGGCTAAAAAGTTAGAGGATGCAGTTGGATCCGGTTGCTTGTACATTTATCTGAGGTTTGCGTTGTTTTGCGAAAAGGATTTTAATCCTTTGCAAGTAGCTGTGGTCAGTTTCTTGGTGTTAGACAATGGTGATCTGAGCAAAAACTTGTTGGCTTAGTTTGTGTGTTATGATCACTCAAAGTATGAGTCTTTATTAATTGAGCCAGTGGCCAAGTGCATCGGTATACGACAGGAAAGGATTGTAGCTGTGAGCTCTATATGAATATGAGCAACTGTCACGGAGCTCCCACTCTATAGAACTGCACTTATACCTATAGATAAGGTATACCATCCAAGTACTGAAGTGCAATCACCAATAGCCAAGGCCCTTCAATACCTCGACTCAATTAACTAACTTTATTTATGAGGATGATTAATTGCCCTTCCAGAGAATGCAAGATCGGACACAATTGCTCATGTATAGTCTCACAACTACAACCGTTTCAACGAAAGACTTAGCCACTGGCTCAACGGAGACTCCTACTTCTAATAATCGTCATTGGCAACTCATCTGGCAACAACTTTTACTTCAGAAAATCAATATCTTACATAAAGAATACTGACCACAACTGCTGGCAAATGATGGAAACTCTCCTCATACAACAAAGCAAACCTTTGTTAGCCTTTTATCGGGCGGCTGGTAGGAATAGCATTATGAAAGTGACCACTCACGGTCACCTGCCTGATAATGCGTTCAAAACACGAAAAACCAGAACCAACCGCATCTTCCAACTTCTCAGCCCAACTGTACAATAATGGGCATGTAATCTTCAACCCCTTCGGTGATCGGAGCTCAGCTTGTGACCGCAAGTATGAATAGACTCCGACCCATTCCCAAACTTCACTCTTAACGCAACTTACAACGGGAGTCATATATATTTTTTTCATGCTAGACGGTCTAGATTTTCTATCACAACACTGAGATTTTAATGAAAGTAATACATCATCATGAGGAAAGCAAATATGTTGCCGAAACCAGTGGACATGTTTCTCAATTTTCCGTGCATGAGAACTTAGCATTTCTAGACCAAGAAAAAGAGTAAATTTGGAAAAATCGAAAAATTTAGTAAGGAATAAGAAATAGCAAACACTGTCTAATTTTTAACGATTGAATTAACTTCGTTTCAATGGTCAGTTTTTAGAAAGTAGACAACCTCTTCAATATTGAAGGTAAGGTCTCATTTCAATGTTTCTTAAGAGTCTCAGTTTATGTTTTCTATGAGGATGGAGTTGATTATTTATGAAAAAACTTTCATTTTACATTCATAAAGATGTATACAAACATGACAAGTTTCATTGAATGAAAGACGACATTGTAATTCTATTCGCAGTCTTCCCAATAAAGCTGGCTGACGATACTTAAGTTTTACCTCATCGGAGTAACTTCTCCAAGCAGCAAAAGACAGCCACTTAAAATTAGCGAAAATCGTCTTAATAAAAGAAGTCATCATTGCTAAGTGTACAACGCCCCTACTCATGCATGGTTTAGCTGGCTATCGCCAGGTTGCGCACAGCTCTATGGAACTGTCGGTCGAGTCGCCAAATAGTAGTTTTTGAAATGTTACTTTTGTTGGCAAAACTGCTCTAAAATATACAGCATTTGGTAACTTTCCAAAAATGAGCTTTGTAACATATATACAACATAGATATCAATAGGTAAGTTTAAATATAAGATGGACTCTGACAAACGTTGCAGTTCATGTCATATTATCTTGACTCAGTACAAGCCTCGTAATTCATATAGAAGTAAATTATTATTCCATAAAACCATTTTGCTTGCAGGGTGAAATATGAAAATACTTAGAAGAAGTTTTATGGCTCTAGATTAGATTAGATAGGCGGCAGTAGACGAACCAATAGGCCCATTCCCAAAGACACCGGAACTTACGCTCTATGAGCTAATGCCATTATGTTAGTAGGATGCAGAGACCTGATAGAGAGTTTCTCATAAGACCGGTGCGGTCATTCAACCTTGCAAATCTTGTAAGTACTCAATAGTTTGCTTCAAATGCAGAATAAAGAACAATTAGTGTGTAGGGAAAATACACCGCAACTATAAGCTTCAAACGAAATTCTGTTGGCATTTACAGTGCAGTAGAATTGGAGAGAAACGTGCTGGGTCCGGCAGTTAAGAAACTGGAGGGCGCACCAAGTTGATTTGGAGCAACAAAAGACAGTAGGACGTAAACACTATTCGAGTATTGCCGTTATGGCTGGTGGTATTTCGGTGGCTTGTTACGACGTAATTGCTAAACAGCTCAAAAACTGAGCCTAGCAACTCCAAAACAAGCTTTTTCCTACGCTAAAACGGCTTATTTGCCCGTACCTGTGGCACTTCTATGGCTCTAAACATAAGGAAAGTAATCTTATCCTCATACTCTCTATAACTCTCAGCTGACATACTTTCTTGGCGGAATAATACCAAGCACAGTATGCTCTTCCAGAGGTTATTTAAACTCGTTGCGAGCACATATTATCGAGAAGATCCTATAAAACGTAAAGCATTCACATGTTACTTATTATATAAAACGCTGTCAGCGTCAAAGTGGCTATAAGCAGAAATGAGGCAATTCAATATTCAGCGAAAATCACGTATAGTCTAATTGTGTGCAGTGTATGCAGCAGATCAAATTGTTATGCTATCGTAACGAATTTTAGTTGATACTGAAGAACAGAATTTTCGACCTCAACTGCTTCACCTAAGACCCTCGTCAAATCGTCAAATTTTGCATATTAAATATATGACATCACTTTACCTCCCATCGTCAACCCTCACTCAGCCATTCACCTGTCGTATACATCAGACTTCCCATTTTATTCCCATTAATTTCTTGAAACTCCGATCCTTCACGTTTTCTTGCTCATTCATTCACCTTTTGTAAACATCGGACTTTGTATTCTAACAAATCTCCGTAGCGCAGCAAAGAGTTAACGATAAACGCGTTAGTTCATTTCGAGGCGGAGGCAAAAGTGCTGCTGATTGCCACGGAGAGAGCAAAAAGATTTGGGCGTTTCCTCGAGCTGCATCTGTTTTCTTTTTTAAATTTGGTGTTTCCTGTTTCAGGCGAAGCAGAAAATGTCTTGTTTGGACGTCTCTACTTTGCATAAATGGAATTTAGCGAAACGAGCGTCGTGAGCTAATCTTAAACGTTAGTAGATTTGTAATGTCATGGGGCGGAGTCAAGACGTCGAGTCAATCTACCAATGAGCAAAATAGGCCAATTAATTGTGGAATATTAGAGCATTAGAGCACTCTGAGAGCACGAGAAATGAGCCGACAAATTGAACTGCTGATTGCCATCTTCGTCCCCGTGATGTTCGGCTGCCCCATATCCAGACGTTCCCTTGCGTACCGGGAGCCCTTATGTACAGCGCGTTGCTTAGTCTCTTCGTATTTCGATACACAGTGCTACTTTTCTACATGAAACGCGTTCTTTCTCTGCACTCGGTTCCCGAGCCTGTATTTTCATGGGAGGTGCTAGTTCTATTTTTCTGTTACTATTTTCCTTAAAAAAATACATTTTTCACTCATCAAATGCTTAAATTTTTATGAGAGATATTAATTGCTGCAATAGGATTGCAGTGAAACTGAGTAGGAAAATAGGAGGTTTATATGTCTATTATATCAAAACCATCGGTGATAAGCCCTCAGTACCCTCCAGGCTCACAAACCATCAATAACATCGAGTGCACTCCACTCAAAACTTAAATTCAGTCTAACTGGAGTCCTCGCGGAAACTCATAGCCCACAACATAGTATAACCACCCAGAGCAACGATCGAACAGACTGAGCATCGGAGAGGAAGCCTGCCTACACAAACATACACGCAAACCGTTACCAACACAGCCCTATAGCTTTTGCTTTCCTTTAATAAAAAAACTGAAAAAATATGAAATCGTCAGGATTTATATTTACGTTTCGAGGACTGGTTTTGTCATGCAATGTTTTTTATTGTGCTGTAGATTATATCGTTTACTCTACTCAAAATTGCAATTCGCACTTGGTTCATAATTTGCCCGAATGTTTCTGAAAGACTCGGTACTGCTGCTGCTATAATACAATAAAGTAAGAGTATTTGCAGCTACTTAAATTTTAGCCATTTACATATTTGTTTAGTGCTGTCTACAGAAACACTTACTTTCCTTTCATATGCTCACAGCCCGATCTAGCCAACAGAAAGCGAGTGCTGTACTAGCAACGGTGAGTTGTGTGTCCGCAAACTGCCTCTCCGGAGCTCATATACCTCAGTGTCTGTTCGCCTATTGTTTAGAGAGGTTGTGCTCTGTTGCTGGCTGCGGGTTTCAACGAGGATTCTAGTTCTAGTTAATTTCATTATCTGTCGCATACACACTCAAAACTTTCTACATATTAATTAGTGGAACTCAACTGATACGCTTTGCCAATAATTAAGTAGAGTATGTATTTCTTAGAAAATTTGTTAATCACTTGTACAAGCTTATATTAAAACAGCTACTTCATATCCGGAAAACAGAACTCTTTCTTTCCGAACTTTTTCTTACAGACACTCATCACTTGCGACCGCAACGATCTGCGTAATTGGTATTGATTTCCTAATCGATATAAATGAATTCTACTATCCCTTTAATATTCATCCCAGCTATGCTCTTAATTAGACTCTACTATTGGTGCCGTAATCAGTAGATCTGCCCTATAAAAAATGTTATAGCTGCGTTTACGCACATTAGTTGGAAGCTATGTCTCGCAGTATTTGTATTATGGGAAATATATATTAGCGGTACATATCAATTAAACAGATTGCGTACAGACTTTCCTGTTTTGCTTCATTCGATATTTTTTAGAAGAATTTATAGAATATCCAAACCGGTTTTAGTCTCTAATAGACAGGACGTAGAGTCCAATAAATCTGCTTATCACATAGATGAGATATTTTGCGCTAAATCTTTACATTCTCGATTAATGCATTCATTCGACTTTGTTGAAATAAAAGAGAGATTTTCTTATTCACCATTGCACTAATAAAAAGTAAAAAGAATTATTTTGAGGAGTGGCTGTCTTTTTATCGCTCGTTATTGAGGTTGCTCAATAAAATGAACAGTTTAACAGTTATTTTTACAAATAGTTACTGCACACTTGTTATTCGTCATCGGCGGCGAACTTAGTACTTCTAATTTGCAAAGTATTGTGTGTGTGCCCACACAATCCATCGTTTAGCAAAAAACACTTGATTATAAATACGTGTGTGGGAATTTTCGTATCAAGTACATGCTGATTATAAAGGCACCCGCACCGAGCAAAATACTTTAATCTGCTTGGCTTTAACTTGTCTGCAATTTCAATCGTGGATTTTCGTACAATTCTCTCTAAGTTTCAGGTAGTATCGCAAGCTGATTACGCTTAAGATGGCAAAGTAAGTTTGAATTTCTGGTAGTCTCAGACGCAACCGGTTTGCGATTACTGATGCAACAATATCCAAAATGGTGGCTTGAAAGCAAATTATTTAAATTAAAAACAAATCAATCTAAGCGAATTTCATTATCTTGATCTAACTTGGAATGAGGGAACTTAAATGAGGATTTCAGCACCCAAAAGTTGCGAATGTCAAGTGTCGGAGAACTAGTAACGGGTAACATACTTCATTTTAGCGCAATGAATGTTTCTTAAATGTTTCTCTACTCTTCGTAATAAACGGCATTGAAAAGAAATTGAAGTCACTTAATTGATTTCCCAACTGATGAAGTTACTTGGCTTATGTTACAACTGATGCAGTTACTTGGCTTATTTTCCTCTGTACTTGGCTTATTTTTCTCCTGTACAGTTAACTGGCTTATTTTTCTACTGATGCAGTTACTAGGCTTAGCTTTCTACTGATACAGTTACTTGGCTTATTTTTATCCTGAACAGTTAATTGGCTATTTTTCTATTGATATATACAGTTACTTGGCTTATTTTTCTACTGATACAGTTATTTGGCTTCTTTTCCTACTGGTACAGTTACTTGGCTTATTTTTCTGCTGATACAGTTACTTGGTTTATTTTTCTACTGGTACAGTTATTGGGCTTATTTTCTGCTGATACAGTTATTTGGTTTATTTTTCTCCTGATACATTTAATTGGCTTATGCTCATTACAGACTGTAGCTGAACATTTATACCTATATAATTCTATTATATGCTGCTCAAACCAGTCTAGTATGTAAAAATATGCAATGCTATTTTACATGGCCAACTACAATCTGGATTGGTAGGTTTATTACACACGTACATTAGATACATTACAAGCATCATTTGGTACAATTGTACGGTACCCAATAAAAAATGTATCTGCATAGCCACTGGAAGTTAAACATACTTTTTGGGGAACACAAAGCAAAAGCTAATATAGTTGCATGACGTATTCTTTGAAACGTTGCAATCTGTAAAACTGTTGAGCGTTTCTCAGTATTAACAAGCACAATTGTGAGATTCACTACTGAACGTCTCATTTCGTCATTTTGTTCTGGAATAAGTGGACTGAAATACTTTCGAAATACTCTAAGATGATTATAAAACACGAATCAAAATAAATTAAGTAGGGAATAGCTGTAGTCATCCTGAAATTGCAACATTTGTAAAGAGGAGTACATTTCACTGCAACTCATTGCAGGCCATTGTTTCGCTACGTCGAACACGGAGTAGTATTCACGTAAATATATTATTCAATATTACCTCAAGTTTATGCATGTGACAACGTGAGGATCCGTCCCAAACGATGACATTCTGGACCAGCACTGAGCGAGCTAATGAGTAATAACCCATTTTTAATGATTCACTCTCAAACATAATTGGGCAATGCATTAATTATACCGAGAACACTGCTAAGTGCTAAGATCACACCCCACTCCTTCAATGTGGGACTTAAAACTCATCTTTTCAACCAGAATCAATCCAAAATATCCAATTTGAGGTACCCACTCTAGTTCATTATTGTTGAAGAAAATAGTAATAAACTATCGGCATCAGTGGATATTCCACGGTTAATGTTTTCACTTACTTTACTTTAACCCACCCGTCTGAACTAATATCCGCCGCTAATCCCTGTTTACCGTTACGCAGTCCGTCTGCCTTACAACTCGTCTAACCCTTTCTAGTATTCTGATTTCATCTGTGAATCACGAATTTATTCTGTCTGGTAAGAACTTGCACTTGTGTCTTGATAGAGACATAGAATTACGGCGGTACTTTTTGCATTGTTCTATGTATTTGCACCCCTTTTCTCAGCTCAGCTTGAAATAATTTATAGATAATTTAGTCCTTCATAATCTTGCACTTTTCAAAATTTTTGTAGTTGTATTCGATTTTTTCGCACTAGTTTACAGGATCCGTTGACAATGTTCAGCAGCCCATTTCTTTCTGCTATGTTTTATTCGTTAGCTACTGTACACTGAAAAGCGCAGCGGGCAGACACATGAACGGACGGACGGATAGAGCCTCAAGCAGAAGTATAATGTAGATTTTAAATAATTTATCACCATATTTTTTTCATCTTGCCGTAGCATATATAATGTTAGTCTTACCTTCTTTTATCTTCCCTTAACGAGTTGCAGACCGCCCGCTTATCAAATTCTCCAATTATGCATCTTCCTTTTATATTTCCTCAATCTATTCTAATTAAGCCAGTCGTTTAACTGTTCATTATAAGGCAGTTCACATTTTACGATTGCAGGTCTCGTGCTTCTTGTGCAGAGCAAACTGCAAACTTGTGCGAAATGGAAGATGTAGTCTGAGTATGGTGATCGATCACACCCTCTGCCGAGGTCACAAGTACTATGCAATTGCAAGCTAGACTTGAGAAGGAACGTTTCGCTCTCACGTAATCCCTGCATTACAGCCTAGCCGAAGCCCGCACTAGTGCCGCATAGTGTTACAAACGTCACTAATTGTCTCTATCAATTGTCTTAATTTTTGTATTATCCTGAAAATTGCAGCAGTAGCCCTATTATCTTAGAAACAGCTCCAATATATATATATATATATATATATATGTACCGAATACAATAATTATATCTTTAGTTATAAGACCAGTATATAGCAGCACTATACTTTAGGAAACGGCATTGATCTATGCACCAAATATAATCATTTTCTCTACCTTCAACACCTAGTCCAGCAGCAGCAGCACCACCATGATTCGGGCCGTCTCAGATATATGAACTAAACTCAAGCACATTTCCTATGTTATATGTATAGGATTAAAGACAACAGCATAATAGATGGCCTTATAAAAAACACCAATTATCTGCTAAATACAAGCATTTTTCTTTTCTGGTAAAAGTCAAAGCAGCATCACTATGATCTTAAGAACAAGGCTATTGTGTGCTAATTACAAACAAATTTTATTTATCACTCTAAAGCAGCCGCCTATATCACTTCAAAATCTCTCTTATTCTATATATACCAAGTACAAGTCAGGTTAATTAATGTTTAATTTCTTATAAGACTAATAACAACAGCTTCATCGCGTTAATAGCATCAGTAACTTGAATATTGCAGGCCTATAAATATAGTGTTGACTAACGGACTCAACCGTACAATTTGAACCTATTATGCTCATCAGCGTGTTTCTTAAACGACTTTTCGAGCAATATCATTTTTAATCAGTTAAAAAAGTCAGGTAGTCTTCCTAAATTAGATTTGATAACTAGTAGTAGACTGACCAAGCGACCCATCCCCAGAGAGCAGACAAAGCCAGGCTCCGGTATGTTTAGTCCATATAGGGTTAAGTCTTGCCTTTCTCACAGAAATAACCCTACACAAAACGGACTGAAGAGTTAAATATGTCCTGTTTATCAAGTAATAACCTTATCCAGAAGATTCCAGCCTTGCTACAGCATATACGCTGCAACAAGCCCTACAGACCCAGAGGAGTCTACAAAGCATGAAACTTATCCTTTGATTCAGTTGGATGAAAACAGTGTGAAGTATATCCTCGTATTGCCCTACAGCCCCATCAGAAATCATGAGCATTTATCCGATATCTACGAGTGTAGGTATCGTGAACGGTATCGGCAATATCAAATGAATACGTAAAGCTTTCTGATTGGCAACGGCCTCTAGATGCACAGGAATTCATAGTTTTGGAAGCACATCAACCATTACGATTCATTCTGTTTGATGTTGTGCAATAATCCCTTCAACTCATGAATGATCCACAGAGTGTGAAATTCATCCTCTATAGAAGCTTGCCTGAATCGTATAAAATTCACTCGGTATAAAGCAGTTCCATGCAGTGATCTCAAGGTCTAACAATACCCCAATAAAGAAGGCAATTCAATGGCCTTTAGAGCCACCGAAAACTTCAACATACGAAGTGTATCATCCAACAGCAACCCTTGTAAAGTAGATTTGATTTTTAGATCGCCATGGCCTATAGCGCGTAAATTACTATCAACCGTATGTGCAATCAGATAATGTGAACCAGTATCTTACTCCAAGAGGATTCCCAGCAAACTTAGTAGATCATATATACTGGAGCTTATACGTCCATGATGATGTAATATAGTACATTTATGAATTTACCATAGGGCCCCCATTCATCCAGCAGGATCTAATGCGATAGGTACTTTTTACACCCAGAATAATTCAATGAAGTTTCTAAACATCTAGTAGAATTCAAGAGGCTATCCATAGACCCAGGACCCACTAATATTCCTCCATATCCAGCAGAATCCAATAGATCCAGGTGGTTCCGATAAACTCCCTACCAGAATTCGAAAGGGTCTCTATACCTCAAGGTAGATCCACAGCTCATGAAACACACCCAGCCATATCGGCTAGCAGATCCGGCTAAGTTTTGGCCTGAGTAAGTCATGTCCCACACACGCCTACCATTTGCCTGATCATAAGTCATTGTTCCGCCGGTGAATGGTGTGAATTAGAAGGATCTCACTGCTCTTCCTGACACTTCCGAAATGAACTGCAAGTCACGACTGCCTTCGCTATGTGCCGCCGATTGATGTACTACAGACCTGGAGGTGGTATTGGTGGTTATTGTTTTGTGGTAACCATAGAGTCTTTCCTTGTATATTTGAAGCAGAGTAGTGATCATGTTGCTAGCGCTTCAGGGGCAAAGCCTATATCGTGCCGTAAACTTCGAATTGTATTTCTGAACTTAGGTTGAAAGTTCATATTTCTGCGATATATTTTGTGGTAACTACAAAATGTTTCAATTTCATTACTGAATATAGGTTGAAGGTCATATAGTACTGCGTCTATTTTGTGGTAAGCTCAAATCTTTTACTGTATTAGTATTACTGAACGTAGGTAGAGAGATCACATCAATTTATTTTTACACTAACCTTAAAATATGCAATTTCATTACTCAATATTAATGCATGGTTGATGTTAATATTCATGCCTTTTGGCTCCCTTAAATTCTCTTAGTAGAGGGGTACTACGCTTACTTTGGTAACTGTAGATTCTCTTTATACTAGCTCAGGTGGTAGTAAAATCTTGTTTTTTTTTCATCAATAACATGCAGGAGTGAGAGTGAGCTTCAATGAGCTGTAACTCAAAACTACTTAGTTGAGTGAAGCATAGAAGTAATGGACTGATATTATCATGGTATGCATGGTATAGCAGAGTTCATGATACAAATAGTCCTCGATATTGCCTTCTCTCGCATTAAATGCAGCTTTATAAGTTAGGTTGAAAATTTTTACGCCCAGCTACTCGATATGTCAGCTCTTAAATCAAGACTTCATGTCTCGAGTATTTGGAACTCGAAATTTGAACCTAAATAATAAAACTACACAATACAAGGGGCCTTTTCATATCAAACACAGAATGGAATAATAATATAACTGAGATGATGAACAATGCATGATTTATCGTAACCTTGGCTATTAGTTAGTATTTGTAGTGTGAGGGTACTGCAATTATATAGCTTATTTTTTTGTGATAGTTTTGAAGCTGTTCTATTATATATATGCATAGTGCTATACCTTTGAGGGATGAGTCATAGTCTCCATTTTTTTAACCGAACGGTTCCGAAATTTTTTGCTCTTTGCTTATTCGTGGGCGTTTACCTCCCAATGCCTTGCGCCAGACCTAGGAGCCTTTGGCTGATATTACAAACCCATGTCTGCACCAGGCCTTAGCCATAAGCATAGGTTATTCCTAAATATATCTTGAAAGGTAAGGCCTCAGGGTAAAGTTACCAGCCCATATCCCGAAGCAAACGTCAGAGCCGCGGGACCCACGGAAGCAGGAAGGAAAATAATTGCCCTATGGCGGTTCTAATTGGTCCCTCAGAGTATCCAATGCTTAGGGGCTCCAGCGCAAGCCGCTCGAGCGAAAACCATTGCGGCTGAGGGGAGAGTGAGGGCTGTTGCGTCCAGGGGGCAAAGTTGCTAGGGGGAAACTGAGGGAATTGTTTCACTACAGACATACGTAAATTAGGAACTTTGATAGAGGGGTGGGTAAAAGTTTTCTATGGAAACACAAACACGGTTACAGTAGTGACAAGGCTTAGAAAATGGAAAATTGGAGGAAGGGAGATGATTAAAAGGAAAATTTTGAGAGGGTTTAGTAAAAATTGTCGCCGAGGAAAACACAAACACGGTTGCGAGGGTGGGAAAGCTTAAAAAATGGAACTTGGAGTCTAGGAAATTTTTGTAATAGATTTGTTACGAGCGTTCTTGGAAACGCAAAAAGGTGACTGAAGTAGCAAGTTTAGAAAACAAAAAATTTGTGCAAAAGAGATATTTAAAAATAACTGTTTTCGTAGAGGGTTTGGAAAAGTTTCTACATTTTGCTACTTATTGCTACATATTCTTACATATTGCTACGTATTGCTACGTATTGCTACATATTGCTACGTATTGCTACGCCTTGCTACATATTGCTACATAATGCTAAGTATTGCTACGTATTGCTACGTACGGTATTGCTACATATTGCTGTTCCAAAACAGACACGCTTACTGCTTTTTATGGCGACAGGAACACCGTTACGGAAGAAATAATAGCTAAGAAAAACACAACTGGCACTAGAGACGTTAAAGTGAAAACTTATAGAAAGGTCGATGAATGTATTAAGGAGTAACACAAACACATTAGTAGTTTTCTATGGCAACACAAACTCAGTTTTCTATGATAACACAAACTCGGTTACACTGTAAACGGTAGCGAAGCTTAGAAAACAAGCACTAGAATTTGAGAGACGTAAGTAAAAGAGAACAATTGCTAATCAGTAGTTAAGAAAAAGTGTGCAGGGAACAAATAACACGGCTAGCGTCAGCCAAATGTAAATACAACTAGAACGCCTCGTGGCGTAAGACCATTACCCGCAGTGGGAGCAAATTTCATAGCCGTCATTTTTTATGGCCATCTAATCCTAATTTTTTGCCCTGGGTTAGCATCGAGGACAGCCCACCAGACTCTTTGCAAAAAATCATAAACATAGCTCAACTTCTTCTGCCTGTTTTTGAGTGGAGAACAAGTTTCATCGCTGTCATTTTTCTATGGCCAGTTATTCCTAGTTTTTTAGCATGGGTCACATCGAGGGCAGCCCACCAGACTTCCAGCAAAATTACAAACATTTGCTCAACTCCTCCGACCACTTATTGGGTTGACAGACTAATATACAGATATATTTATAAATACACTTAAATCTCCAACGAAAACATTATCACCTCTCTCACTTCGTTCGCGGGTGATAATAAAAACAATAATTATCAAAAATCTGGAACCTATAATGCATGCCAAAAGTAAGACAATTGGGCCAGGCTTGGAAAAGGTTTCCAGTGGAAACATCAAATACTGTTTTCTGCGGTCAAGTTACCTAGGTTAGCAAGGGCAAGCGCATTGTTGACTACTAAAATGCACAGTTTTCACGATATAAGTTTGTTGATCGCGTATACGATATATTTCTGAAGGCATGGCTTAGCTACTTTCTTTGAGAAGTATCTACCCGTGTTTATAGTTTATACGTACATAATACTTGTAATTATACGCCGTATCATAGACTACACAAAACCTTGACTGGTCACTGAAATATCGTCTTTCGTAAGTGGGCCCGGAGGCCGACAGTGGTTACTATAGCGTTGATAAAATGAGAGCTTAAACAAAGATTAATTTCTTCGTCATACCGTAAGAAATGTATTGCAAAGTAGGGAATCTAAATTCCCAATTGAATATCTTCAGTGGGCAATAAATATCATGCTACTGGACATTGCGAACAATTGAAATTTCATCATAATTTCTAAGAATATGAGAATTTTTAAGAAAAATTGGAACATAAACGCTACATGAAATGCACTTCATTATCACATGCAATTTACTTTCTTTTCCAACGACAGATCTGAAGCGATAACCCCAAAATTCGATATAATGTAGAGCTTTCGGTAGAGCTCGTCCCAGCATCCGCAAGAAAAGGGAGGTTAAGAAAACCAGGTAATACTGAAAAACTTAATTAAAACCACTGTTACCACAGAGTGAAATCACATTGGTAGCCAAGAACTAAACTGCATGATTAGCCATGAAATAATGATATCAAAATTACAATTGGTGCTGATACAACCCTTCATTATTGGAATCATGGTGGTACATGGTGGCACATGGTGGCTGTCCATGTCATTTNACTTAATTAAAACCACTGTTACCACCGAGTGAAATCACATTGGTAGCCAAGAACTAAACTGCATGATTAGCCATGAAATAATGATATCAAAATTACAATTGGTGCTGATACAACCCTTCATTATTGGAATCATGGTGGTACATGGTGGCTGTCCATGTCATTTCACATTACTAACTCGGTATACTTCGCCACTTTGTGGTTGCCTACGCTACATCACTTCGAAGTAGCTATGTTACTTCACTTCATTGTCGCCTGAGTTCAGTTACTTCATGGGTGCCTACGCTACATCACTTCCTGGCTGCCTAATATAAATCACTTCTTGGTTGCCTAAGTTGAATCATTTCATCGCTGCCTAAGTTAAATGACATCACGGCAGTCGCCTACACTACATCAGTAGTAGTAGTAGTAGCATACTAAAGGTGCAGACTTTGACTCTTAAGGCCGGAGGTTCACACCTCCCTACCAAGCAGGTAAGTTCTTCGTAGTGCTTGACGTGAACAGTCAGCATCCGGTCTGTGTACTGCTGTGGGCTTACTGACATTTGCTAGCAATGGGGAGGATCGGGGGACGCAGATTATTGTATGGAGCCTTCCTTCACTGATGCGATGGCTCTAGACGGTCTGTGATCGACTGCAGCCGTATGCTCCTCTAGGACCTGTTGGCCTATATTTGCAGCACAAACCATTGCGAGTGGGTTTCCCAGTTGGGGGTGAAGTCAAGTTGACTTTACGTTATGGCTGCCTACTTTACATCCCTTCATAGTTGTCTACATTATATGATTTAATGGATGACTGTGTTACAACACTTCATGGTTGCCTAAGTTGAATCACTTCATGGTGGCCTACATTACGTCACTTCATGGCTATAATTGCTCTATCACTTCTCAGCTGTCAATGCTATATCACTTCACGTCTGGCAATGCTAGATCACTTTGTGGTTGTCGATGTTAAAATATTTCACAGCTGCCAATGCTACATCATTTCATAGCTTCATTGCTGCCAGGGCTATATCACTGGTCCAACTCACCCTTCAGCTCTGCTGTCTGTCCTGATTTTCTTATTTCGCTCGTATGCTAAATAATTTTCGTTAACAACTCCAGTAGATGTTTGTTTGATATTTCATAAGAAATCGAGCCTACCACGAATATGAGAAGCCTCTGTTCTACAATATGAAACTATTTATTTTACTAACTGTTGCGAAATCATTCTACTTTACTGCAAAAATCAAAAGACGTCGTAACAGTTAATTTAGGATGTGACACTTCAAGCCTCAACATTTTTGTGAATTTCTTTTGCATACAAGTGTTTGTAGCACGTACAGGTTTGTCAATCATAACTGAATATCAAAGAATAAAGTAAAATATCCTAACAAAGTATGAAAAAGAAATGGGACAATACATAAAAAAACACGTCTGCACCACCGCACAGCACAGTCAGCCTCACCTGCTATAAGCGATATCTCCTTTTCCGGCAAGTGGCTACTCAATATTCCGGTACTCTGTAGCAGTACAGTATATAATAGAGCTGTTAAGTAAGTTTCTTTACTGGTTTCGATATGACCTTCGCAAGCGTAATTTATTTATGTAAGAATGACACTTGGAATTCAATCGAAGGCGGTAAATCTGTACAATTTGACATTAATTTGGATTAATTATTTTGACTGAAGTGGCAGTACCGAATATTCTTCAAGTTCAGCTGTATGTGACTACATGCTAAGTGAGTTTCTGCATGTAAGTGTTGGAGGGTGCACCAAAAATTCTGTTACTGCATAATGAGTGTATTTCAAATAAAATAATACTTCTTCTGGATTACGAATTTTATTTTTACCAAGCTTATTTATTATTATTGCTTAGCATTTCCTCCATCTGAGGTAATACATTTTTGAAGGTTGTGTTTCCACTTCTTTAGCCCTTTGCTGTGAAAGTTCATCTAATTAGTCCACCATTTCGAAAAAGCTGTTTTAGTAGCACTGCTTTGTGTAATACCCAAGTTCTTTAAGTTCTGGAATAGGAACAAAAATTCTAAAAGAACGATATTCTAATTGCAGGAAGATAAGACTATATTTCCCATCTAAATTCTCGCAGAGCTTTTCTTGATATTATGGAAGACAGAGCTAGTGAATTGTTGTATTGAAAAAAATAATTCTGTGGTGAAAATTTCCTGTCGTTTTCTCACCGTTGATGTCCTCAACTTCCGCGTGCCATAATTATAATATGCTCCTGAAAAAGTTGAGTGATTCTCGAATAAATCTATCTTTACTATCGTATTGAAATCCCAGAAACTGGTGGCCATCACCATCTGAGCTGACCTCTCTCTTCTTTGAATCTGAGCGGTCTAGAAAAATCCCCCGAAAGCCACTGTTTCCACCGGATCTTGCTTTCGGGGTCGTACGGATAAATCCAGGCAGCGTCTCCGGTCACCAGTCATTTAAAAAAAAATCTACTTTCATCAGAGTCAATCTTGGCTATGAAGAATTGACACGCCAGTTCGTCGAGTCCGCTGCATGGTCAGCACTTACACTTTGAACAGCCTACCAAGTGCCAGTTTTATGCAAAATGAGCAATATTAATACACGTGAAATCCCAACCTCCTCTGTTACCATGATGGTTCAGTTAAAACCGGAGGTCTGCTTCAACGAAATCTGAATCTGGGCCACTGTTTCTTCACTAGTTTACATGTTGTACGGTTGATGTCGTCTCTTTCCTGGCGTCATCTTTGATATCCTTTCTTCCTTCTTTAAATCGCTTTATTTATCTACACACTCTTCTTTTGTGAGACGCAGTATTCCACTAACTTTACGCAACACATAGATAATCTGAGGCGACCACGGTAGTAGCGGACGTTGCGTGCTGCACAGTAGAACTGAGGGTCCCGAGAACGATTCTCAGGCCAGGCGCTGTCTTTCTCAAGGGCACTTGGCGAGCTGAATCAGCAAATTTGCTTTGTGCGCATAGCTATTGGGGGAGTACTTACCTTAGGATACTGGGTTGGCGGGTCGTTGAACTCTCCGTTTCGGCGTCATCGTCCCTAACGACCCGTCGTCGGCTGCAGCTGTACTTAATCCTCTAGAGCCAGTTAGCATATGTCTGCCGCACGAACCAGTACGTGTGGGCTTCCCAGGAGAGGGTGCAATCAAAGTTGACTTTACCTTTACCTTCACTCAAATTGTGTTAAGAGTTTGATGCTTGCTCTTTTTACGAAAAAGAGAGTTCCTATGCTCCTCAGAGTATGCATCTGCCATGCAACATCGCCTTAACGGCTCTTTTAAAATTAAGTGATGACAGTTGGTCTACGAATGAGTGAGCTTGTTTATTAAGATTGCTGGTGTCACCTGTCGCTTAGAACTAGCTCTGAACGACCCCATTTCTGAAAGAAATGACCTGTAATAGAACATTCAAACCTATACTTGCATATACGTACACTAAAATAGAGCTTATGAATACTTCCCAATAAGTTACGTCTGTCAACATTACACTCTATGCTAAAGAAAAGTATGTGAGTAATTCGGGAAAATATATATGTAATTCACAGCATGATAAAATGAAAAAGTTCGCTCTCTCCTAATGAAAAGCTACGTAAAAGTGTGTGGGGAGATATAATCATAATTCCTGGCAGAATACGCTTGCCAGGGTTATTCATAATGCAAAAGAAGTCGACGTAAGCCTCAGTGTCTGACAAACTTATTCTAAGGTAGCTAGTTCCAATTCAGGAAAAGTAACTACAGTATACCTAGGTGTGCACAGGAGGCAACACCCCTCAGGAGGTATAGGATTGGCCATAGCGTGAGGTTAGTTAGAGTTCCTCATTGTATTTTCTCGGAGCCTGCGACCCAATGAGATTTGTGTTTTTGACCTTAAATATTAACTAGGCTTTCGGGTCGTCTGTCTTTCGTGCCCACTTTGCTTCCTTCCGCTCTCATACTTTTCCTAATGTAACTTCCCTCGGTTCTTCCTCTTCTTTCCCGACTTTCTGTTCCCATGCTCGTTGATCCTGCACTTCTTTCTTTGTCTGTGAGATCGCCTTTGCTGTAGAAATGAGACTTAAACTTCTCAATATACTTTATAATAATACATAATAGAAGGGAGAAGGGCTCATATAAAAGTATTCACCAGTTTCTTAACAGTCCCTAGGCAATCAATATACGGTACAGAGTTGTACGTAGATATAATCATCACTTTCTTATAAAAATGTCACTCAGAAAATAGTGCCCAAGTATGAGTACATATATCTAAGCAAGAGCTTCGTACATATGTACCTATTAGTTATTGCCCCATACATGAAACAAAATATTTCTATGCACAGGTAAATATCAGTTATTTTGTAAAATTAGTAGTTATTTTACTCTGACTACAAGATGCTAAGTATGCAAACATTATACAGTGATATTAACATCGATTTCGTGGAAGAAAATCTGTAAATTCATTTTACCTACTTGAAACCCAGTGCTTACCTGTATGTACATATACACAAATGTAAACAGCAGTTTCATGTAAGATTCAGCTGTAAATTAATTTTCCCCATTTGATACTAAGCTCCGGTACATACACAGATGTGTAGAGCAGTTTTTGGCAAGATTCAACCGCAAATTAACTTTTTTTTTTCTACATAAACTAAGCACCTAAGTGTATGTAGATGTGAGCATCAGTTTCTCGCAAGATCCATTTCTAAAATTAGTTTAGCGACATGAAACTAAGTACCTCTGTGTACATAGATGTAACCATCAGTTTCAAGTCCATGGACGCAATCAGTTGGAGAGAATTTCGTTACAGCGTCGTAGCCCTTGCTTGCCATGGCGAGGCCTCGCTGGCTATATGGCTGCTCTACAAACAGGGCAGCTTTAACTGCTCTCTATGCTTCTCTCTCCGTCTCTCCATCAGTTCCTCTCTTTTCTATTTCCGTTTCTTCTTCCCTTAATCCAATTAGCATGCACAGTGCTTTTACTTTGTGCTTTCTTACAGCTGCCGGGTATAGCAAGCAGTATACAGTCGGTCTCTGTCCCCTTTAAAATCTATGGAGCGTATTTTCTATTGGACGTTGGTTACTTCATGAGGCAATTCAGCTATACTATTGGTTATTGCACACTTGGTCTTCCTATTATTCGTTAATAGATTTGTACAGTCCAAGTGTTGCAGCACATAAATAACAATGTGGCTACCTATTTATGATTCTCTGAAAGAGCAGCTATACTGTCTGCTGGTGTGGAATAATAGATTCCCAAAGTGACTTAATCCAGCAGTTTTTTTTTAGAACTGCCAGAACATTCCAGAGACTTGATGCTCCTCAATGGTGACGCTAGAAAGTTAGCATTTTTCAGCAACAAAACGTGAAACCCACATAAGTATTTTGAAGGTATAACAAGTTGCGCAACTGTGCTATAGAAAACACCCGCAAAAGACACTTCTCGCCATCGCTTACTGTAAAAAAATGAGACGTCAAGTTCTCATTAAATAAAAAGTGTTGCGTTTCTAAGAGATGAAGAGACTGGGAATGCTCGTGAATCATTCCAACAGGAATGATATTCGTCCGCCAGAGAAGAAAGAGTTGAGGTTGTAGGGTGAGGCAGCTTCCCGGGAATGGCGCTAACGCTCATCTCCTGCAGAATTGGAATTTCCAACTTTTCAATTGTTTTCCTGGTAGTGAATGCGGACAATGTGATGAATCTTCTATTACTGCGGGTGGGTGTCTTTTTATCAAACTTTTCCCTTGTTAAGTACTGACGGTGCTGCGTGATGGATTGTGGCACATGGATAACTATGTGGTGATGATTGTGCTAGCTGTGAAAACAGTATCATTAATAATAATGATAACAATAATGTCAAGCTTAATAAAACATAATATTAACAATTATAATTGATAAGATAGCTGGTAACAGACTGACCAACAAGCCCATTCACAAAGAGCAACAGGAATTCACACTCCGGCCCTCTATGAGCTAATGCCGTTATATCAGACAACATTGATATCTGAAATGAAGAGAAAGAGAGGAAGAAAAAAATATACCACGGCTAGGAGGTACTCATGCGAGTGCGTTCAGTTGCAGCAGACTATAGGGGACTCAGAGACGATCATCTCGTTGGGGCATGATAGACAATGGTTTAGGGGCCTCCGAAGGTTGGCCGTTAAGAATTTGTGACTCCTAGAGGAAGAGCTCGCAGCTGTTGAGGGTGTTGCTCTCAATGTTTATCAAGACTGTTTTTACACGCGTTGACAGTCTCTTCACCGTTAACTTAGAGAGAAAGTCCATTCCAAGTTGCTCACTATGTAATACGGAAAAAACTGTTTACTTAGATTAGTTCTTCGAACTTTACCTTTGAGTTTTTGGCCGTTGTTTCGGATACGATCATCGACTTCTCTGTCATATAGTCCCATTCTAAGCACGTCGTTTAAGTCATGCATGTACTTGAGTGTTTCTATTAGTTCCCCCTGAGTCATCTGTGCTCGAGAGATATGAGTCAGACTTCCTGTAGGCGACACTCGTATTGCATTTTCTGCTCTGAGGAATCAATTTTGTTTATCTGCGTTACATTCTCTCCTTTATCAATATCGTTGCACTGATGTGTTGACCAAAATTGAGCAGCAAATTCTAAATGCTGGAGCACTAGAGCTTTGTACAAAGGAATGATTACGCCGTTAGATTTGTGCTCAGAATTGTTAATAATGAATCCCAACACTCTGTTTGCTATTTCGACACTTTTATCAACTTGCTGACTGTGTTGTAGTTTCTGATAGTTATTCCCACGTTACGTTTTTGAATGACGGCTGGTAATCCTATCCCGTTCATTTCCAGTTGGGCTAAGGCGTTCTTTTCTTCAATGTACATGCGTTACCGAACATTTACCGACATTGAAGTTCATCTGCCACATCGCAGCCCTTTCCAAGACGCGGTCAAGATCGTGTTGGATCTTGAGTCTATATCGTCGTTCGACACGGCACTATGACATAGTTCAATGGTCAAATGTAAATTTACTGATTTTACTGCGGTTGTTAAAATCAAGATCATTGATGTCAATTATGAATTTGAGTGGACCAAGTACGCTACCTCGTGGAACCCCAGATGATAATTTGTATTATAATTATTATTTTATTGCTGTCGCTATTGTTACTACTGCTATGATTATTATGATCCTTAATAGCAGTAGTAGTTTCATATTTTAACTGTTATACGATGATATCTATTTTAGAGATTGGGCAAAGATTTTCTGTGGAATTATTGTGCAGCGTGCTGAACGCTCATTCCTAGGCAAGACCGACAAGCAGTACAATACTTGATGGGTGCCCCCATTACCCGAAGTGTAAAATAAAGAAAATTTAAACTATTTCGTTTCCCGAAAGCTTGGCGTGTATCTCCCATGTATTTCTTTCATTATCTACCCGCCGGCATAATTTCTTCTCACGCAATTTCATCGTCGCTGAAACCTTTCGTTAGCTGAACCACTTACACGATATGGGGATCAAACTAGTTCAGCTTGCCTCTTCATCCAACGTGTCCGGCACACTGAAGAAAGAAAAGTTAGACGGAGAAGCATAGCAAGCGGAAAGACTTGAAGTTGTTCTAGGAGCAAAGTTAATAACATTCAACTCAGTAACAGTAAACAAAAAAATACGAATGAAAAGAGAGAGCGAGAGAGATATAGGTAGAGAAAAAAAGGAACAGAAACGGAAGCGGAAGAAAAAATATGAGAATCAGTATAGTGAGAAAGCTACTTGCTCAGGAAAGCCGGTAGTATGCAATAATGAGGATAAAGAAAAAAAAGGGAAGGAAAGAGTAGTAAATAGTAGAACAAACAGTAAGATTCGGACTTGCATCAATAGCAGAGTCGATAACATGCAATAATAAAGAAAAAAAAAAACCCTGGAAAGCAAAGTGGGTATAAAGAATCAGAATTGCAAGAGCACTACGGTCGGTGAGGCCAGCAAGCGTGGCCTCTGCAGGCCAGCATGGCCCCACAAATATACGAGGCGCAGTGGCCTCGTGTGCAGAATAACAAACGACCCTCGAACTGGTGTGAATTGTTGCCACAATAGCGGGTAAAGGAGACGAATGACGGGCCTAAAGAACGATTGAGTTTCCCGCCAAAAACCTCAGAGACGATTAAGTAATTTTGCATGCATGGAGAGAGTAGGGCGACAATGATGTTCTAATAAATTAAGCATGGCAATATTGCTTAAATAATTTCGATAATAAAGATAATAATACTCCTTTGCTCCGTTATTCTCCTCAAAATATATATTCATATTAAAATCAACTAAAACTATACAATAGCAAAAGATCCACGTAAAACTGATACGAAAACAAACTTTTTCAAAGTGGAAATGCTTATTAGGCAGAGGTCTCGAAAGTTAATATAGTTACTGCTGCATTAAGTTCTATATATTTTCTCAAAACGTTGTTCTGTCATTAGTTAAACAAGCTTTTCCGGTAGTTGGTCATATGCTCTGAAACATTATAACCAAGTGTTGTCCAATATTTATTTTCAAAGATGGTAAATTGAACTGACTGTTTCTCGTTGAGTGCGGCCTGTTAAGGAGGACAGGACGTTACTGCTCATCAAAAAACTGGTTAACTGGCTATTCTTAAAAAGCTGGAATACGAAGTACTGGCAGGTATCTTTAAACTTCAAAAATAGCAGACTGCCATACACATGAAATACAAAGCCAGGGCTTCGAGGAAAAAGTAACGAAAACCCAAATGAAGTATTAAGCAACCCCAAGAGGCCCAAAACACTGCTAAGCAGAATCCCTAAAAATAAAATCATCCGGCTGACATGAAGGTCTGCAGCTCTAAATGGCCGAACACAGATCTCGGCAGTGAAATCATTGCTAGCGCAGTTCTGTGTATGAAACAAAGAAATAGTTGGGGGCCTAATACTCTCCATAGTCACTGGACGGGCCTCGATTGAAATTTGTGTGTTTCTTCCAATAACCGAGGTGCAGGAACAGAGGAATTGGACAAATGTCTCTCAGTGCTGAATATCTTATGAGCCATACTCGTGCAACATGAAGCAACACTCTGTCTTTGAGTCACATTATGGTATAGTCTTTTGGTCTCATTTTGTAGTACAATTGTTCTTGCGTTATGTTGCTTCTACTTAAACATTGGTTTGTCGACAATATTATTTACTAAATTGTTAGCCGTCCCACTAGTGACGTTTCTGAGATCACTTTAAATTTGGGATGACTCAAAATTCAAAAAGCACAGCACTTTTTATCGTTCGTATGGAATCAAGTAAACATTTGGACACCTGAAGGGCTCTGAGAGGCTCTATTCAATGAAATATATTATCCTCTTCATTGCATTTGCAAACAACCAAATAATGAGAGCATATACTCCGCCTCACTTACAGCTATTGAGTACCACAAGTATCCTACTACATAGAGTGCATAGGATTGTTGAGGTTCATACTTTTTAAGCTTGTGCGTGACAACATAAGTGATGTGAAAACTGCGCCAATCAGAGGCTCGAATTTAGCCTAAGATAAAAAGAAGCGATAAAGCGTTAATGTAACTACTGGGTACACCATCAGTAAGTACATCATGGTAGAAATTACTTATTTCAACTAATCCTCCGTTTTCTTCACACGTCTTAGTTCAGTTCTCAGGAATATCTTTATCCGTTTCTTTCGTAACACACGCATAGTAAGCTCAGAAAAGTATAAATTTGCTGTGGAAGGAAGCTCAATCTGATATCTACGCTACCAACTTCATATACTTGAGACATTTTAGATTTCCATGATATCGCTCGGCAACGGCTTCCTAGCCGTTTAGTAGTTATTTCTTCTCCAATTTAATGCTTCAAATCGGGATGGCGAGACCGGCCAGACAATAATGCCACCAACCAAGCTGTGCCTTATTCAGAGCTCGGCATCTCCGATTATGGTACGATGGCAAAATCGATGGCACGATGGCCATCACCATCGAACCTACGATGGAGGAAGCAATACCATCGCTCAATCGCCATCGAAACGAAAAATCGCCAATTTTCATTGGCGATGACGTACGATGAAATGACCATCGGTGACGGCCTCGTGGGGCGTCACAATCGGCGATGGACCCATCGCATTAACATAATTCAAAAATACAAAGATATCAAACCACAAACATCAAATAAAAGCAGCATCTCTTATAACTTCGGCTTGTGTGCGATTTTTACACCAGTAATACTATTCCTACCTGATAAAAGGTGCGAAATGTGAAGCTCAGGTTATTAGGGTTAATTAAAGCCTACTTTACTAAGTTTAATTATTATTATGCTCCAAATTTAATGACCTTTCAAAACCTTTATAGTAATTTACATTGTTAGAACTGGGGAATGTATTAAAATAAACGGTCATATTCCGAAGAGGTCAGTACATATTTTCGTAGGATATTAGCAGAACCATCCCTTGCTTGCCTAACCTTAATGAGTAAGAGCAACGTTGTTGCCGGAAACTATTACGAAGCTGTTTTTCTGTAGTTTAGCCTTATTTCATTACTTAATCAGCATCGAAAGTACAACCGATGACGATGCCCATCGTATGTCATCGCCGATAGGATGTTCAACCACTTCATTGAACCATTTTTTTCTCATAGCACCGTCGCCGATGGAGAAAATGGCCATCGCCGATTGTTGATAGAATTTCCATCGGACCATCGCTATCGCTGATGGATTTTTGCGATGTTTCATCGTAACATCGTAGTTTTTCCGATGGCGATGGTCTTCACACCATCGCCACCGTAAAATCAGCGATGGTCATCATGCCAGGGTCTGGCCTCATCAGCCAGTGCAATTAGATATCAACTTGGAAATTGGGTTTATAATATTAGATTTCAGAACCTCATATACTTGAACTCCACGTATCTTGCACTATCTTTACAACCAGCTCATAGCTGGAGCAGCTGATGCACGTCTTTAGCCCTATCTTCAGCGCTACATATAGTCACCACCAGCTCTATCCTATTCTGCTCTGATTAAACGGTATTCCACGCATAAAACTCACTTTCAGCGCCGTTTTTACTACCATCTCCATGGTCACTGCCTCCTCTTCACCAGATCTGCATAAGTCAACTGGTGCAGAGTTCTGACGCCACTTTCAGCACCAATTTTTTTACTGCAAGTTCCACCATCACCTTCTCCACGCCACTTCTGTATCAACTGATACACTATCCAGTGCCACTTTCAACCCCACTTTTTTACCGCCAGCTCCATCTCCACCACCGCCTCTCCACCATTTCCACCTCCGTGACCATCGCAGTCGCCGCTTCTTTCAAAGAGCTCATCGGGTTGGAAACTCGACTCAGCTGTGTTTTTATTAATTTAGATCAGGCTTGCTGTTTTTCACGAATTTCACAGGGACATCGCCATTTTTTAGTTGCAAAAACGAGTCCAGTTGTGATCGTGAACTTTTACATTCGGTGATAAAAAGAGCGACTGAAGCTACGATCTAAAAGTTCAGTTTATTATTTCAGCTACGCGCTCCGTTGCTGTTACACAGAGCGCCATCCAGGGGCTTTCTTTTGGTTAGTGGTTTGTAGGCGACGCATCGATGGCCACGGCAACAAACTCTGCCACTACGGTGTCGACATTTATACATCTGCAATACCAAAAATGCACATATATATATATATGAAAATTATTTGTTTTCTGGATGTGCACGTTATTGCTCATATATATAGATAAAGCGCTAATTTCTTTAGCTCTCGTAGATGTTGTGTTTCATAGTTGTATTTATCATGCATGAATGCCAAGTATCTGTGTCGGCATAAAGCCAAATGCTTGTTTATACTCTACAAGATATGCAAACGTAGTATATGTGCATTCAAGTATTGCTATTATATTCAATGCTGAAAAATCATTGCGAGTATAGCTGTAAACTCTTAAATGCCTGAAATAAATTAATGTACCACTCTGCTTAGTCCATTAAGACTGCATTAGATTACAGTTGTTAATTCTTTATTGTCCTTGGTGATCACATGTATTCATTAGCTGATACAATTCAATTTTTAATCAGACAAAGTGTATGTCTAAAGAGTACGGATATTTGAAGTAGCATTTAAATTAGTTCGTCTCTTGTCAATTCTTTAGTGTCCTTGATGATCACATGTATGCATTAGCCGACACAAATTCACTTTTTTAATCAGGCAATATGCATGTCTAAAGTCTACGGATATTTGAAGTAGCATTTAGTTCGTCTCCAGTAAATCATGTTCAAAATAATTGTAAATTGGCTGGTCCCCTGCTGAGCAAATCAGAGTGCAGTACTGCATAGAATCATTCTCCAATGCGAAGTAAATTAGAATTATTGCAGAATCATCATTATATGATAGTCTGCTATAAGTTATGATAATATCAGGGTACTCTGCAACTTAATAGATTAATTGTAAATTGATATATTTTAAGGAAAGATGGGCAGTGCTTGATTTTTACATCACTTTATTGGCTTGAGTTTAACACATGAGAATGCTACATTGTAAGTGATTTTTTTTTTAAAGGAAATACATTTCAGGTAATAATTTTGACACTATGTAATTCCCTAATGATTTTTTATGAACAAACCGTAAAACTCTGTAAAGCAGCCCTCTGATGCGAAATCAAATAGGTTAGTGACGACAACAGGTCCAATTTTAAAAGGACATCGGCAAAACGGAGAGTGGAACTGCAACCTTTCCATTGTTCCCTTGTAAGTTTCTGGAATTTTGAGACTGTAACCCTGCGAGTCGATCATTTGCAATAAAGTAACGCCGTAGACTAATTACGAAATGAAATTATTTGCAAGTAAAAACCACCACGCGAAGTGACCGCCTTGTTATCAGGCGCCAAAGAACGACCGTTGCCGCATCATGTCGCCCAGCACAAAAAAGGTGCGATTGCCCGTGCAAAACATTCAAAGAATTTTACAGATCGCCGTCATAAAACAAGTTATTTAATTAGAACCGCTCGGGCGGAAGGTATGAACAGAATCAGCGCATGTAAATTGGGTAATAACTGTGCTCAAAACAGGACAAAAATGGGCGGCTTCCAGGATGCAACATCGCGTTCAGATCAAATACTGCCCTACCGGCCCGGCCATAGCTTCTTGCCCCGTGTGTAGGACAGGAAACATATATGTACGTGGAGTTTTTTAAAACTGGTCTGTACAACGAATGTAGTTTTCTTTAGTACCTTTTAAGCGCTAAGACTGCTCTGTAGAAAGAAACCTCCTTGTGACAGCGCATTCTAAATTACATAAATACGTCAATGGACGTGGATTAGAGACCTGCTTTTTTTGTAGAGACTATTATTTGATATTCTCGTAGAACAAGTATCAGGTGAAATAGCTACACATAATGCCAGTTGTTCTGCGCGACATGAATTGATGAAGCAAAAAAAAACTCACGCGTTTGCCTCAACATGGGACATGATACAACAAAACGGACTATAGAGCTAGAATTAAATGATATAGACTGTGAAGATACAGATGGAAGACTTCCAGCCTGCTTAAATGGGACAAAACGTATCAGCCCAATTACAAATCAGAGCTGCTCTTAAGTTACAACATGGTAATGAAAACACAGCAAAGAGAGGTACAGGGTCGCAAGGGGTTGCATTGCACTACAGTCTGCCGCTCTCAACCAACAGCTACCTCAGAACAGTTTTTCGGCAACGGACTTTGGATGGACAAGATTCAGTTCTAGCCGGTTTGGCCAAATAGCGGGCCATGGGAAATCACAAAGCACAACTTATGGATATACAGTTCTAAAAAAAATCCATCCTCAATTAAGTGTTTTTCAATCAGCGTACATTAATCGGTTACTGATGTAACATACGGCGCGCGCCTTTATACCTACACACTATGCTTTCAAGAATTTATAGTACTGTATGTGGTAAATGAAATGCAAATTCAACCGCTGATAAATGTAGAAATAACATTTTTCAGCATTCAGATATAAATAATTTACATTTGCTTTCCAATCTCTAAAAGCATATGCACTGTATGTACAGTGCCTAGACATAAGTATTTGCACAACTCTTTATTTTTTATGTACTTTTAAAAATTCAAGGTCTGTTTTAGGATAATTGATACAGGAAGTTTATATAACATATATACAGTATATATATATATATAATAGAATATTTAAACAGAACAGTCAAATGTGCACTTATAACAAAAAAAATTAGCACAAGTAAAAGTAATGAGGGACAAAAGTATGTGACCAAAATAAGTATGATGTTGAATCTTTGATAGTTAATAGTATAAATTGAATAAATTAGTTTGGAAATTATTCTAGAACGTTCACGAAACGTCTCGAAACAAATGCAATGTAAACAAACCACAGCCGGCGCATTCATTACCTCTCTAGACCTCGTTGAAGTCGCGCACACTCTCACTACAATGCCCAAAGTTAAAGAAATCCCTGAAGCTTTTCGTAAGCGGATAATTCAACTTCGTAGTGAGGGATTAACTTATAGAGTAATAGCAGAGCGTGTCAATGTTCCTTTTTCAACTGTTGGAGCAATAGTCCGCAAGCATCAAGTGACTGGGGAGGTCTTCAGCCTGCCAAAAGCTGGAGCTCCACGTAAGATCATGGGTCGTCCTCGGCGCTACATGCTACGTAAGGTGACTAATGACCCCATGATAACTCGTGCTGACCTTCAGAGTGAACTAGCGTCTCAGGGACTGCATGTCAGCAAGAAAACTATTGTTAGGGAATTGNATCAAGTGACTGGGGCGGTCTCCAACCTGCCAAGAGCTGGAGCTCCGCGTAAGATCATGGGTCGTCCTCGGCGCTACATGCTACGTAAGGTGACTAATGACCCCATGACAACTCGTGCTAACCTTCAGAGTGAACTAGGGTCTCAGGGACTGCATGTCAGCAAGAAAACTATTGTTAGGTAATTGAACCGTACTGGCTTTCATTCTTACACTCCTCGCAAAACTCCTCTTCTTACAGCAAAACATGTCAAGAGCCGCTAAACATTTGCCAAAGACCACCTGGACGAAGGAAATGAGTTTTGGGAAGGGGTTATATGGTCTGACGAAACTAAAATAGAACTTTTTAGCCGAAACGAAGCTCGGCATGTATGGAGGAAACGTGGTACTGCCTATTACCCCAAGAACACCATCCCCACCGTGAAGCATGGAGGGGCAGCATCATTGTGTGGGGTTGCTTTACTGCCCATGGTGTTGGGGATCTTCATATCATCGATGGCAAATGAATAGTTGCATGTAAAGGGAGATATTAGAGAAGAAGATGCTTCCAAGCGCCAAAAAATTCTACGGACGGCGCAGATGGACCTTCCAACAAGACAACGACCCCAAGCATACTGCGAACTTAACGAAAGAATGGTTTCCAAAGAAGAAAATAAATGTTCTTCCATGGCCTAGCCAATCACCGGATCTTAATCTTATAGAAAATTTGTGGTGTCGTTTTAAATCTGGTGTCCACAAACGGTGTCCCAAAAACCTTACTGAATTAAAGGTTATCTGCATGGAAGAATGGAAAAAAATGTACCGTAAAGTGAATGTGAAAAGTTAATTTCCAGCTATAACAATCGTCTCCATGCTGTTATTGCCAATAAAGGTCACGCCACAAAGTACTAATATCATAATTTTTTTGCTCAAATACTTTTGTCCCTCAGTATTTTTGCTTGTGTTAAATTTTCTTATTATAAGTGCACATTTGACTGTTCTATTTAAATATTCTATTATATATATGTTATATAAACTTCCTGTATTAATTATCTTAAAGCAGTCCCCAAATTTTTTAAAATACATAAAAAAAGGGTTGTGCAAATACTTAAATGTCTAGGCACTGTATATATACGGTGCAGCTGCATATCGACGTTCATGCTTACGAGCTTATTTTTCAATCGATTTACTAATGATTTATTTTCTTAATGACCTCGCTCTACATAGCCGTTACATTCTCCCTGTCGGTATAGTGTTTGGTGACGTATCAAGATTTTTCTTGATATAAAAATTGTTAACAACCGTTCTTTACTACATGCCACGAATATTAGTCCTGCAGCTTGTTACAATAGATTCTTGGCTTCTCATTTTATTTCTTCGCTTAGAAATAATAATAAACCATAACTACAATACTTTGGAAATTAAGTTCGTCTTGATACTTAAAAATATAATAATTTTATTTGTGGACGAGTATTAATATTTCTGTTCTACCCTGCAGCGCATCGCAAACAATTGCCCTACATACAGGATCTGTAAATATTATAGATATTATTATATTATGTATTAGACAGGCGACGGTAGACGGACCCACAGGCCCATTACCAGAGAGCCTCCGCGACATGCGTCCAGGCTCTGTATGAGCTATTGCCGTTATGTCAGCAACAGCTTAAAAAATTGGCAGAAAAAAGAGAAAGTAAAAAGGGTGATTGCTCATAGAGAGCCGGAGCGTATAAGTCCCGGCGGCTCTCTAGGAATGGGTCTGTTGGTCTGTCTACTGCCGCCTATCTGGTCTGAAAAAAAAAAAAATACGGCACGCAGGGGCAGTGTTTGCAGTAAGGCATAGGGTAGAGTAGAAATACTAATATACTTACACAAAATTGCGAAGTTTTTAGGTATTAGAAAGGTCTTCATTTCCCAAGTACTATAGCCGGTTGTTTTGTCCCTCACTGAATTTTTGACTGCCCTAGAAACTGATAAAGCGTTTGAGCTTCTAGGTAACCTTGAATTTTGTTACAGAAACACTGTTAGAAATATACAGTATTATCTTACCTAATAATCTTGAGTTACTGAAAACGGATTTTTAACGATCCGAAAAGTTTGATTTTTCATAATGCTTGTGGTCACTTAGATGCTTCTTTTATCCTAAGAATCAGAATCCCAGTGAGTCAACCTATTTCTAGAATTTTACAAATGTTGGTAGAAACATGTTAAATGTTATGAGTATCAGCTGAAGAAATCAATAATATTTCATCTATTCTTCGGTACGCTCTGATGCCCAATTTTTCACCCCTTTTGCGCTTGTCAAAAGTAGTTTATTTTTTCTTTGCTCTTCAGTCAGCTTTCTGCCATGACTACTCAGCATCTTCATGAACATGAAATTTTCTCCACCATACCCCAATCACTTTCAGTCGAGCCTGCTCAGTATTTTCACCAACATAAAAACACTAATTTTCTCATCCCCACAGCGCAGAGGGGACGCACTCTCCCCGTGGCGTGTCAGCGCTGACGCGTGCCAGCTCAGTATGCACGCAGGGTTCAGATCCACCAATACTTCATGTCTGTTTAATGCAATCCTGCGTTGCGATCTCCATAGCCGCAATCTGCGGTGTTCTGCAACGCTCTTTATGGCTTAGCCCTGATCAGAGCCAGCGACATCGCGTTCTCTTTTACCCAACACAATGCGCTTCCGAAAGGCTATGGCGATTTTCCCTCGACACTGAGCCCCATTGCGAAAAATATCGCTCCCCGAAATAGCCGACAACCTCAAATGTTCTTTGCAACCGAACCGCCGTATTCCAATCCTCCGAACCTCAAGCATTGGTCATGTTCTGCTAGAAGAGTATTAACGCGTGGAATTTTGATATATCGTCTGCGGATCCGGTGCGGCAATTCTTTTGGAAGGTGCATCTGGTGATCTGGTCATAGGCTTTTTTATTTTATAGTCCGCAAGGGTATCCCGTCAGTTACAATATTCATCCGTATGCTGACGCACAATAGGGTCATGGGGCATGTACGATGATCATTTACCCTATAACTGGCTTTGACGTTCAACTCTTTCCGTCCATACTAAACTGCTTCCACCTAAATTACTACGTAAGTCCACCAATTTCTACAATGCTTTTACCTACATCTACTCATTTCGATCTACACCCACTTACTCCACGACAGCCTCCTACTTCTGCTTACGTCCCATACCTCCCTCACTTCTCCCATATTTCTATCCACTTCTACTCGCTCCCGTCTCCTACTACCGATATTCTTCTTCTTGCAAATGAGTTAATGAAATTTCATTTATTTACAGAACAAATGGTTCGACTCAGTTTCCATGTTATGCTCTGCAAGTGATTCAGATGCTGTTCGTCACTAAGTATTTCCTATGCGATGAGAGTGACTGTCGAGCAGAACTAAAAAAAAAACTACACCACAAAAAAATCAATATGCCAACAACAAAGTACAAGCCTGCGTACCATCTACACTTCCAGAAAACCATTCATAAAGCAAAAAATATGTATTTTATAGTTATCATTCACCATCAACATTTCAGAAAAACAATTTATAATACAAAAATAAATACATTCCATAGTTACCCTTTACGGAATAGTGTTTTATATACGCTGATTATTTATAAAGAGGTATCCACCTCTTACAGCATCTACACTTTTAAAATACTCAGGACATAATATTCTGCAAATACTGCCTACATAATTATGCAATTGAATAGACAGGCAATACCGACTTGCACAGCACCTGCAGGTCTACGTAATTGTTCATGCCAGACAGAATGTCCTGTGGATATCAATATCAATAATATTATACGTACGGAGATCCAACATCACACTCGAACTCCTGAATTTCTTATTGTTTACCACGAGCAAAGCTTGCAGCAAAGTAGGCGTGAAAGAAAACACTGCGATGATTATCTTTACTGGAAAGATTAGTGGTCTGTTCGACACCTCTTTCATAATATGACTCGGGTAAGGAAAAGCTTGACATAGCTCCAGCTAACACACACTTCAGGGTTTGGCCCGAACCTATTTATAAGCCTCATGCGTTCCTTTTGAGCTCGATGCGCTGCTCATCGAGTCGAGCGTAAACAGTGTTCGACGTCTCAACAAATTACTGAGCGCCATCTACGAAAGGAAATACCGTGTTAAATTGGTGTGCTCCACAGAAGGCAATGCCGGTATGGAGTGGCTGGCAAGCACATGGTCTTCTTTATCCAGCCGTATATTGCTTCCTCTGATCCATAATCACTGCCCTTCCATAATAAAATTATATGTAAGATTTCGAACATATGTTTACGTCTTCACTCGCATTATGCATGGATTTTTTATTGCGACTGAGTGATCACTGAAAGAAAAGTTCATAGGTCGTCGCATGAAGACAAATGGTGGGTGAGAGTGTGTTTTGTATTGAGATTTTATCTACGCAACTGGAAAGTGCAAGCGATATATTCGTTCGGATTTCCCTTTCTCCATGTCAGCCCATGCTGCCTTGAAGCAAAATTGTCAGGTGTGTGCATAAATTTTAATTTACCCGGCAAAATATCTTCCAAAATTATATAAGTAAATATATTGACATCCAGTGTGTCCCCACGTGACCACCCCTCAATTAAACTTCACCATTTAGAATTTACATTCCCTAACCTAAGTACTATTGTACACTCAAATGTTACTGTTTCAGCTTAGTCTATAGCGCAGTCGCAAGTGTATTTTTACCCGGGAAGAAAAGTTCTTCACCTCTGTTCCAACATCGTTCTCTTCTCCCTTTTGAGAAATAATCCAAACAGAAGCAAGTGTACTCTTTTACGAGAAGCAAATTAATTTACATCGGTCTCGATATCGCTCTCGTGTTACTGCACTCCTTAAATAATAACCTAATGCAATTATGTTATTAACGAAAAGTAAAATTGTCTACCTCTATAGTGTCCTTGATAGTGCATGATCGCCCGACAACGCTTGTCTTATTGTATCGAACTGTTGCCCAACTACCAGCCGTCCATTGTGCCTCCACTACACCACGCTATTGTCTGACCAGAATCACCTCCTGTCGGAATGTTATTGTAAGACGAAGATCATCTCTAGTTGGTAGCTTGGATACCAAGTCGCACATCTCTGCAGAGAACACGCGATGTTAACCCTGTTCGCCTTCGCTGTATTTCAATGTCGTAGCTACGTGAACATAATTTTGTAGGAGGTGTCGCACAGATGTGTGATGTATATTGAGCTTGTTCAACGTTTGATATAATTTTTGTTTTTGTCGATAGAAAGTGAACAACTTATGTTTGCGTTTTTGATTCTTATCTTTTTCAAATTCCGCTGACAAAAAAGCTAATGGGTTGTAGAGGAAGACATGTATATCATAATTTTTGCTCAATCCTAGGAAACGAGCTATCTTTTTTCGCCGGAAAGAATTTCCAACTTAACTTTCGTTTATAACGATTTTTTACATAGAACCGGAAGGAATTTCGCTGTTCCGTATCGCCACCTTGCTCCAGTTTTCCAATGCCTTTTACACATCAACTCCATCATCAATCCTGAGCTGGTCTCCTTTTTTTACAACTCCTCACCTTTTCAATAGAAAGCCAAAGAAATCCTAGCGGAAAAAAGATCCCCCCGTCCGAGATGGATTTCAAAAAAGGATAGAGGATGATATATGAGTCTCTATCAACTCGGCCTACACATTTTATGGGGTTTTGTGTTTTTTGTATCGTGAGAAAAATAACGCCCGCCTGTAGGCTTGCGAGAGAATGAGTTGTGAGCGTTGTGTTATGCCCAATGTGTTTCGGCGTTTGTGCGTTGGGCGACTCTGCGGTGGAGTGAATCTGCTGCCCAGAGGAATTTTCAGTATTGATGCATTTAGCGTTGTAATATTGAACCTTCTAATGTCGTGTTTTAACGTCCAGTGTTGCAGTATCTATTGTTCTAACGCTGTGTTCTAGCACTGAGACGTAATTTCTAGTGTTGTAAAGTCGAGAGTTATAATATTCAGCGTTTAGTGTCCAACGTTGTAGCGCCAAGCATTGTAGTATCCAGCGTTGTAACGTCAAGCATTGTAGTATCCTGCATTGTAACGTCAAGCATTGTAGTATCCAGCGTTGTGACGTCGAGTGTTGGGGTATTTATATGGCGTTACTACATCGAAGTTATAGTTTCGCATGATGTACTGTCAAGTGTAGTATCTAGTATTGTGGTATCTAGTGCTGTAACGTCGAGCGTTGCAGCATCCAGTGTAGCAACGTCGAGCGTTGTAATATCTAGTGTTGTAGTATCCAGTATTGTATATTGAGCGTTGTAGTATTCGGTGTTGCAGCATCCAGTGTTGCAACGTTGAGTGTTGTAGTATCCAGTATTGTATATTGAGCGTTGTAGTATTCAGTGCTGCAGCATCCAGTGTTGCAACGTCAGAGTTGTAGTTTCCGGTGTTGTAACGTCGAGGACTGTGGTGTCCAGTGCTGCACTGCAAACGGTTCTAGTACCCAGCGTTTTAATATTCTCTGCGTTTGCTGAATTCCCAACAGCATTCCAGTATTTTGTAACTCTTAACATGGAATAATATGGTTGATTTTTCAGCAACTGGATGTTGCGTTCATTTGATAATATTTGCATGCTTGAACAAATAAAAATACCTCGTATCACAGAATCTTAGTATCTTGTTTCACGGTGTCTCTTTCACATCAAAACAATAAATCTATTGCACTGGCCTTCAAAATAATTACGTCGCTGATATTTTCACTCACTTACCCGCTCGAAAGGCCTTCATAGAAAAGTAATTTAATTTTCTTTCACGTTCTACGTCGGTATTCAGTTTACAAATCTTGTGAATATCCACCGAATTTTACTAACATCGTGTACATCTATTGCGTCTTATTAACGTCTCGTGAATCTCTAGCGTTTTCGGTATTCAGTGTAGTTTCCGCTAATATGATATTTCAGTACTTGGTATTAATTTGGTAACCAATTTACATTCTTCATGCATAGACCTCACGTTTTTTATTATAAATTATACGCTGATGACAAGATTCTCTAAGAAAATTTAGCCAGAAATATTTCTCTATTCAGTTGACGTCTCAAATTCCCTGTGAAAGAAATAAACAGCTCTGTCGCACGCATGAGGCCAATTAGTACTGAGATGTTGTGCGTCGACTGCGTTTAGCGAAACCATCGAACATCCTTTTCACGATACCATCTTAATTCACGGTCGCTTGAAACCTCGACAACTTTTCATTGATTGGAGCTTTTTGCTACTTATTCCACCCAATTGCTTCTCCCATTACTTTTTTATCTCCCTGGAACTGTTCCTGGCTCTTTGCTACCTGTTACTTTTAAAGGGTACTTCTCCCTGAGGCTCCACATAGGCCCAAAACGCTCCTTTAACTCTTCTCTTTTGCTCAGCTATTATTTGTTCTCCTGCACGCCGCGGATGACGCCCAGATACGCGTATCGATAGTACGTTTTGAAGGTTCTGATACGATCGACTCTGCGGCCTGTTCCTTCCTTCTTTGTCATCAGTGTATAGAGATGGCTGCTGTACACCGAGGCCCGAATGTACAGATAATTTTGTTCTGGTACAAAAGTCCAGGCAGTTGTGTTTTGGTACAAGAGTGTAGATGATTTTTTCACAGTGCAACGACAATGATTATTTTCTTTACTGTACAACTGTACGAAAAGTTTTGTTTTTATCAAGTGTATCGGCAGTTGTATACTTGTACAGCCGTAGTGATAATTTTGTTTCAGTACAATAGTTGTAAGGATCATTTTTATATGGTACAATTAAACATGATCTTTAATGCTATGGGAAGGGTTGTTGTTCTGGACAGCACTTGGTAGATGTAATTATGTATTGTGATTTGCTTGAACGCATTTAGTATTTTAACAATTCTCAGTCTAATTAGCAATTGCTAGTTGCTAGCACCGGTCATCCATAGGAGCTGTTGTTTCACTTACGGTTGTGGGAAGTTCAATTTTGGCAATTTTGTTGGTGCAAGAGAACAACACGAGGTAAGTTAACTACAGTTTTCTGGGGTTAACAAAACTATGTATATATTCGATTTTTGGTGTTGTCTTGAAGCATCTTAGAATAAAACATGTGAGTGAATCTTAAGTTAGTCGACTTGCAGCACATGTAATCTACGTATTATGGGATGTATATTTCCCATTACAATGATTCTACATTGAATAAACCAACCTATTACTCGTGTCACAAGCTAACACATATCCAGCACTCTCATTGCCCACAATCAATATACGGTAAAATTTTGTTTTTAGGCCTAAGCACATAATCTAAAACATTCACGATAGACAATAACTACAGCGCAAAAAAATAAAGAGTTAAATGACAAAGTAACATTTGTTGCATCATAAAAGTAAATTGAGCTTGTTGAATACCTAATCTAAATACTAAAAACATAAAAGAAGATATGAATAAAGTTATAATAAATGCATAACGTATTACACGTTTACCGCCGGTAAACAAACTCCAAACAAAGACAACATCTCGAAGTTGCCTTATTAAAAAGACATAACATGAAACAAAGACAATAGTTGATATCGGCCGAAACACATATAAGCAAGTCACGATCATCCAATGTACGAAAATTATGCTTTTCGATCCCAGAAACTCAAACTCGATCGTCTTGTACTTTACTATAGAATTCATCAGTTAACCCTGTTATGTAGAAATTCATTCTTGTGGTAAGATGGCGTACCACAACAATGAATTAATTTATGCGAGGCCTTTAATGTATCATAACTGTACCTTTCTGCACATGGGTGTAAAACCCTAGGAATGTGAATCTCATGAATATGCAAAAGCTTGTCCTAATTCGAACATCGGTGTCAAGGTGAATGGCTGCTTTTAGACGAAAGGGATTGGCTTAGCAATTGCGTAAGACCAATGCTAAAATCAGTTCGTATCTTTTTGTCTTTGCTTGTTACAAAAAGTATTGACAAATATTGTAGTATTATCCAGCTGCTTATTACTGATCTCTGCATGACGTCGGTGCGCTACGCTCTACGTACGATTTTAACTGATGCAACCCTGTGCAAAATTTGAATAGTATTATTATTGATATGATTATGTTTTGCTAGTATTTATCATTACATTATTAGTACTATTATTATTATTATTATCATTATTATTATTATAAAATTAAGCATAATAGCACTCTTCAAAATTATCCAAAATATTAGTAGTGTACCCAATTTGCAATATGAGAGCAGTGCGCATTTACTATAAAGCTGTATAATTTTTCCTTTCAAACACAATCGCAGCATGACTGAGGAATTTATAACACTCTTGCTTGAGCCGAACCATGGATGCCTACAAAATCTACATACTGCTCCGGTTACCGTGCGGTTCAGATAACAGTTCCTACCTAACCGAAAATAATTCATTCAAATTAGGACGGAGAGCCTCAATTTCACGCAAGTCACCGCAATCTTCCTCTAACCCTTCTCCTGCATCGCAAAAAATCTCTTGATCGCTGGTGTGGACTGGGCACATCAATAAGATGGTCGTCACTTCCATCTTCTCCACCTTCAAGTGTTGAAGTTGGCGTATAATAAATAATATAATAAATAAAAGTTAATAACAAAGAGATGTAAACGAAAGCGAAACGAAGAGGTGCATCAGTTTTCTTTTTGAAATTCGCGATAGTTTGCTACATCAAATTATTGAGCTGTACCACAAATTTAGCCTTTCTTTTTCCTTCCGGTTGAAGTTAAAAATACAGAACATGACAAAGCGATATCAGGAAAAGCATGAATGCAAAAAAAATAGTATTTTTTCATCAGCTCTGGCTAGTCTGATACACACATTAATACATATATTTTTTAGTTATCCATGATTATATTACAGAATACGTAGGGAGAGCAATGAACACAGAGAAGTGTCATCTTAGAAGTAGCATTAATTAATCTTCAACTAGCATTTACAGCTTCTTCATAAGCCCTATGTAGTTTTATTTCAGTCATCAACTTAGTGTAATATTTTTCCCTTACCTTTAAATTACAGACTTAAAATACAATATAAACAGAATGATTCCACAAGAAGCATGAACACAGCAGACAATAGAAATAGATTATAAAATGAAACTTACAACTTAGACCTCCCGAGAGACAGTATCAGATATTCAAAAGTTCGTTGTCCTTCACATCGAAGTGCTAAACTCAAACAAAAATATAAAAACTTCAGCAACAGCGTAAAAGTAGAAAGAAGCGTTTATTACTTTGAAAAATGGTGATTTGCCCTGTTATGATCAACCATTTTAAAGTTTATTTTGATTTTATCACATAATCTCTCCCTCATATTAAAGTTTTTTATCTCACACTAAAATGAGAAGATAAAGGCAAATGCGTAATCTGGCAAAAAAAATATCATCATGTACAATGGGACTTGCCAATTCAAATTAAGTGGCCTGTGCGGTGAGATTTTATAAATTGTCAAGTAGGCTCCTCCGCCACATATTGGAGTTATGATCTCAAGCCTAGATTTTATAAATTGGCAAGTAGGCTCCTCCGCCACATATTGGAGTTATGATCTCAAGCCTAGATTTTATAAATTGGCAAGTAGGCTCCTCCGCCACATATTGGAGTTATGATATCAAGCTAAGATAGAAACATGTTAATGGAAAATACAAGAAACTGATTATTTCCCTCTAATTTGAAGCTGAAGTAAGGTAGTTCTGTTAACCGATTCTTTGTGAAAATTCATACAGTGCAATTTTCTATACAGATCTTTGCTGTTTTAACAACCATAGCAGATCTGTTCAATTTTGCTCTAAGTACTTTCTGACTAAGCAACGTTTTTTTAGTTCTTTAAAGAAAATATGTATCTTGACATTTTCGCCGCAATTCTGCCACACATTACAAAATGAGGGCAATTTAGCGCTGTTTACTATTTTCTTTATATAGGCAGGAGTCGGTATGGAAGAGTAGGGCTTCGCCAGCTCCTACAGCCGACCTAGACATCAGCTAGATAAGACAACGCTTCTCAGCGTCAATAAACTAGATTACCTCAACTCCAGCAAAAAAATCCAATCAAACGCACCAAGAATGCCACTTATCTCAAAAACACTGACACTATTTTAGGGAAGTGAACCGAAATCTGGTGAGGGTTCACACACGGCTTGTAATTGAGTTGATCTCAAGCGAAAGCTGTCAAATTGCCGGACCTAAAATTTTAGTAATGCTATTCATTAATTATAGTACTGTAACTGCATGAGAGGTAGTTTTTATCACAATTTAAACTATACTGTAGGTTTTCAATTTGTTCAAGTGTAAATTGTTGCCCTGCTATTGATTTAATTGCTGTATTAGTGCTTGTTAGTTCTAGAACTTTTCTTTGGCAAACATTTAGCACGACTCGTTATTTAATCGCAACACTGTAGATACAAAGTTAGTAATTGTCAGTTACAAATCTAAGGAACAGTCACCGAACTCCTATATAGCCCAAATACTAGCAGTGTTTATCCTATGATTGAATTTTTGCACTGGCCCGTTTTTTATCACAAATGTAAATCCAGATTGTCCAATTCCATTGTACAGCATTTGCTGCTTTTCTTAACATCAGGATAAATTGGATCACATTTAATCATCCATTCTCCCATTTACCTTTATATCCAGCAGTGTCCCTTAGTATCTCTTCTATGGTGTGTGTAAATAAACTAATTAGGTGGTGGTGTTATATCTTTACGTATATGCGCTTGGTATTTGCCAAATTGTATCTTTGAGAATTTCCTCTTGGTTCGTCTACTGCCGCCAATCTAATCTAATCTAAATAAAAAAACTAAAAGTCGATAACGTTCAAATAAGCCTTGAATATAGCAGGAATATTGCCATTTGAAAACTTACCTATAGCCACGTATACTGAGCTTAGCCCATTAAATAGGCCACGTAAAATATTCCACGATACGTGAGAATCATCATCACGAAGTAGTACGAAAAATTGGTTTCATGGATATTGCATACAAGTAAGTTTCTAATGGTTGAATATGACATTTTTTGCAAAAGATATTACACAGAGAGATCAATTCAAGTTTTTATCACCCCATGCAAAATCATACAACCAAACTCGGGTGGTTCCTGGCATTTATAATTTCTGTATGGATAAAACTGCAAAATAATTTAGTCGCAAAACCCTGAACGTATTTCACTAAACTTTCTAAATTTCTCTCAAACTAGATTGTATATACTTCTCTCTAAATAAAGTTCTCAGACCTAATTTTATTTTTTTATTATTAAGTGTAGTATTCTTGGAGATTAAACAATGTTGGTTCTACAAACTATAATGTTCTTTCGGCATGCATGACCTTCCTCAGTAATGCAGAAGCGTCACCGCTTTCTTGTTTGTTTACTTACTTCCCGTCAAGACGTCCTACCGAAAAAGAACCATCTCGCGTCTGTCACCGTAAAAGCAGAAAAAGTTGCACCAGCAAGAAGTCGTCGCGACAATCAGTTCAAAGAGCCGCAAAACAGGTACGAAACACTTCAAAAAACGAGCTCTTATCTAAGAGTTCACACCCGAGAATCGTTGGATGTGAACACGCCACGACTCGACACCTGATAACGAAATTCCACCACTTCGAGACGCCTGCGCCGGAAAAACTGATCGGCATGTTGGAGTGAGAGAACGTGTTTAATTCTTCCATAAATTGTGGGTGCAATTAGGCGTCGCTTGTTTTATTGTCAACGAAATCGTAGGCGTCCGTCACCAATATGGTCCGACGAGGGTCTATTGGAAGCTCGCTTAAAATTTGGAGACCCGATGTTGATCATTTTATTCTGGAGTACGTGTCGACTCACTAAAAATATTGGTCTGAAGTACTAAACCCCAAGTGTCTAATTGAAGATCATTTGCCTATTGGTGTTCATTAGAGGGTACAGTATTTTACTCCAAAAAATGAGAATAAAAAATAGGTTTTTCGTACCAAAAAGCGATGCTCATAATATATGCTGACAGTTTGTGGTGGATCATGTTTCGTCCATGATGTAATTGACGTTTGCTGAATTGATATAAGAAACATGTCGTTTAAGTACTTAGCACGAATGTGCACTGCATAAGGTAAAATTTTATTGTAACCAGGCACGTGGGGTAATTCCCATTAATGCACCTTGGTGGATAAATGTATGCACTACTTCAACACACATCAGTGCACTTACGCAACTAGAACTTGAACATGGATCAGGTATAAGGGCTTTTAAAAATTAATATAAACACAATAGTTCACTGAGTATTGATCTAACTGAATCGCATTTCCTGGCTATGGAAACTTAAATAGAACTGTTTTCAAGATAATACTACCGTCATTTTGGGGAATTCACGTTGCTGAGACTAATCCAAGGTTATTGCTTTCCTTTACCGCCGTCCTCCCGTTATCATTCAAAATTGCCAAATGGCAATGTTAAGTTTTTTTTTTACAATGCGTTCCCTGAAAATATTGAGGCTGTTTGTAAATAAAATATCAAGAAAATTAGTTTTTCCGTAACCCTTGAAACTAGGTATATTTTTTTACAACCATCGTTTTTCTAATAATTTTCCTTGACCGTTATCCTCCTTCCCCTGTAACGATGACTACGTTAAACTTGCACGATGCTCTTAGAGTTAATAACTGTTTGCGATCTCTAGCATATTAACAAAAGATTATGCATTTTGCTGTTGAAAATGTTTTTTGCGGAAAATCTAGAGCTGGCTGTAGCAACACCCACGCAACTTCAAACTATTACCAAGTCTCTGACGTCTTGGAGGGTCCAGCAGCCTTTGAACTTCAGACTTTCTCTGTCAATTCACACGTCAATGGAGCATTTTTTCTCACACCACATCCAACAATCAATAGCGAAAGATGCATGAACACCCACGAATTTCTAGTAAGCCATCAATTCGTTTATGTCTTGGAGGGCAAAATTGCGGGGCAGCAATCAAACACTATAGTGTTCGAACACGGACCCATGTCAACACTTACCGACCTCTCTCACCTACTCATTCCCTCTTAAACATCCCGAAATTCCCGCCAGACTCTCTCACGTGTCTCTCATAACCACTTATCTCTCGTGCTCCTTTGGCACTTTTTGTTGTCATGCCACACGGATCTGCGACGCAGCTTCTGATAACTGTGGAGGTCCAGTGTGATCATGTAAGTTGAAGTTGGTAACAATGTTATTGTGGTTATTCATGATTATTGTTATTGACTAGCGTACTTGGCCATCAAAATCAATGACAGGAAAATTACATTCTCAGCTCTTGATTCTTCTTGCCAGGGGTACTGATTCTGCAATAAACGTCGCGGTGCACTCTCCCGTTTATCATAAGTTTCGAATAACAGTCGGGATCAAGATGCCATTTCCTCTTCTTCAGAGCAATGTAATCAAATATCTCATACAGACAGAATGTAAAGTATGTAGCTAGAAATGTTAATCCTCGAATTAGTCAACTGCTGTCTTCAACAAATGTGTATTTCAGTCATGCCCAATCTACGGTTATACTGGCTATACGTACCGCTTATTCAAACTCTTAACGCGTGATAATAAATGGAAAGGTAAATAAATATAAAATAAACATGTGGATGTACATCGGGCTTTATTATAGTGTTTAAATAGTACTAGGTTTTATAAAAAGAGAATATGATTTTATGAACATATAACATGTACATGTTAACACAGATCATACAGCTAAAACGTATTTTTCCACAGGGCAAAAATTTCTCAACTACTGCTCAAGCTAAACTGAACTTGCCAAATCCTTACAGTTGTTCACTGCCTCCTGCATCCTCGATACGCCAGCTGACTAAGGGCTCGTTCGAGTGGGTCATCAAAGTCGATCTAAGCCAAGCCCACTGGTTCGAATCTGAAGACAGGTGCCCTGGCTTCGCTTTAAATGGAATTTCAGGTGTTAAGCTTGAATTAGTTACCTAGGAATCGCCGCAACTGATCCGTGCTCCGTAAAATGGACCTTCCATCCGTCTCAAACGTACTTGGGTTGCTGTTAACACCTGCGACACGCTTTAAGGTGGCGAAACCAACGCTCCTGTCTGAGATATGGGACGTGTGAACTTGGCTTACATCGACTTTGAAGGGCCCATCACACAAGCCCTAACTTCCTGCCTTATTTCGTTACTACATATACCTGATTTTGTACAAATATATAAATACCTACAAAAATAGTACCTAAACTTAGTCTAGATGTGCAAGAAAAGCTACAGTGATATCAGTGAATATGCGTAATTATTATAACGCTGCATAACAGTGGTACGCATCGCAAATCTTCTCGTAATTTGAGACAACTAATGCCTAGGCTACAGTGTGTAAGCACATGCTTAACTTATGAGCGGATGTGCGACCGACTTTCACTGGGTATCATTAGTTGAACGTTAGAGTCTATAATGTGACTCCGGCATAAGTAAGCCAGACTTAATAACTGCACTTCGGCTGCTGTTTCTAGTCGACCATCAGAGACTGGACTGCATTTTTTTATTTTCTTTCTCGAAACAGCTCTTCTTTGCAACTTTTCTGTCCATATACCGATGACTATCTTGCACCAAGGAGCCATTGCTTCCTCCCAGCCACAAAACGAAGGAGATCTTATTTTAGCAGCCTTAGCGTTCCTTCAGTATCTTGATTGATCTGTTATCATATTGCGTAAATCAGAGTTGGATACAGTCAGTAGCCTTAGCTGTCACCTTAATCCTTTGGTTAGACTAATAAAATGAAGCTTTGGACGACACCAGCAGGTGACAGGGTCTGCTGGCATGCAGCTGTTCGTCTTCCTGGCTCCTACCATAATATTCTCTACCATATTCCATGTTAGTTTGTACCTACCGGTACTACAAAATTCTTCTTACCTAATATTTTTTATGCTTTTTATGCAGCTGCATGCTGTGATACCAACAGAGCTATTTCACAGTTACTATAACTCTACACGAAAATAAACACTGTTCTGCTTTGTTTCATGCTCAGTAAGAACACTTTGTACACGCAATATAATCTGTACGTGTGTATGTGCATCTGTAAAATATACATTTGATGAACCTCTATAAATGAACTATAAAACATCTACTCTCATTGAAGAAAACATTCTCTTGATTGACTTCGTATTTTTAACTTAGGATAAAAATGTCTTGCTGGTATACTAGCCCCATAGTCAGTTTTACTTGCTGAACTGAAGCACTAAATGCTCATGTCGTAATCCGAACAGCAGTTATTTATTATTATTATTATTGTAGATTTTCTTAATGCATAGCGAATTTTCTAAGCAACCCACTGATTCATTGATATATAAACGAACTTCAGTGCGGAACTGCTTTATCGATGATAGAGTACACAATGAGGCTTGTTGCTAAACTAGCGCCATTGATGCGTTTCCCGCGGATTGTTTCTTTACCATCTGCCAAATAATTTGCGTGAGTTTCTTTGCCCGATTCTCACTGATTTCGCTTTATTCTCATATTCTCATCGAAAAGACTTTTCATCACAATCACTCATACATACACTTACTTAAAAAAAATGCCCCCAAATATCGCCAAATGTGGTGATGTTTTGGGAATTTTCTGTTTTTTCAACCGAGTAAATTGAAAATTTACGGTTGATGCATGTACTGAAAGTTGAATTAGTGTAAATTTGTGATACAAATTTATTATTGTACCGGTACTAAATAGTTGCGCCTTTCTCAACAGTGTGAACCGTACAATTATCTATTGCAAGCCAGACTATTAACAGTTTAATTCTCCATTTTATATTGTTATTCTCAAAGGAGTAACACTATTCACATTCCTAAAAATTAAGTGATCTCTTCCCAGAAAAGGGGCTGCTAAAAACTATCAAACTTGTAGTTAAAACTCAGCTACTTTAACCGCAATATAGATTCAGTGCAACATGTAGGGCTACACCTAGACATACGCATTATACAAAATCGTTATGCAACTTTCGGACTCGAAAGATCATATATTAAACAGACCTAGTATAAACCGTTTTTAAATAAACAATTAACAGGTCGAGTCTTTGCTAGAAATATGTTGAATATTATTTCCGAATGGCTTATACTTACTTATAGTGCAGCAATAACAATATCGAGAACCAGTTGTGTCCTAACAGTTGAGTCTCCTATCAAATACTGTTGTAGTCGAGCTATGCTGAGTATCTCGTGTGCTCCATGTTTTGTACGACTCACAGGGAGCTCTGTGTCAGATAGTGGAAAATTCCAGTAACACTAACCCTTTTTTATCCGCCCGCAAACATGATATGTCTCTTCAATTAGCCTCTTTGCTTCAACGATCTCTGACGAAGAGTTCCATATGCTAGTGCAAACATAATAATAATTATTAAATAGTAATGATACTTTTGCTAAGAAATTGCAAGGACACAGTACGCTCAAACAGGAAAATCATAATCTATTCTCTGTTTTTTTTTTTCAATTTTATCATACCGTGATGAAGAACATTACGTGAGTAAGCAACATCAGAATTTATTTGCACCACGCCTTTATTATAAGGCTCAATTTTTAAATACGCCCACACTTACTCTCAATAGGCATTAAATTGGCTGGGTGTTCGTCTATATATTTTACGGCTGATGCTTGTACAAAAAAAAAAACCACAACAATTTTAGAAGTAGAAAATACTGACCACATGGCACCCTACAATATAAGCTGTATCTATGAAATTGAAGGCTGCGTTTTATTCGCTCAGTATTTTTTCCTGATACAATCAATTACTTATTCGCTATCAGCAGAAGACGATCGTTAACTTTTTATGCATGCCGTCTTACTAGAATGGGCGTCAACTGTTGCGACCTAGAAGCACAGATTCTAATTTTCCATCTTCTTTAGAGGGTTTGTCCGAGTTTGGATATCACTGAGCTGTCTTCATATTTTGCGCACCAATTAAGCGAAATATTCAACCCTTGGTTCGGTAGGAGGCGGCTGTGCTTGGTCGACCACTCCGTCCAATATGCCAGGGAAGAAACTGGAGTTGGAGGATTCGGGTTTGTGGCTACAAGTCTCCACTACACCTTATACATCAATTCTACGCCAATTAGCGAAAACCATTACGTACTTCGTTGTATAAATTACCTGTATCTACCACGATATTGAATAAAGAATTCGATTCTGGAATGAAAATATCGCAGTTGTGCCTCTAGAATTCAAAGGCAAATTTGATCCAAGTCCTTGAGGCATGGCGGCATCTGGAAAGTAGCAGTCTTTGCTGCCCGCTTGATTACCGAGTATCTACCTCTTCCATGCTGTAAATATATTTGCTACGATCGTTTTTGCGATGCATTAATCTTAAAAATTTGATTTATATTTTCCAAAAGAGCATAAGTTCTCAGGTTAAAAATTTAGATACAGATTGATCTGGTAGACACTGGTCTATGATACTGAGAAATATAACTTGGATGTTACCGTACCACTACAATTTGTGACCTATTCCCAAGGAGCACCCCACTTCTTAATTGGATTGCTAGTTTGTTCTAGAGTTCTTTTCTCATTTTCTTGTTATCGGTAATTCTTTGAATTTCTATCAAGGATAGAAGTAAGCTCTAGCTTATACCTCAAACGTACAAGACATTGGTTGACGCTAGTCCTGCAGTCGAACGAGATACCTCCTGGGCATCTTCTGAGACACCCCCTGCTGCGACCTGTTTAAACCAGCACTCCTCTAATATTGCACAGCCGAGACAGAACTTATGCATGCCTTGTGAAGCCAACATAGTACTATATACCTTCATCAGCACCCTTCGATAGAGAAGCATATATTACTAGACTTATTGCTGGCCTCGCTCACGATGTGATGAGGATAGAGTTTGACATGCTATGTTTACAACTGAATCTGTACTGATAGCTGCAATTGTTTGAATCTATGCGTGATCCTCTTAAGCTATTTAACAAAATCTTTCATGTGGGGACAGAATCAACTCTTTTATGATCACGCAACCCTGTATTTTCAAAAGGTTGTTTTAATTTTCTCAGAAGAAATACTTATGACTGATGCCTATAACTCAAGTCTACGGGCTATTATATTCAAACGATAACAGGACAGCTCAACTCTCTAGCCAGCTCATACCTGTAGACTTTTCTGTGGGAGAAGCATCATTTTGTCGCCTTGATGTCATCTAATACAGGAAATGCGATTTCTTCTAATATGGCAGTTTAACTTTATGCCTTTCTGTAATAAAATTTTCTAATGTGAAGATTGAATTTTTGTCTCAGTAGAAAAATAAGATATTCCTAAATGAGAATTTAAAGCGACGATGTGAGACTTTGATCTAGTCTAACTTCGAAATGCAGAATGCAAACCTTTTCAAATAAAATTTCTAGCAAAACTTACCTTTTGCGATTTTTTTTTTTTTCACTTCACTTCTCCACCCATTTCACGCATTTTTTGGTACAGACAAAACTCATAGAAAACTCACTCAACATTTATCATTTTCTCTCGACTCGCGCAATTTTTCCAGAATAATTTAAAAAACAAAGCAGAGCATCACGTCCAATTCAATCACGCCACTGGAAATTAGCGGGGCTTCAGGCATATTATTTGCTAATTTTCTCTATGATAATCATATGCTAATGCTAAATCTGGCCAATCTGTTTAGCTTGGGCATCCGGCCAACGCCTCACCTTTTCATCTGTTGCAATCAATAACAGATCCACAGGACTTTGTTGTTACATGACATGTCGTTTAACTGAAAAAAGTGGCAGTGTTATTTTCTTCATAAACTAAAAACTTGTTCTCTTGACCACTTTTCGCTAGCTGGATGCATTTGGCTCTCATAATAATTGCTTAGTTATCACTAACATTACAAGTATTTTAATACTGATATAACACATGTATTTTAACATCTCTGTCACGCAGTGAACTTTGAAATATTTACAGTGGCTGAAAAAAATTCAAAAGATATTATTAGGTTGTCATTATGAATTATTGTACGTTTATATTAATTAAGCTCATTATGTCACTGCAGCTTTGGATGCTTTCATTAGCTCATTTCAATCGAGATGATCTAATACCCAATAAGAAAATCATAAACAGTGTGTCAGATATATGTCTACGAGTATATACTGATCAATATCGAATAATATTTGATGAATGCCTGAAAGTTTCCGATTTAAAATGGCTTAGCTTTAACTAATCAAGACTTCAGTTCTTTGTATTTTATTCGTCACTTCAGTTCGAGTTTCTGCGGAAAGTCTAAAACTAATGATGCTTGAGACCGCCAATAGCGACCAAGACAACGCTCAGAACGAAAGTCTCCACTTACCTATGTAAAGCGAAGAAACTACTTGATCGCAATAAGTGAATCGAAAACACCTTATATAAGCAGGTGGTAGCACTGTTTTGTCAAACAATTTGTAGTTCTCTCACGTCCGGTATTCAGAACACTCGATTCGTTTTGTTTTATCAAAACTGCAGGCTTATTCATTTTTTTTATATTTCTTATCCAGCATTTTGTGCATTTTTTAGAATTTAGTCGTTTCTCTGTATTCATATTTTTATGATAGTGAGTATATATTTCATTTTGTTATGTAAACAATGCTTCGTTTTCGCAGCAGCCACATTAAGTAGCTGCGAAACCTATTTACTAAGATTTGACGTGAACAGTTTCATTTCTTTCCCATCTAACATAGATATAATAATACAGTTTGTTGTTAGTTAGTCATTTGCGTGTTGCTTCAATTGTTTTTAGTTGGTTTGTTGGTTGGTTGCTATCTTGCTTGCTTGGTCCATTTCTCTCTCTCTCTCTCTCTATTCCCCCGATCAGTATTACAGAGAAGAAACCCATTTACTTGAAGACAAAAACGAAGTTCCTACACTATATGTCATCTCTAAGCATTGAAAACATCAAGAATACATATATACTAGCGGTAACTTGGTTGTTGCATTTCATTTTCTTTCTGCAGCAAGGCTTTGTTTGCTCAGGACCCTTGTTACGAAATTTGGATGACAGATCAATGAAATAGAGGAAATATATTTTTAAAGCAAAATTATGAAGAGAACTAATGAAAGCAGGTGGTTCGTAAAATAATTAAGTTCTGCCATTATATCAAAGAGGCGCGGGCACCAGTGCTACCAGTAGGCTACTATTCCCCTAATAACGCCAAATCTTTGAAGTTATATATATATATATATATATATATATATATATATATATATATATATATATATATATATATATATATATATATATATATATA